>JAGSMT010000165.1:0-600000 GCA_029286875.1 Lamproptera curius | reverse complement strand
ATGAGTCAATACAACTAGGCTACGGAAGAAGTGTCGTTTATTTATTTTATAGTATCCTAAATACTACTTCGTATATTCTGTAAATTTACATACCTATTATACGCTTATTCCTAATTTAGATTTCAAATAAAAGGATCATTATAAAAAGTTGTTTCCACTCAGAATACAAACTTAACTTTGCCTGCATTTTGTAAAACATGAGCCTAATAGCACTTGGGCACGAAGGCGGTCAATATCCTTAACTAAGTATTGCTAATGATCACCAATCCGGAGCAATATAACTCAAATAATAAATATAAGAAACAAATAGTTAGTATTTAACGTACAGTGTACTCATTTTAACCTAACTGCGTAAATGTTACAATTTCCAAGTTGTAAATAAATCTATGATATTGGTACAGAATTAAATAATATGCTAAAACTAATGCGGAGAACTGGTATATTATGGTTTCCCCTTTGAATAGAAAGAGAAATTCTAAAAAGGTAACTATTTTAATTATCTATTACTAATACCTCGCTAAGGGTACAAAATGAAGGAAACAATAAACCAGATCAACGTTAATAATCACATCGATTTTATAAAGTATTACAACGAGTAAATTTGCAGTGCATATTTCTCCGTTGTGAGTTATAATAAAAAATATATGTGTATAGATATTCTTTCGAGCACAATATCCGGAAAACAAAAAAGGTCATATTTGGACATTACCGTACCTGAGCTTCGTTCCGACCTCGTGTCAAAAATCCGCTATTAATGGCTTCTTTTCTCCTTTTTGAGGGCGTTTACCTTTCGTTACATATTTAAATGTCGTTCATACTTACTAATAGGTAATGCGCAGCTCTGCCTGTGTTATTTTAAGATTTTTGTAATGGATTTTGCATAAAAAGCGTCTTATGTTCCTAAAATATAATATAGCTTAATTCTCATCTCATCAACTCTCATTTTTTTAAGTTCTAAATCATCATCATCAACCTGTGTTAGTCCACTGCTGGACAAAGGCCTCCCCTAATACACCCCCATCCATTAAAGGGTTTTTAGACCGTACCCAACACATGTGTCTGCCTAATGCGAGTTGGTGGAACGATTTTTTACATGACCATCCGATACATGGACCATTTTACTTGTCAGACAATTGGGTGAACGGCCCAAATTGGCCTAACTAACTAGAAAACAACAATGAAAATTTGTTGAATCCCAAACGATTCGAACTCACGACCTCCAGTTTGTAAATCACAAGCCGTTACCAGAAGAAGGTCTGAGTTGTCGAACAAGCACTTGCGGAGGTCTAAATGAAAGTTAAAGTGATAAATAAATAAAATAAAATCCAAACATATTTACATCCTTTGATCTATAGATTTCTATTCTTTTAAAATATTTAAGAAAGTTAATGAATAATATGTGAAAAAATGCTACTTTAGTTTTCATAATTTGAATAACTCTAATATAAAATGTTATAAAAATAAATTATAACAAAATATGTAACGTTGACGTGCATTTGTACCATTTATTAGTGTACATAAAGTGTTAATAAATAATAAAATAAAATAATGGTCAAATGCCAATCGCTCTGCTTAAAAAGCCGACCCCATGATAACTTGCTAAAATGGCTAAGTAAAGGAAGGTAAAAAATATAAATTCAATGAACATTTATAATGAACTTGTTTAAATACCTTGGTAAGCAATAAAAAATATATCAATCAATCCGTGGGAGTCACTTATTTCGGAATTTATATTTTATACATCTTATCTAAAAGCTTTCTATCAGAGCTTTCATTTCCGTCCCGGGTCACGTCAGATATTACACAACACCGATTAACTAAATGTAACATTTTATAAAAATACATTATATAAAAATGCGCAAAATACGCAAATTAAGTTGGCACAAATTGTTTTAGAAACAGAAAAGGGACAGTGTTAACATTATTGGCTTCCTGTTTTAATATTTTGAATATAATAATGATTTTAAAATTATCTTGGACGGAAAGAAATTTTGTAAATATATTATGAGAACTTTTCCTACGGTAATTGGAAATTCGACCGGTATGTGGAGGAAAGCCCTGTATCTAAAGGCCACTAAGATGGGTGTAATTTAGTTTTTATTGTCAATAGATTATGACGACTATAGATGTAATAGATTAGGTTGGCGAACAATCGAATTGTTCCTGATGATAGTAAAAGTTATCTTATGTAAAAATGTATACAAATAAATGAAATTGGACCAGCTGTTTGTAACATCAAAATATAAGCTTTTATTATGATTTATAACCGATACAAAAAAAACTAACTGAATTATTTATTGTCACCACGTGGATGAAGCTGCGGACAGCTACTAGTCAAAAATACTTTATTTATTTATTTAAACTTTATGCACATATCTTGAACAAAGGCGGCTTAATGCCAATAGCATTGTCTACCAGTCAACCTTTGGGGTATTGCAGAGATATCATTGTGGGTGCACAGGTATGGCAAATAAGAAAAATAGCCTTAAATATTCAAGAATAAAAAAAATATAAAAAAGCACATACAATCCTAAAATGCATGTAAATAAATATAATGAATACATTTATTTAATATACATATAAGAATATAGACAAAAATGCATTGTTATTCATATATATACAAACATAAAAGCACTAAACTACGATATTAACAAAATTGATACTATTCCATAAACTTTTACATAGTTTTTTAACATATAATGCTTTAGTTTTTTTTAAAGTAATGCTACTTTGCGCTCACCTGATTTGCGTTTGATTTGGTTCTTATAGAAAAAAACACTAGATATTGACGTTTTGTCTGTCAGAGATCGTGTAAAAAACAACGGCACACAGAGTTTCCAAAGCGGCTGCTCGGAACTGAACTCTCCCCATGTGTGTTAAGTGTTGTGCGTCTGTGATGTCAGATTGTAAAGAGTGATTTAACGCGGTGTTACGCCTCGACTCGTCCGAACGAGACATCTGGTGGCTGTTGCTCGGATCACGTGAGCCATTTGTAAGTATTATACACGTTCAGTTATTGTCATCATTTTTACTTTTTACAAATCTCTTTGAGGTTTCTCAAAAATATTTTTATATAAAAAGTACAATTATAGCCTTATAAGGCTAAGGAACGGTACCCTCTATCCTACACTAAAATAAATATACTAAAACAGTAATACCAACATTGAATATAATTATTAAAATATCCCTTAAATACCCTAAACTATGAAGGCGGTTGACGGCTTTAACTCATGACACCATAAGCGAGAGAGAGTTTTATGTCAAGACTTTCTTCATCTCTTCAACACATATTTTATTTCTCAATGAAAAGAATTTTGAATTGAGACAATTTTAGGATGTTTTACATTAATTGTAATTAAACAAATAAACGTAATATTTAATATTTTTGTTCTTATATATTGAAGCAACGACACGATTGAGCGAAGACGACATAAAAAATAGCCAGCTGAGTTTTGCCGGTTCTTCTCAGGTCTGAGGCGTCCTTTTCAAACCGCGTGTTTAGCGCGTAGCGTATTTGACACTGAATAAGCAAGTCTAAACTTCTATATTAAAAAAAGGAATTTGAATTTGAAATTCTTCATCCGATTGTAAGTGATGTGTCCTGCCCATAAGAGATTCATATTACTGTTGTTGCGTTGGATATGGCGTCGTTAATACTTGAAGACAGTATTATTTACTCTTTAATTGTCGGCAGAAAAAGGCACCGTAGTAGTCCTACCTCGGACGGTCCCATGTAAACAGGAGACAACGTTAATAATAAACAGAACATGTTGATACAATCACATTTTCTTAAATGAACAGTATAAACATGTTCAATAAAAAACCAGATGGAAAATGGTACCTACAAACTTATATCAAAATACCATTTGGTATATCAATATATACTAAAACGATTATCACAAAATTGAAAATAGTTATTAAACCACTGTAGTAAATGTTTAATGTACAGACTTCAATTTCTTATCGAAACGAACCGCTTTCAGGTACATTAATAAATCAATTACGATCCGTCAAAGGCGGATTTATAGTGATTGATGCCCTCTCCTCTGCTGTTAGCGGTGATGGACGGATATTAAGAAATCACATCAATGGATGATTTACTTTTTTTCAAAAACGCAGTCGTTGGTTAATTAGGCTGTTTTATTTGATATTCTTTATAAAAGGTGATATGTTTGGAACACAGTTAATTTTTGTGCATATTCTGCAATAACAAAAATACTGCACACGATTAAAAAAATGTTTTTCTCGTTTACCCAGTAAATACGCTGTATACGGAACCTTCAAACAGCAATGTTTTCACAATACTGCTTTGCGGCAGAATTAGGCACCGCGGGGGTACCCACCCAGACGGTCTCCGGTAAAAAGGGGACCTACCACCGGTAATTGTATCAAACAACTACAATTTCCTCCAATGCCTGAAGTAACATATTAAAATTTAAAAACTTTTTTAAGTGGTCAAACTTTTTTAATTAATAAAACTATGAGAAGCATCTGAATGTAAGATAAAATATATAATAGCGTGGAACTTGTATCAATACTTATATTTTCTGACCATAAAAACATTCTTATCTTCTTAGTTGTGTATCAGAATCTATATTATATTCTGATACACAACTTTTTTGTAAACATTATTATCTATTACCAAGTCATAGGCTACTGTTTCCAGTGCACAAAATATCGAGTTCTATATGAGTTTTTTTTGATTCACTGGCCCTAATATAATAAATTCGAGATTATTATGTTTAAATCATTTAGTAATTTTAAATAATACCATTTAGATTACGATGTTATCAATTGTAAAAATATAAACCCTTGTTTGGTTATCTAAAACAGTAAAGTGTATAAAATAATTATTAAGGTATTAATTAATAATAATAATTATGTGACAATCTACGCAGAATAGATTAATACGTCTGTTCACTAAATAAGCGTTAATGTATTTAGGCAAACCAATCACTTTTCTTTCTGTTTTATCATAGAAACTGTTTTTTAAATTAAAAAGACAATTTTAAATCAAGGAAATTATAAAATATTTTACATTACTAATAATTAAAGAAATAAACGTAACATTAAAAATAATTCATCTATGTATTCTCATTAATTGACGCGATGACACGAGAAGGACGTTTATCTGATGGTAAAAGATACTCCCCGCCCATAAGAGACGCAGAGCAAGACGCTGCAAATACATTTAACACCCTACAACAGGATATTACGTTTTGATTTACCAGTAATCAAGCTGGGTACAGCGCTTTTAAAACCGGAAGACTGAAATGTTTTTACACTACTCATTTTGCGAAAATAGGCGACGTCATAAATATGTAAAAGGAGACGAATTTGAAAGGTAGCTTTGAAATATTGCCTCTCCTTGGTAAGCCTAACTGAGGTTGGATTTAAGATATGAAAAGTATTCTATGTTGCTTTTCTGGACGCAGCGCTGCACCTTTTATAGTTTTTACGTCTTCAATAAGGGATGCGCGCAAGGAGTTTTCAACAGTAACGTACAGATCCCATGTGTCCGTCGCATTCCGAGCAACAGTCCTGACGCTTATTGGCCAATCTATTCACTACGTTGACAAGTACATACGTCATGTTATCAATATTTCAAAGAAGAAAATGTTGAAACAGAGTAATTTGTATCCGTATTTATATCAGTTTACAGTAACATATATATTATACAACGTTGTTGAATAGCAAGGGCCTGTGCCCACCACAAAAAATTGTTGGTTTATTTTTTTTTGTAATACAGAAATATAGCCGTGTCAATAATTCACCAATATCTCCGAAGTTTTCTTAGAAAAATAAACTGTTGCGAGTTTCTTTGATGTCGTTCCAAATCGTCAAATATTTCAATATAGAAAAGTCATTGATAAACATTGATGTCATATTGAATTAAAGATTAAATTTATTCAGCCATATATCGATCGATCCTATAATGGAATAAAAGCTTATATGTATTAAAGTACTAACATTGTTTTAAACGTATTTAGAAGTTTCCAAAAAATGTTATAGAAAAACTCTTATTTCATTGTAATATTATTAACCATGTTAATTATTTTAACTGATAAAAATTGAATTCAAAATTTATTCCTTCTAAAACTGACAAATGAATTTATATAGCTTTAAGTGAATTGGCAACAGTTAAAATAGATAAGAGTGGACTTATTTATTTTCTTTTTTTATTGGCATCGATAGCAGACAAGCATTCAGACCACCTGTTGGAAAGTGGTCACCGACGCCCATACGTAAGTCATAAGATCTCACGTCTCGTTTACTCAGTACATACACTATCTATGGTGCCCATCAAACCAGAACACAGTAGTATTTTACACATTGCTGCTTTGTGGCTGGAATAGGTGCCGCGGTGGTACTGCTCGAGTCGGCCTCCTGTAAAATGGGGCCTACCCCTATCATCATTATAAAGATCATTTTAACAATATATTCCATGAAGAAAATAAATCTAAAATAATTGCAATAAACATTCAAACAAACGTTATGAAAAAGAAAGTATGAGCACAGGTAATTTAGGAACGTTATTTTATTATTCTTAAGACAGTAGTAAAAGAGAAGGATATTCTTGAGATGGGTGAATTTATAAGATGAACTTTTGTGAAATTATCTCTGTACATGCGGCAACCGTGAATTCTTTAAGTCGCCGGTATCCTTTACGGACTGATTGAAACGACATCCAAATACAACCGATACCAAAAGAAATATCTTTTTAACTCAAAATTAAATGAGTACTTTAGATTTTGTGCCGGTTATTAATTATTTTACGTTATGAAGAAGATTAGAAAACTAAGGTCTTCAACCAGTGCGTGCTGCCAGTGATGACCTACAGAACTGAGACGTGGTCCTTCACTGCTGGCCGTATGAGGAAGCCACTCAGCGAGCTATGGAGCGGGCTATGCTCTTAATTTCTCTGCGTGATAAAGTGCGTAATACAGACATCCGCAGGAGAACGATGGTGACCGACATATCTCGCAAAGTTAGCAAGCTTAAGTGGCAATGGGCCGGCCATTTAGCTCGTAGAGCCGATAACCGATGGGGAAAAAAGGTTCTCTAGTGGCAGCCTCGTACTGGTCATCGCAGTGTGGGACGACCCCCCACGAGATGGAGTGACGACCTGTGCAAGTGTGCGGGATGTCGGTGGATGCAGGTGGCGCAGGATCGTACTTCTTGGTGGCTCATGGGGGAGGCCTATGTCCAGCAGTGGACATTCATAGGCCGATATGATGATATAAAGAACATTATGAAATGCAGAGTTGTTTTGTTTAAATGATTTTTTGTTTATAAATTCCAAGATTTGGTTCAATTTTGTTTGTTGCGTAATTAATTTAACCAATATCTATTCTATTGTTTTTTTGTTACTTCATTGGAAAAGTCAACAAGCTTTTTATATAAAAATAATTTGATATTTTTTTTAACAGGTTTCGAAAACAACTTATAAAATTTACATGACACTAATTTAATATTCAATGAATTAACATAAGAATGTTAATCCATTACTAAGAAGTAATTACATTAATTACGAAATTTTGGGCTACATTAAAAAATTAGTTACCATTCGCAATATTTGCACGAGACGCAGATTATCTCGGGACATGGATGTTGAATAAATAACTGTAAGATAAAAAAAATAAATTGTACACATTTTTGTCAACAACTACGTACCACTACGCACGTAAATGATATATTGTTATTATAAATTATGCAATAACACAAAAAGAAGGAGAAAATAAACGAGTATTTGCTTAGATAACCATTTGTTAATAAATTCTTAACTTCTTATTTCCGCATCGTTTGCTAGGCGGCAATCTGAGTAGAAGAAAAAAATAGGGCGGGTATATTAAGGCGTTCATTTAAACAGATTTTGCAATGAACCTTTATTGGCATTAAACAAAGACTTTTTAATTAATTGATTGTCGTTAAAAAGAATTATTCCTTTTTTTAATTTTTTATATCTTATTTTGTATGAGGAACCTAAATATATATATATATCATTACTACCTAACCTTAACTTAGCTAGTTATAAAATGTGACGTAAATGTAAACGATTCTTAAATATAAAAAAATATATGCTATTCCAAAAAAGATAAAAATTATGAACTAGATCATATACCAAATAATATATATATATATATATATATGTAACTATTAAAGAGATTTAGTTAATAGTTTTTTTCTTTTTTTCATTTATATTAATTATCGTAATATATGGAATAGCATATATTTTCTTAATTGTTAGGAATCGTTTACATATACGTCACATTTTATAATTAGTTTAGGTAAGTTATTAACCTCCTCCTAGTGGTATAGTCGTGTGGCTTAGAAACCAGAGGTCGTGGGTTCGAATCCTGCGGGGACTCAACAAATTTTCATTGTTGTTTCCTAGTTGGTTAGGGCAATTTGGGCCGATCACCCAATTGTCTGAAAAGTAAGATGATCCATGCGTCGGATGGGCATGTAAAAAGTCGGTCCACCCACCAACCCGCATTGGACCAGCGTGGTGGGATACGGTCCAAAAACCCTCTAATGGATAGGGGTGTATTTAGGGGAGGCCTATGTCCAGCAGTGGACTATCACAGGCTGATGATGATGAAGTTATTAACTTTTATGACACACAATTTAAATTATAATCGACACTTAATAACTTACGCAAAATAAACATTTACTAATAATGTATTTTTAAATATATACTATTTTATACCACACATTTTGATCTACCTTTAAAGATTAAACAGCCATTCGCAATATAAGCGGATAATAATGTGCCCTTAATGTTAGTATATCCTTTAGCAACTGAAGGGAAAAAATAATTTAGTAGTTAAAAACGAACAATTTAGATGTAGTAGAATCTGGCTAAATTCGCTAATTGAATTTCCTTAATTTTTTTTTCAATAACTGTTTACAAATGTATCCCATATACACAATTCGTGTTGTTAGCGCAACGTTTTATCTAAACTTGTTAAAAGTTGTAGTAGTTGTAACGGACGTCAAGAAAATATTATAAGTTATTTTTTTCCGGATTAAGAAATGAATTTTTTCATATTTTATGCGTTTCAAACTACTAGATTATTTTTTCCCTTCAGTTGCTAAAGGATATACTTACATTTTTTGTATTAGTAATTTAATACATATTATTAATAGTAATATCTATTGTATCAGAGAACGCTAGTGATGCAATACCAAAAATAATTAGACGCCTTATGGTTTCAGAGATATCGTGATGAGTCAATATATCGGTAGGAATCTCTTAAATATATCTAGATTACACAAAGCAAAAACTTAATTACTGTTCCCGGTGTCCATAGTTCAAAATTTGTTAATATTACATATATTCTTTTGAGATATACAAAAATCATACCTAGGAAACATTTTAACCAAAGCACCTAGATGTTAAGCTTCGAACTTGGGACAAAGGGCATGTACGTGCAGGCCATAAGCAACGCTTTGATACCGTTCCCTTGCTGCATTGGAATGTATAAGCTATATAAGCGAATGTTGAGGATTTTGTTTTAACTGACATGACAGACAGTATCATTTTATGTTAACTGATTTTGTCTTATTTGGACCTTAAAAATTCTCTTCTAATAAAAGAAAACAAGAAAGCAATAATAAACAGTTAAGATCATAACTGTAGGCAGTTATTTGCACTCGTAGTGGATGGTATTAAACTAATAGAGTAGAAGATGTATGTTTGCAAATGTATTTCAAATTAATCAATCAATGTATTGCAAATACATTATTTTTATTTTAGGGAAATTGTGAGGATCGCATTCATCTAAAATGTTATCATTAAACCTAAATATGCATAAAATATTTAAGAATTATTTAGAGTTTAACGTAATATGTTTTAAATTCCCTACCACAATAGAATTTTTCTAATTTTAAAACAATTCTTCTGTAAAATGGTTATGAATAGACAATATACGGTTTGATAAATATTTTAGCAATTTCAGATCACACTTAGCCTTTCTTGGAAAAGGTACTGTGAGTAAGTTAAAGTTAGTTTAAGAAACTGATTTAAACTTAAAATAAATGCCACGAGAAAGTGTCAAGAGACTCCCAAGATGCGTTAAGAAGTTATAAAAGTTTATATTAATCATAGTTTGTAAACGTGTAACTTTATTTTTAGACCGAACCTCATCACATATGTAAACATTAATAAACCTTACAGCTACAGCACAATCAAATGGGATTGAATTTTTACATACACATCATACATCATCATCCTGTGATAGTCTACTGCTGGATATAGGCCTTCCCTAATACACCCCTATCGATTAGGGGATTTTGGACCATATCACACCACGCTGGTCCAATGCTGGTAAAATGGGTTGGTGGGTGGACCGACTTTTTACATGCCCATCCGACGCATGGATCATCTTACTTTTCAGACAATTGGGTGATCGACCCAAATTGCCTTAACCAACTAGGAAACAAAATTGAAAATTTGTTGAGTCCCTGCAGGATTCGAACCCACGACCTCCGGTTTCTAAAGCACACGCCCATACCACTACGGAGGCAGTCAGATTTTACAGAGTTACCCAATTTATTATTGTAATATTGTATACTTATTATGAGAAAATTATTTACTTAAAATATGTCATCATCAAAAACATTATCATCAGCCTGTGATAGTCCTCTGATGGACATAGGTTTCCCCTAATGCACGCTTTCTCCATTATTAAAGTGATAGCATTTTGTTAATTTAGAAAGTTAACAAAAATCTTCCTATATTTGATAATTGGTTTCATAAATCACGGTATAATAAATATTCACAAATAACAAAAGAGAGCATTTTTAAATTTCCTTTTTCATAATATTTTTATTAATATTTATTCGTACCTTGAAAACGTCAATTAAATATAGCGGAACGTTTTCGTTCGTTATTGAGACATTCTCATGTTTGCAACTTCTTTCCTAAAAGCTCGATAAACGTTTATTCTGTTGCCGTTTACGGGGTGGAGATTCTGGGACAAGGGTCCCATTGTAGCATTATTGTATATAAATGTACAGTTCAAGGTACAGATTGGTAATATGAGTAACCGTAAGCATTTAAATATTATAAAGTTTTTTTTCTTCAAGAGTCTTCTTCAAATCGCGCCTTATGCTTTTTTACAAACATTTTACTTCTTCCAAAAATAAAAGCCGTGCATTTAATGAGATTTATGCCCTGTATGTCAATAATATTACCGTTATTCATTTTATATATATTGCAATTCAATATATTGCATAAATTACAAATGTATTTTTTGTTCATACATTAACTAGCACGAACAAAATTTCTCTACTCACTAGAAATATCTTTCACTATGCAAAACTATTTTCATTGTTGTGAAACCACACTTTAAAATTTGTAGCTGCAAAAGCACTCCCGGTATGCCATTTATACGTTGACCCTTTCTGTAAAACGTGTTTTATATTCGCGAAAAGCTCATAGAACAGTAGAATGATTGTATCCTGCAAGAAAATTATTAGTCAGCAATAACGATCTCCGCAACAAATAACCGTCTCTTTTGTTCTTTCACCATTGGACAGCTACATATTACCATTAGTAACATTTAATGGGCTACTTTTTACCAAAAATTTTAATGGTTAAAACATAAAGTGTTATGGAGTGAAGCAAGAATGATGTATATTATATTAGTTGTTGAGAGGCTTCTTTTAGGTATTTATATAAAGAAGAAAATCAATTAGTTTAAAATAGTTTTATTCCTAGTTCAGCTATCTTCTAGTGAAGTCCCGTTTAAATCGGACCAATGATTCGAGAGATTAGTAGAACAAACAAAAGGGAAAGCAGCCTAAACCTTAACTTTTATTATTATATGTATTGGTTAAATAACACAATTTTACGTATTTTTAGTTTACGCGAATGCTACATATTATTGGATAAAATTTTCATCACGTTTATTTTAATTTTTTTAATTCCTGGGGTAGTAACGGGTAGTTTACTCCCGTGACCACGCCGCTGGAAAGTGTTCAAAACGTCCGAAATTTATTATATTCATTTGTATAGAATAACCACCATATTTCTGCAATCAGCAAAAGTCTACTATTTTTTTAAATTCTTTCGGTTCTTACTCTTTTTTAAATTTGTAAAAGTTTATTATCTGAATAAAACGCAGTAAAGTTAATCAACCCTATTCGGTCTAGTTCACATTTACATCGACCTAACCGATCTTTATTGTTATTGTCGGATCATTTGCACTTACTTGGGTAACAGTAGAATTAGGGAACGATCATATTTTATTTGTGACTACGTGTGTAAATACAAACATACATTTATAAAATAGTTTAATTAACAATAACTGTAAAATAAACTATTTAACTGAAATTATTTCGATAAATATGGTCTATGGTTCTAATTCAGTGTATTTTTTCTTCTCACTTTAGAATATGGTGTATGAGAAAGTTACAAAATTACATAAATTGATTTATTGTGTTTAGTTGTTATTATTTACCAACTAATGGCTTTTTCAGAGACATCAATAGGACCCCCAATAGGTTATCGGTTTGTCGTACCGGAAGAGGCTCAGTACCTGCGGCCTGGGCAGCGGCGGGGAAGCTAAGAGGAACCTGGTCAGCCTGTGATATAAGGCTGGTCGTGGAGACGGTAGCTTCGAATCGGCTGGAGAAGCCAGCTTTGAATGACCTAGAAGGGTGTGGCGGACGGACTCAAAGGCGGCAGACGTGATCCGTATCATCACCAACATATCGTGATAGATATGTTGGTATTCTGTAGGCCCAATTCTCCGTATCCTCCGAGACTCAGCGGTAGTCGTCGATCTCTCCTCCGTCTCGGCCCTTGAGAAACAGATTAAAAAATATTTTAAATTACTCATTATTAATATTATTACTTAAGCTGGCCCGCATCAACAAATGGTTATCCTTCATCATTTTGCGAGATAAAATAGCGACCAATTCATACTACAAATACGTTGTCCATTTAATAAAAAGTCAATTTTGCTCTTCACGGCATGTAATGTAAAGGAATAGAACCAAAGATATTACAATAATGTCCGCCCAATAGCCAGCGGCAGGTTGCAGGAATCTATTAATATCAAAGCATAAACTGTAAGAAAGTTTCTTTAAAAATGTGGCAAAAGTTGACTCCTAGAAGAGACCTACTTTAATTTTTTGCATAAACAAAGGAGACGATATTACTGACTCCTCTTTTTAATATACAAAATTTAATACATTGCTTGTTAACATACGACAACTATTTAGACAGTTCATTTAATATGAGTAAACTCTTTTCAAAGCTACTTTTATTCCAATTAATATTAATAATATAATTATTATTCATTCCAATTAATAGGCTACTTTAGCCTATGTTATTAATAATAATAAAGCTCGCTCGTAGTAAAGTAAAAGAAAAGCATATTGGGTATATATATACATTTTTACGAAATAACGTACTGGCATATTAGTCTCATTCTATGGGGTTGTTACCTATCTTTATCATTATTCAGTAAAAAAGAAAACGGAAAACTTGTGTTCTTTTTCATATCTATACATTCTTTTTTCTTGTTTACTAATATTTAAAGTGAGCATCAATTGCAAACCTTATAATTCACGACAAAAGATATATAGCACTTTATACACGCTCTGTACAGATAAAAGAGGAACTACCGTTCTCATTAATAGCGTGCACTCTCTTCAAGGGAACAATTTAATAACAGCTCACTATAATTAGTTTTTCAGACACATTTTAAATTGCACCACATTTTTAACAATTAAATAAATTGCAAAGCTGACAAGGTACACTTATATAAGTCGGTTTTAGTAAAAAACTAAGTATTTATTACTCAGTGTACTGAAATCCTGTTTTTTTCTGAACCATAGCATATTTTTCACTATAGACTATGTAATAATAATCCAACTTTTTTTTTAATTTTTACAATGTGTTTTTAGGAAAATCCTTTAATGATAATAGCGATTTTGTTATCTATCTAAATCCTTAAAATGGGACGCAAAATGTTTTATTTTGAAGAGGATCGAAAACTTTAAAATTATATATACAAGAACACAATTAACATGTCCAAAAGCATGAAATTCAACATGTTTGTGCATGTATACGTGGCGCGGGAACAAGTCCTTCACGTGATTCAAATGCTGACCCTTATCACGGTTTTGATATCCGCTGAGGTCCGTTGTTTGTATAGTTAATTTTCTGATAAACTTGATAAATTACATATACAATTAAATAGTACATAAATAAAGATATTTTGTTAAATTTATTTTAAAAAGTCATCTATACCGTTGACATACTAGTGTTAAAACATTGTACGTGGTAAACTTTTATTACCTATTTCATTCATTGTATTAAATTAAAAAGAACTTACAATTGTTAAATTTCGAAACTTTAGATTTAATTATAACAGACTATTAATCTTAAAACGGAAAATTAATCTTGCCTATTAGGGACTAGAAAACGTAACAAAAAATATTCAAAGGTCACAAATTCTTTACTGTTTTATAAATTGGATCAGAAGAACCAATAAAATTCTGAAATGGAGATCACGTTCACAAGGAAGACAGAGCGTTGGAAGACCTCCAATCAGGTCGGAAGCCGATCTCCATGCAATAACCGGCTCAAGTTGGCAGCGAGTAGCAAGGGAACGGCCGTCGTGGCGTTCATGGATAAATGACTATATCCAGTGGGAGTAAAAAGGCTGTTAATGAATGATTTAAAAAAAATGGGTTTAAAAATGACATTTGGAAAAAATACCGTTTCGTAAACTCACTTAATCTACTAACAAATGCTCCTTTCCTTCTCAGAATAACTTGGTGTATACAGCTGCTTTATAGCATCATAATGAAGCGACTTCTTCTGAATAAAACTGTAATGTAGACATCACGCACAAAGACCAATGTTATTGTCGTCGAAGTGTGTAAAATAACGCAAACTACTCTATTCACACAATATTTCACCCACAGATATCTCATCACGTATTTATCCTACGTAGTCACGTCAGTTTGTTCTTAATCTTAATTGAGCCAGATTCTGCTTGAGCAGATTATTTTGTTGTTTTGGACCATCAGGATGGAAACTTTATTTCAGGCCCTAAATGTGTAATTTAAATAAGAATGCTGAGCTGTAAAAGTTATAGTCACGTAAATCATTTTATAGGTAATGAAAAGACTAAGCAAACTATAAGCAATCAACCTGAAACACACATTTAGTAAGATTATAAAAAACTTCAGCTTGAGCGTCCATGCACTTGAACGGTTTCTTAAGATTAAAGTAGAGACTATCTCTAGGATGTTCAAAAATTTTTAAAGTTGTATTATATTTTAATTGCAAGATAATCAAGTAACCTTTAAAATAGTCATACAAAAATGTTTTAGTGTAATTTCGTATGCAGATGAAATGTTGTGAAAATTTACGCTTCTCTTCCCGCTATGATTTCTTTGTTAACAAGGGAAACCTGTTACGAAGGGTTCCGTCACATTACGTCTGTAAAAGAGTCTTGTTACGTTGAAGAGGTCGGTTGTATTTGTTTAACACTTGGGTTTTTGGGGAATAAGCATTCATTATGCATACAAATCTTCTATACAAAGAAATAAAATTGGAGTGTCTTTTGTAACATCAAAGTAGTTGTTTTTAATATCTACATGTCCAAAGACTATAGTACTATTAAAATGTATGCTGTTTATGCATACATTTTCATAGTCTTTCACAATAATTTTAGTTTAGTGAGTATCAGTGCCAACTTTACATATCGATTCGACATGAATTACATTTTGGTCTTTAGGCATTTTCTAAACGGACATATAATCCCAGCCAACCGAATACTACCCTGAAACAAACTGTCCTTTACCGATAAAATTTGACTCACGATCTTTTATTTGTAAAGCAAAGACCAGTGAAAGACTACTGAAATGAATCAAAAGTAGAAATCCAAGGCTTCCGATTTTATATTCTTATGTGTTTACAAAGAAGCATTTTTAAATTTCTTTCATAATATTTTATTAATATTTATCTTACCTTGGCAATAAATTAAATATGCGGAACGTTTTTGTTTCTATTGAGACACTCTCATGTTTGCCACTCATCCCTAAAAGCTCGATAAACGTTTATTCTGTTGTCGTTTACGAGATGGAGGTTCTAGGACAAGGTCGCATTGTGTATTATTGTATGTAAATGTACAGTTCAAGGCACAGATTAGTATATGAGTAACCGTAAGCATTTAAATGTTATAAAGTTTATTTCTTAAAGAATCTCCTTCAAATCGCGTCTATGTTTTTTACAAACATTTTACGAGAATTTATGCCTATGTACAATAATATTACGTCATTCATTTCATATATTAGACCAATTCAATATATTGCATAAATTACAAATGTATTTTTGTTCATACACTAACTAACTGAACAAAATTCTCTACTCGCTAGAAATATCTTTCACTATGCAAACTATTCTCATTAATGTGAAACCACACTTTAAAATTTGTAGCGCAAAAGCACTCCCGGTATGCCATTTATACGTTGACCGTTTGTAAAACGTGTTTTTAATATTCATGAAAAGCTCATAGAACTGTTGAATGATTGTATCCTGCAAGAAATTTATTAGTCACAATAAAGATCTCCCAACAGATAACCGTCTCTTTTGTTCTTTCTACCATTGGACAGCTTATATGTTACCATTTGTAACATCCATTCCTCAAATTACACGAGCAGAGTAGTGGATGGACTGCCAGTTACGTACAAAAATTTTAATGGTTAAAACATAAGTGTTATGGAGTGAAGCGAGAAATTATTTATGTTATATTAGCTTTTGCACGGGGCTTCTTTTGCGTATTTATATAAAGAAGAAAATCAGTTAGTTTAAAAATAGTGTTAATCCAAGTTCAGCTATCTTTTAGTGAAAGTCCCGTTTAAATCGGACCAACGATTCGAGAGATTAGCTAGAACAAACAAACAAAAAGGAAGGCAGCCTAAACCTTAATTTTTATTATTATACGTATTGGTTAAATAACACAATTTAATTAATCCTTTTGATTACGCGAATGCTACACATTATTGAAGAAGAATTTTATCACGTTTTTTTTTTAATTCCCGGGGATAGTAACGGGTAGTTTACCCCGTGACCACGGCCGCTGGAAAGTGTTCGAAACGTCCGAAATTTATTATATTCATTTGTATAGAATAAACACCATATTTCTGCAATCGGCAAAGTCTACAATTTTTTTTTAAATTCCTTGTTTCGGTTCTTTTAAATTTGTAAAAGTTTATTATCTGAATAAAACGCATTAAGTTAACAACTCCTCTATTCGGTCTAGTTCACATTTACATCGACCTAAACCGATCTTAATAGCTATTGTTGGATCATTTGCACTTACTTGGGTAACAGTAGAATTAGGGAACGATCATATTTTATTTGTGACTACGTGTGTAAATACAAACATACATTTATAAAATAGTTTAATTAACAATAACTGTAAAATAATTTATTTAACTGAAATTATTTCGATAAATTTGGTCTATGGTTCAAATTCAGTGTATTTTTTCTTCTCCCTTTAGAATATGGTGTATGGGAAAGTTACAAAATTAAAGAAATTGATTTATTGTGTTTAGTTGTTATTATTTTTCAAGCATACGCCTTATGTTACCAACTAATGGCTTTTTCAGAGACATCAATAGGACCCCCAATAGGTTATCGGTTTGTCGTACCGAAAGAGGCTCAGTACCTGCGGCCTGGGCAGCGGCGGGGAATTTAAGAGGAACCTGGCCAGCTTGTGAGATAAGGCTGGAGACGGTAGCTTCGGATCGGCTGGAGAAGCCAGCTTTGAATGATCTAGAAGGGTGTGGCGGACGAAGTCAAAGGCGGCAGACGTGCTGCCATCCCTGGCCTCTGTGAGTCAGGAGGTCGCAGGGAATAGATAGTTGGTATTCTGTGGCCGAGATCCTCCAGTCTCCGAGACTCAGCGGGGCCGCACCGCTGATGCGGTGTAAAGGGTCCGTCGGAGTATAAGACATTCGGCTCGGTGTAGTCGATCTCTCCTCCGTCTCGGCCCTTGAGGAACAGATTAAAAATATTTCAAATTACACATTATTAATATTATTTACTTAAGCTGGACCGCATCAACAAATGGTTATCCTTCATATTTTGCTAGATAAAATAGCGTATTAACGATGATTTTAAGCAACACAGTATTAATATTGATCCAATTCAGTACTACAAATACATTGTCCATTTAATAAAAAGTCAATTTTGCTCTTCACGGCATGTAATGTGAAATGAATAGAACTAAAGATATTACAATAATGTGCCCAATAGCATGCGAGGTTGGGGAATCTATAAATATCAAACATAACTGTAGAGAGTTTCTTTAAAAATGTGGCAAAGTTGACTCCTAGAAGAGACCTACTTTAATTTTTGTATAAACAAAGGAGACGATCGACTCCTCTTTTAATATAAAAAAATATTACATTGCTTGTTAACATACGACAACTATTTAGACAGTTTATTTAATATGAGTAAACTCTTTCAAAGCTTCTTTTATTCCAATTAATATTAATAATTTCCTTGTTATGTATTACAATTAATAGGCTACTTTTAGCCTATGTTACTCAATAATAAAATAGCTCGCTCATAGTAAAATAAAAGACAAGTATATTGGGTATATATATATAAATATATATATATATATATATATATACATTTTTACGAAATAACGTACTGGCATATTAGTCTCATTCTATGGGGTTGTTACCTATCTTTATCATTATTCAGTAAAAAAGAAAACGGAAAACTTGTGTTCTTTTTCATTACTTATCATTCTTTCTCTTGTTTACTAATATTTAAAGTGAGCATCAATTGCAAACCTCAAAATTCATGACAAAAGATACAAGCACTTTACACATGCTCTAAAGATAAAGAGGAACTACCGTTCTCCTTAATAGCGTCTCTTTTAAGGGAACAATTTAATAACAGCTCACTATAATTAGTTTTCAGACACATTGTAAATTGCACCACATTTTAACATACTGCAAAGCTGACAAGGTACACTTATATAAGTCAGTTTTAGTAAAAAACTAAGTATTTATTACTCAATGTACTGAAATCCTGTTTTATCTGAACCATAACACATTTTTTACTATAGACTGTGTAATATTAATCCAACTTTTTGAAATATTTACGGTATGGTTTTAGGAAAATCCTTTAATGATAATGGCGATTTTGTTATCTATCGAAACCCTTAAAATCTAAAATGGGATCTAAAACTTTCAAATTATATTTCGAGAACACGATTAAAAGTCAAAAGCATGAAACTCAACATGTTTGGCATGTATACGTGACGCGGAACAAGTCCTTCACGTGATTCAATACAACCCTTATCACGGTCCGTTGAGGTCCGTTGTTTGTATAGTTAAATTTCTGATAAACTTGATAAATTACATACACAGTAAATACTACGCCCATCACATCACACATCATCAGCCTTTGTTAGTCCACTGCTGGACATAGGCCTCCCTAATACACCCCATATCCTAGGGGTTTGGACGTATCCCACCACGCTGGTCCAATGCGGGTTGGTGGTGGACGACTTTTTACATGCCCATCCGACGCATGACATCATCTTACTTTTCAGACAATTGGGTGATGGCCAATTGCCCTAACCAACTAGGAAACAACAATGAAAATTTGTTGCGTCCCGCAGGATTCGAACCCGACCTCGGTTTCTAAAGCACACGCCCATACCACTAGGCTACTGAGGCAGTTAATACTACATAAATAAAAGATATTAATTTATTAAATTTATTTTAAAAGACGTCTATACCGTTGACATACAAGTGTTAAAACATTGTACGTGGTAAACTTTTATTACCTATTTCATTCATTAAAATTAATCTTGGCTATAGGACTACAAACAAAAAATATCAAAGGTCAAATTCTTCTGTTATATAAATTGGATCAGAAGACCAATGGTCGAGGAGCCAGTAAATTCTGGAATGGAGATCACGTTCACAAGGAAGACAGAGCGTTGGAAGACCTCCAATCAGGTCGGAAGCCGATGTCCATGCAATAACCGGTTCAACTTGGCAGCGAGTAGCAAGGAACGGGCCGTCGTGGTGTTCATGGATAAATGCCTATATCCAGTGGGAGTATAAAGGCTGTTAATAAATGATTTAAAAAAATGGGTTTAAAATGACATTTGGAAAAAATACGTTTCGTATTCTCACTAATCTACTAACAAATGCTCCTTTCCTTCCCAGAATAACTTAGTGTATGCAGCTGCTTTATAGCATCATAATGAAGCGACTTCTTCAACTTAGTAAAACTGTAATGTAGACATCACGCACCAAGTTCAGTTAATTTAAAAGACCAATGTTATGGTCGTCGAAGTGTGTAAAATAAAACAAATTACTTTATTCACACAATATTTCACCCGACATATCTCGTCACGTATTTATCCTACGTAGTCACGTCAGTTTGTTCTTAATCTTTATTGAGCCAGATTCTGCTTGAGCAGATTATTTTGTTGTTTTGGACCATCAGGATTGAAACTTTATTTCAGTCCCCAAAGTGTGTAATTTAAATAAGAATGCTGAGCTACAAAAGTTATAGTCACGTAAATCATTCGCTAGGTAATGAAAAACTAAGCAAACATAAGCATTCAACCTGAACACACACATTTAGAAGATTATAACAAAATTTTGCTTGTGCGTCCATGCACTGAACAGTTAAATACAATTAAAGTAGAGACTATCCTAGAATGTTCAAAAATTTCTTAAAGTTGTATTATATTTTAATTGCAAGATAATCAAGTAACCTTTAAAATAGTCATACAAGAATGTTTTAGTGTAATTTCGTATGCAGGTGAAATGTTGTGTAAATTTGCGCTTCTCTTCTCGCTATGAATTCTTTGTTTACAAGGGAAACCTGTTACGAAGGGTTCCGTCACATTACGTCTCTAAAAGAGTCTTGTAACATTAGAGAGGTCGGTTGTATTTGTTTAATACTTGGGTTTTTGGGGAATAAACATTCATTATGGATACAAATCTTCTATACAAATAAATAAAATTGAGTGTCTTTTTGTAACATCAAAGTAAGCGTTTTTAAATAATTACATTGTGACAAATATCCGATAAATATAACGAAACATCTTTTTAAAGTATTGTTTGTCTGTTCTGACTCATGTCTGGAGCGGTTCGAACTATTTTTAAGAGACTTACACTGGAAGATAGCAATCATGTAACTGGGAGTACGAAGGCTATTTTTTTTAATTATTATTTTTATTTATGACCACGCTGAAAAAGTAAAATTTCCATCCATACGGAAAAAATTGCGTAAAGTGTGTGCAGGAAGATGAAAGTGACACATACACCTATTCAAAAATAAAATTTTTGAATGTAAAAATGATTAATTATCTTATTGCATCACAAATACTTTCATTTATTTTATTATCCAATTAATGAGTGCAATTTTTTTTGCAAAGGATTAAAAAAGAACGCAAAAGTTGCGAGTTCAAGGATATTTGAAAAATAAAAAAATACATTCCCAATATTGCATCAAACGATTTAATTATCATTAAAATGTTAAAATCAATAGTTAGTGTGTTGTTGTTTTTAGTTAGTTACGATGTTGCACTATAGTGCTTTGAAACAAGACAAACAAATCTGTATTGGCTAGGCTAACCCTTAGTAATAAAGCTCTTACTGAATTGCTATAAATTAAGGTAAGTGCGGCACATCGTTGGTCACGTGTCTTTAAACGATTTGCATTAAAATAACTACATCAATAGTAGTATCTCTGAAGGTGCAAGTTTTTATATATTTTAACTCGGTAGTTTACAGTATTATTTGCTGTTTATGCATACATTTTTCATAGTCTTTGCACAAATGATTTTAGTTTAGTGACTAACAGTGCCAACTTTTACATATCTATTCGACGCATGAATTACATTTTGGTCTTTAGGCAATTTTCTAAACGGCCCATATCATCCCAGCCAACCGAATACTACCCCTGAAACAAACTGTCCTTTACCGATAAAATTTGACTCCACGAAACAAAGACCAGTGAAAGACTACTGGAAATGATGAAATGATTCAAAAGTAGAAATCCAAGGCTTCCGATTTTATGTTACTTATGTGGTTTACAAGTTTACGATCAGAAAACATTACAAGAATACGAGGTTACTCTATGCAGAAATATTTTTAAATTTTATATAATTTACGATCAAAAAAATATTTTGTACCTATAGGTCATTTCCACATTGTTAAATCTTATATATAAACAACCTCCGTGGTCTAGCGGTATTGGCTCTGGCTTCATAAATCAGAGGTCGTGAGTTCAATCCCGCCGGGAAACAACTTTGTGTTATGGTTGTTTTATAGTTGGTTAGTGAATTTAAAAAGTCGGTCCATCCACCAACCCGCATTGGACCACCCCTAATAGGAAAGGCGTGCATTAGGGGAGAACTACGTCCAGCTGTAGAATACCACAGGCTGATGATGATTACTCATTCATTATACTTTTTGCACTTTTATAAACACTGTTAGGTAACTTTGGTTTTTTGGCAATTTACCCAAAAATCTTTATTTGGTTCTATTTTACTTTTGATTTAAATTTACTGCTGGTTTCCCGGAATCGCGAAATTTACCAGCAGGGTCACTTCAATTTGTTCACAAATTTTAAATTAAAATATCTGAAGTTGACACTTGCTTATTGATTGTCAAACACACTACCACCGGTTCGGAGAAGGATGCCTCAGACCTTAGAAGAACCAGCGAAAGAAACTCAGCGAGCTATTTTTTATGTCATCTTTTAAAAATGACAAACAATTTGAAGGCATAACATTTTATGCAATTTTGAAACAAAACCTGGAGCGATTATTCCATTACCAGGCTGTGCTATCATTTAAAAATTCATTAGTATCGTAATAATCTTTGAACACAAAAACGTTCCTTACTATCTTTTTAAATTTATTAATAGTAAAATTCTGAATGTTTACTGGGACTTTGTTGCAAAAACGCACACATTGTCTCATAAAAGACTTGCTTATTTTTCGCAGGCTAGTTGCTGGAAGAATAAAATTATGTTTGTTCCTTGTATCTAAGCCATGTGCACCACAATGTCTTCGAAAATCATGCCTATTTTTTTTGCACATACATAAAATTTTCAAATATGTATTGAGAACTAACGATCACTATTTTTCTTTCTGTGTACAACTTTCTCTTAATGATTATTTAGTCGTTATCTATATGTATCTACGTATGAAAATTAGACGTGTACAGCAGGCGCGCGTTCGGATTTATTCGTGTCATCCGCTCTCGCTTACTCGGAAATATTGGAACTACCATCTCTTTTACTCAGCCAGTCAGTAAGCGCGATGCAAAAAAGTGTAAAATATGACTTTATACGATCTACCGACCAATGCGTCGCCAGCAGAGGACCCGTCCGTACGTGTTTGCCGCAGTCTCCTGAACTCGCCGCCCGGTATCCATTGTCCGCTTCTGCGCCATCTGCGTTTATGAGGGCACCTGCGCTTTTCAAACATTTTGTCCATATTAACTACACATAATATCGAAGTCTGTGACAGCTGCATTCCCAAGCTGAAGAGGAGGTAAGGAAAGGGGTTGCCCTGGTGGAACGATGAGTTGGATGGTCTCAAGCGGGAGGTCTCCGACTTAAGCGCCGCATATCATGTGCGGCGCCTATCAGGCGGTAGGGAGTCGTCGGCGGTACCTCACGGCCAAGGAAACTACCATCTCGCAATAAGGAGGGCTCAGACCTCGGTTGGAAAAGACTTTGTTCTAAACAGGACAGAGAGTCAATGTGGGATGGAGTCTACAGGGTGATTAATAGGACAGCGGCCAGACACGAAGACCTCCCCATAGTCTGCGAGGGTAAAACCCTGGGGAGACGAGAGTTGACCAGGGTGCTTGCTGAGATATTTTATCCGGATTATAGGGTTGAGAGCGACAGTGCTGACCATGCGTGGAGAGAGGTAGCTGAAAATTCGAATAGAGGGACTGCACGATAACTCATGCGACCCACCTTTTACAGCGGAGGAGCTGAAATGGTCGGCATCGAGCTTCAACCCTAAAAGGCCCCTGGACACGACGGACTCACAGCAGACATATGTCAGGCCGCAATCACCCTGTCCACTGACCTCTTCCTGGCGATCGCGAACGCCTGCCTTCGCCTCTCACACTTCCCCCAGAGGTGGAAGGAGGCGACGGTGAGTATTCTTCAAAAACCGGGGTGAGGAAACTACGCATCCCAGTCCTACATTGTCCATTGGTCTACTGCCAGTCCTGGGCAAAATCTTCGAGAAGATGCTCATACGGCGTATCAAATGGTACAGTCATCCGGCTACCAAGCAAAAGCAATGCGGTTTTATGCCGCAACGCTCAACCGAGGACGCCCTCTATGATCTGGTGAAACATATCGAGGACAGTTAGCCGAAAAAGGCTGACTGTCGTGATATCACTGGACATGAGGGCGCCTTCGCACAATGTGGTGGCCAGCCAAGATGCAGGCTGGCGAGACCAAATGCCCGGTAAACCTGAGGCGCATCGTTGATAGCTATCTGCAAGATAGAAAAGTGCGCGTTAGGTTTGCCGGAGAAAAATAGGTCCAGGGCTACCACCAAGGGATGCGTACAAGGGTCAATCGGTGGCCCAACATTCTGAACCTGCTTCTCAACCCCCTACTGGTAGAGCTGATGGAAGAGGCTGCTTTATACAGGCATTCGCGGACGATATCGTACTGGTGTTCTCCGGGGACCGGGCCCTAGACGTCCAGGAGAGGGCGAGGTCCTCGCTCGTGCATGATCTGGGGTGAACGAAACAAACTTAAATTTGCGGCACAGAAAACCAAAGCCATCCTGGTAACAAGGAAATTAAAATACGACACCCCGGTTCTGCGCATAGGCGGGGAGTACATAGAAATAACTAAAGAGCTAAAAGTTCTGGGCCTTACAATATACGATAAGCTGACCTTTAACAGCCACATAAAAACGTCTGTTGTAAGGTCCAGAGCTTATACCAACAAATCACAAGGGTCGCCAAGATCAATTGGGGTCTGAGCCCGGAGATCACCAGGACGATATACACTGCAGTAGTAGAGCCGGTCGTCTTATACGCAGCGAGCGCATGGGCCCCGCGACCAAGAAGGTCCAAATAAGGCGGCAACTCGCTAGGATACAGCGCGGCTTCGTGCAGAAAGTTATCAGGGCGTACAGGGACGGTCTCGCTCAAACTCGGCCCTATTGCTTGCTGATTCTTCCCCTGGACCTACGGGTCTGGAAGCGCCTCTTTACGAAGTAAAGAGGGCCGATCTCAACAGGTGATAGGGAGACCGGGAGCTTGAGAGTCCTGTACCATTCATTAAACTGCCACACCCGGCGAAACACGCGGTCCCCAGGTTTGTCTGCCTGGGTGACGGTGGAAGGTTTCCAACAAGCTCCCGTCCTCAAGATCTTTACAGACGGGGCAAAATTGACTAACAAAGTTAGGACGGTGCTTTCCATTTGGGACGGCGCCGAGGAAATCAGATCCCGAAATTAAAGTTGGGAGACTTCTGCACCGTCTTCCAGGCGGAACTACTAGCCCTTCGAACGGCAGTAGGGTGGCACTAAACACCCTACACGAAGCTGCGCTGTATAGGACTCAAGGTCCACCCTTGAGACGCCATGTATGTGATCTCTCACACCGATGGCCGTAGAGGCAAGGAGGACATCGCCAGAATAATTGAGCAGGGCGGCTCCCTTGACCTTTTTGGGTAAAGGCACACGCGGTTGTAGAGGGTTACGAAAGGGCGGACCTTCTCGCAAGGAGGCCGCCACCCGTAGCAAAGGCGACCGGACTACGACAAATGCCGGTTTCGTTCGTCAAGAGGATTCTTCGGCAAGAGTCCATTGACGAATGGAACCGGTTATCGGAGCCAACAGCCTCAACCACCAAGCTCTTCTTCCCCAATGCAGTCGACGCACACCGCATCGTTAAAGCTGGAGCTGAGTCCACCGCTGGTGCAGGCACTAACGGGCATGGGGTTTTGGAGTATCTTCACCGCTCAAGTGTCTGGATGACCCGACATGCGAATGCGGTGGGAGGCTCCGCAGGCGTCCTGCACCTTTAACGCAGTGTCCAATCTTGGGTAGGCAACGACAAGACCTGGCCACCAGAATTGGTACACAAATCACGGAAAGCAACATACCAACCATAATGCACATTAAAACAAAGCCTTTGCAGAATTTTGCAAAAAATGTCGTCAAGCATGCAAACAAAAAGATATGGACTAAATAAATATGAACATATATTATAAGAATATATGACTTCAATTTTTAATTATAAGAATGAAAGGCAAAATGTAAAATAATTATAGTATCAAAATGTTAGTATTAAAGAAAAATAGAAATACGCAATAACTACTAAATGTAAATAGCGGTGAAAATGCACTGGCGTAGGACTTAGCTAAAGTAGTTCCAATATGACAATTATGTTAAAATGTAAATTAAGATAAGAAAGATATATATATAAGTAAATAAACATGTAAATTAAGATAAGGAAACGATAAATATAAGTTAGTAAAAATGTAAGTTAAGATAAGAAAATTAATACAAGTAAATAAAAACGTAAACTAAGATGAGTAAAAGATTAATATTAGTAAATAAGAATGTAAATTAAGATAAATAGAACATAAATATAAATAAGTAAAAATGTAAAACAAGATAAACGTAAGATAAATACAAATAAGCTAAGACACAAAAAATGGAAAGATAAAGAAAGATGAAAATGAAAAGTAAACGGGTAATAAAGAAAAAGAATAAGTACAAAAGAACAAGTACCAAAACACTAAAAGAGCAAACAAGGTCCCTGATCCGACATGTCAGGAGAAAAAAAAAAGAATTAAAAAATAATAATAAATAAAATAAAAAGCCTTTTGTCACAACGCTGACGTCAGCGCGTTCGCGATTTACTGCGCTACCTCAAGCGGTCAGCGTGCACACGGCTATGTTAAGCAAATCGTTGCTTAATACAATTGTGTTGTCAGCCGCTTGATGAAGCTATCTTGTTTCTTAGCTTTATTATCTTGTTTTTTGGCTGATCTTGTTGTTTTTACCACTATACTAGGCCCGTTGAACGTTTTAATATTTGTTTCTTGTTACAGAAACAGCCACGACACACCTCCCTGCCAAGCCTGGCAGTTCAGTGTCTCGTAGCTGGTTCTATAACTTAGAACAGTGGTGAAGGGACTGCCTAAGGTGATCCCTTGCTCTGAAATAGCATCTGCTATCAAAGAATTAAATAATCACGCCCTTTCGGTGCAACGTACTACCCGCGCACCAAACGCCCTTACGGTATGGTGCTGGCTACGCTAAAGCGCTCAAAGGAAAGAAAGCGCATATATGATATCGATCAACTGCGTGGGATCAGCCGTATCTCGTTTAAGCGGCCGCATATCGACGGTCTTCCAGGGCAGCGTCACAACTGCCAGTTATTCGGTCACGCTTCGCAGAACTGTTTCGCCCGCCCCCGTTGCGTTAAATGCCTCGGGGAACACGGCACAGCCGATTGTCCCAGACCCAAGGACAAAGAAGTCCTCGCCACACGAGCCCCCTGCGTGCGTAAACTGCCGCAATCCTGGCTACACGGACAACTACCTCGGCTGCCCTAAGGCGCCAAAACGCAGAGTTCTTACAATCCCTAAGGAAGCCTCTTCCAGGCGACCACCGCCCAACCCATCCTCTAGCACCGCATTCCCACCCTTCCGTCCTTCTAACGCTTGGCAATTTCGCCTCGCGTGGCAACAGCCAGCGCTAGAGCCAACTGCGAGCGCAAAGCGGCCCGCCACCGCGGGCAATAACTGCGCGTCATTCTTAAAATCGCTAGATCTCTTTGATCGAGACGAGTTCAATCAAGCAGCAGATGCATTCGCCACCGCCGCCAACGACGCTGAGCTAGGTTCTCACTTCTGTGAAATACAAAGTTTGATTAACGCCCTTAAGGCAAGGCAAGGTTGGACAGCCAGCAGTAGATCAAACACACCCAATCTTACAGTGTAGGACAAACACCTAAATTTATGACATCGGCCCCACCGGTGAGGTCGAATATTACACACCTTTGCTATGTGACACTGTAAGCTAACACCATATATAGATAGGAGCGTTGCCTGAATTTCTTGCGCCGCTTCTTATTTCAAGCCAACGCGTTTAAGAAGTGGTAGTAAAGTTAATGACAATCTTCTAGCTATTAAACGCCCAAGCTGAAGCACCCCATCTGAAGGCCATTGGTGTAGTTAAGTCACTCGATGGGGAGACGCGCCTGTAAAAACAGGCCACTCTCAAAAAAAAAAAAGATCTACCGACCTTGCTCGCTTAACGCTTTTACAAAAATAACTACTATTACTTCTACTCGAAACTAGTTATTTAGTGCGCATCGCGTAGCTAGATATCAAGACATGAAATACCGCTCACGTCTATGCTGAAAACACTATGTCTTTGTGATTACATTAAAACACAAACCTTAATTTATGCAAGCACTGTAGTCACTTGCCTAAAGCTCACAATTTAAGATTATTTTATTTATTTATCATAGAATAAACAATCAAAAACTTATTTATCATCGAATTAAAATTACATATGTCTGTATATACTAAAAGTTTCCACTACCAATTGCTCATTTCTTTAATTTTCCACAGCACAGAAGGTTAGTTTACATGTAATGGTCTATAGTTGCAATTACACTATGTTTTTAATTACAAAACTAGAATATTAATGCCTTTGTAGGAACTGTCCAAATACGTATCTAAAAAGTCTAGTTGATATTGTTATAAATATGTATAAAAATTAAAAAATAATGGCGTTCACATTATTACTGCCCTGCCAAATCTTTTTTTTTAGTTTTTTTGTAAACGATTAACAGCTTTTGTTTTTGACTTTTATTTATTTTTTTAATTTCTAATAAGTCGACAATATTTTATTTATAGAATTTTAAATTAAATTATCCTTTTCCAATTTTATGGTAATAAACTTAAAAATGTCAGAAAATAATTAATTGCATTTAAGTATACTGTTTCACAAAGATCAACAAATAATTTGCCATACTATCATAGTACTCGATCTTAAATATATACTATACTATATCGTCACAACTCGTACATTGTAATTGTGGTGTTATAAAAAAATTAACACGATTTGTAAAATAATCAAATTTAAAAGGTTTATGTATTCAATTATTTAAAATAGAATAAAGTGCCAAAAAGATATCTTTTCTCCTTATACTTTCTTCTTATCTTACTGTTCTTTCTGTTATCGCGTTTAATTACTGAACGTCGATTCCTACCATGGATGCTTCGACGATATTGAAATTAGAAGAGACCCTAATTTTAATAGAGAAGATAGCACACATACTGGAAGATCTCATGATACTGTCAGCATACTGTACATAAATCAAATAACATAATTTTATTGTTAAAATTGACAGTAGGCGAATTAAGAATGACATTTCGACGCCCAACATCTTAGTCGGTCTCGTGACCATGGACTCTGGGAAGGGTTTGAAATGATAGGTATAACTTTAAATGATTGTGAAGTAATTAATCGGATAAAATCAGTGAAAACAGTATAATTCTTCCCTCTTATAAATAGATTTAATTGTAAAGTTTTTTTCTTCTAATAAGCAATCAATATATTTTTGTTTAATTTTTATAACATCACATATCACATTCTAATGATACAAATACAGTTATCACCCTAATGTTCAATGAAGATAATAAATTTCAACCTATATTTCACAAACCGAGTTGTTATGAAAATAACTAAGCGCATGTGACGTTACTTTAGTCCCTCTTAAGAGAGTTACCGCAACATGCAGATTACTTCATCGCGTGGCTAAGCAATATAGTGCGAAGTACCTATTGCTACATCAAAGCGAATATTGCTTTGTGACAGTTATATATTATTTAATATAACACAATTCCAATTTAATATAGATGACGTGACGCTTTAATTAATTTAGAATAAAATAAAGCCTATTTTTCTGTACAATAATAGTAAACAGTGTTATCCAAAAGGTCGCTTTTTTGTGTGTTCTGTGTTGACAACCAAGACCTACTTTTTACATCCCCAACCGACACTTGAACCAACTTACTTTCCAGACAATTTGGTGATCAGCCCTTATTGTCCTAAACAACCAGAAAACAACGATAGCTAATATATTAGATATTCAAATATTACTTTCCATGGGATTCGATCTCACTACCTTCGGTTTACAAAGCTAGGGCCAATAGCCCTAGGCCATGGAAGCGGTTCTAATGTATTACGGTTTTATTGTGTTTAACAAACTATTTCCAATATCCTTTTCTTATACAGAAAAAGGTTGCTAATTAAATGAAATATGTTATAATTATGGCGGTAAAAATTTCTGACTAATTACCGGAAGGTCTTACCACAATTAGTTTTAACATTATCGCTTTTTGTTTGCAAATGAATGTATATTGAATGTTAAACATTTTTTACTTATGTCGGCAATCTATTAAACGTATTTTTTAATTTATTAGTAATTTGACTATGTTGCAGGACAAATAAATAACTATGTTTAAAGTTCAAATTGCTAAACAGACCTTCCTTATAAAGGCGTTTTAACCTCTATTTCATCCCCGTACAGTGTGAATCTATTGTAAGAATATACCTAATTTTATTGAAATTTCTTGAATGGCTTAGGCAGCAAAGACGGACAGAAGTAGAGACACACAGAGTTACTTATATCGAAAATTCACAACGTCCACCTGTAATAAAATCATTTGTTTTAATCTGTTAAAGGAGTCTCATAATTTCTATCACTTCATCTACAAAATACATTCAGTTTATTAGATAAAGATAAAGTTCAGTAGCATAAACCTATGACTAAAGTCCATACTGGCACGGACATCTCAGCAGCTCAAGTTTAATGAAGACGATGATAATCTAGATTGCATAATTTATGATATTGGAACCATGAACTAGCCTAGTGGGATTATGCTTGACAATTTTAATATCAAACAGATAAATTAGAATTGTGAAATGATCTTATGCCAAACCAGCCGTTTATCTTAAATAGGTAAATCTATAAAAATAAATAAAATTGAGGTGTCTGATTCTTAAGTAACGAACTAACGTAAATAACCGTTTTTAAATGACTTGTTTTATGCAACTCAATGAAATCTCTGAGCAGCATTATGGACATGCGCAATTTTTGTGTCGCATTATAAATATATTTGTTAATTTACTACGTAATTAAAAATATGTTATTTAGAAGTCGAAATAAATATTTTTTGAGACAATTAAAAAGATAATGTTAACATTAATTGTGGTGGTACCGCCATTTGAGTGTAAATCCGATTTTTTACGATTAAGTTAAGAAACAGTTGTTAATGTTTATGTTATGAAATAAAACTGTCGGAGACAATAAATTTAGTTATACTACTATCAGGAAGTGGTTTACTCTTGTGTATTTTGACACATCAAGAGCATACATTATTTTCACTGTGCAAGTTAAAAGCAGATAACAGGTCTTAAATTATGTAGTCTTTTTAGGTAATCAAAGTCTGAATTTGATACAACTTAATGAATACAAGATTCTTGAAGTCCAGAAAAAGAAGATGTCCCGTAGAAGAATAGATGTAACATAGTTTATGAAATTCTCATATGCTAAAACTGATCCGGTACTTTTAATCAAAGACTTTTCAGATCAAGATTTTTGTAACTTAAATACACAACAAGTCTATATGCAATAAAAAGTTTTGATATTACAAATCAACCACCAAATCAATGTAGTGAAAATTATTTGTTTAAAAACATTCAACTTATTTGATTCGTTTGTTTGTTGCTAAGTATGAAATATAATTTCAATTCTGCTATCTCTCAAGTTCTTTTTCGAGTTTCGTGAACAAGAAGGCTTTGTACAGATGCAGTGAAAGAGATGGATTTACTTAGAATGGGCTTATTTATCAAACGGTATTTGAGGGATTTATTTCTTGTTACGCTGTCAACAGGAATCTCTAAGATCGCCAAAATACGTTGCTTTTGAAATATTATTTCCTTATGTTATAGTTGTTTATATCAATATTGACATATATAAGTTTTTAGAAGTGAAATTTGACACATCGTGGCCTAATTTAAGGTGAACTTTACAAAGCCTCTGTTTCCTTTTATTAATCATAAAGCCACCTGTCGCTGCACTTTAAGATGATGTTACGTTGCTGAACATTTGGATATGCAACTTAAATTTAAGCGCGAGTTATACGGTTGTTTTGTGGTTTGTGTGCAACTTGTTTCTAAATATACGGTATATTTAGTCCTCCAGATACCAACCACAACCGACACTTGAAATAAATACCAATACCCAGTCCTGGACCAAAGAGCGATTTGTACGCAGTCTGAGCAGTGCAGGGGACAGACAGAAGGTAGTTCATGTTTTGCCTTCCAAGACAGCCAAGATGGAGTCACAGGGAAAGAGCAGAGTACTTTTGACGGCAAAGCAATGAGTTCAATAGGTCACTGCTTACTTACTGATTAGTGGATAAAATGGTAACATATATAATAAGATAGCTACATCCTGCATGCATGTATTCACACATATGAAACACACGTTATGCAGCGATAATACGTTTATGTGCTATAGATGTGTGCGCATAGTATATCTCCGGCTGACTGTAGGAGAAATGAGCGTAACTGGATTTCATGACGCTATTTCTATGATCACTCTTTCTTTGAAAAAAAAAATAAATTGGTCTGGTTTAGAAAAGGTTTTTCATGTTTGTGTAGTAGAATTATAATAAACTAGCTGAAGATGCTTGTAGCCTTCCTCGATATTTATCGTTACTAACACTGAAGTAATTTTTGAAAATGATCCAACAGTTTCTGAGATTAACACGTTCAAGCAAACACAAAACTTTTCAGCTTTATAACAGTTACCATAGTGTTATAAAATAGTTTGTAGATATTGCAGTGTTCTTGAATATTGTAAAAAATACTTTTTTTCTATGATGAAAAGTTTCCGCAGCGTATGCAGCGAAAGAAACTTAAGTATAGTTTTTACACTTCAATTATTAATATTTTAGAAAAGATCGCTAATATTTTTCTAGTAATAAATATAACCTATGTTACTTAAGGTTAATGTAGATTATCAAGGATTTCAATTCAATTTTAAATCAGTATTTTCGTTTTGTTAGTTTGTTCAATACAAACACACAAAAAAAATTTTGCTCTTTCTTATATAATCACGCATTACACCAGAATTGAAATTTGGATATTTCTCAATTTGAATGCCTATTTTAAGGGAATATTTTTATATTCTTAATCGAGAATTTTTGTTATCGTTCATCCTATAAAACGGTTGATCTAAAATATGTTTCTATACTAAAGATTTATTTAGATAAACAGGAACAAAATACAAAGGAAAAAGTTTATAATTTAAAGAGTAATTTCTTATTGTTATAGAATTAGATATAGTTCGTAAGAAAGTATTAATTACTTTAAAAGCGCATTAATAATTAAAATAAAAAGAAACATTTAATAGATCTAAATCATTTTAATGTATAACATTTAATCGAATACATATAGTGCTTGCATATCGACTGAAATAACTTAAAATTTTAGTCAGACCTGTAAAGTATTAATAGTCTATTGAACTTTATCTACGAAATGCATACGGTCCTCTCCGGCGCTTGAATAAAATTATGGCTGGCTGTATGAAGATTAATTTAAATCTCCTATTTGTTTTAAAATAATAAAAAACTCATATGCTCTGCATTTCTTCAGTTCTTAAATGACTTATTAAAACATTAAATAGCATCAAATGTATTTCACATGGTGACTACTTGAAAATGAATTACGTATTAATTTGTTTGAAATCAGTTCGGATCTATATGCGTTGGATAAAAAAATTCGTCTGTCTGTCTGCCTGTCTGTCTTTACCGTCTAGTTCATTGATCCCATTTCGCTTAAATTTTTGCAATTATAGTATCCATTGTGCTTTTTCAATGATTACTGTTTGTACAGTAAAGCTTTTTGGCAATCGTTCTTTGTAAAAAGGAAACCTACAAGTCATTGGTAATATATTTAATAGTTTTTTGATTATCTATTTTAAAAAAAGGTTTCGCTCAGATTACTTAATTAAAACTATTCATGTCTCTGCTAAAAATCTATATAACTTTTATGGTACAATATTTGTTTTATATATATCGGTTTAATTTGCGCTATATTGCTTAGCCTTATGACGAAGTAATCTGCAAGTTGCGGAAACTCTTGTGTGGGTACTAAAGTAGCATCACATACGCTGCGTTATTTTGATAGCAATTTGTATGGTGTACCCTCTGTAATTTATAATACTTCCAGATACATTAGAATCAATTTTATATACGTCTACTTTTAGCCAAAATTTTGTATGGTTTTTATACAAGAAAGTTTAAAATTTGAAACACATATTTTTACAGCTTGCCAGAAAGTATAACTATGTAGGTATGAATTTATTATTATTGTAAGTTAAGTGTGCGTTATTGTGAAGATTTCATTAAATAAGTCAATGTGTTTTTATATAATAACTTGTTTTTTATATAATGACCAGCGTGGTGGGATACCAGGCTGGTGATAATGATGATGATTTTTTTATAACATAAAAAATACTATTGAATCAGAATTACGATCAGATTTTTTTTATAAAAATATTATTCAAAAAACTTAATCACAACATATGACCAACTTCAAACCGTATATAACTATTTTGCGTAATATAATACAACCTCGTGCAATTAAATTGCAAACGCTGCCGAAACCGTAAAAGAATACTAATCAAAATTCTACATAATATTACTTCTAAAAATAATTTATAATGAAGTCCACGAGCGCATATATCTTTGTTTTAAGAATAACACACGATAACCATTTTATAAATAAAAATTGTTAACTTTGGAAACAGGCCATAATAAAACCACTTATTAAGTAATTTAGTGAAAGTAAACATAATAGCAAATGCATTTAAAAAATTCTTTATTGCATATGTATAAAAATGTTTCGTTTCTGATATTTTGGGAAAACAAATACCTTAGAAGATATTAGAGATTTACAATGCAGTGACAGAAATCGCACGATAGTTTCTTGTAGAGGGCACGTTGTCACCGTCTTTTACTGAACAAAATGGCTACATACTGTTTAAAGTCGATCAATTTTTTTATTTAAAATTTGACTTGTTACACGTTTATTTTTTTTGTAAAGATGATAAATGACTTCTTAATGAAGTATAGAATAAATCACAATTGATATTTCGCATAGAATTTTCTGTTATTTTTTTATCTGTTGGCTTTAGAAATAACTGTACGGTGTAAAAAGATGTAAAAGCGGAGCTTGATGCCTAGTAACACCAGTTGAGATATGACGTAATTAAATTTCCGCTTGACTTATTTGCTTTTTTGAGCTTCAATGAGCTCCCTATTTTGTATTAACTTACTGACTGTAACCATAGTTATATTAGTCCATCCAAAATGAAAATCACGCCTTTCAAAGTAGTAAATATACTTTTAAATAGATAATACAATGTTTGAAATGATACAATTATAAAGAAAATTAATAACTTCAAAAGGTTGTTGTATTTGAATTTTAAGTCGTAATTAAAATGTTACGCAATTAATAATATTATGGATTATATATATATGCATCGAAATGATGAAACAAGAGTGCGTGGAGTGGAGATAAAAACGATGAGATGGATGTGTGGAAAGACAAAGCAAGACGAAATTTATATATCAATGAAGAATTAAGCATATAAGGGGATGATTGAAATCGATACCCGTGACTTAATAACAAGGAGGAGGCTAGTGTGGTAGGGGCACGTTATGAGAAGGTATGAATGTCATCTACAAATATAAATAATAAAATGCATGGAATGAATGTCAATGGACCATGTCTAAGTCATGTCATATGCAGTCAATTCCAGTGTTATCCAGTTTTGTATTCATATTTTTGAATAGCCGTAAACGTCACAGTGCACTTCTAAAATTTCCCGCATCCGAATTTACAAGACAAATATTCAAATGAGTTTTGCGAGCGTTAAAGGATTTGACAGCACATAAATCAAACATGCGGCAGTTGTTTCATTCGCTAAATCGATGCGGGTTGTCTTTAGTAAGCGAATATGGGACCGGTACAAAAGTTTCGTTTTAACTAAAACAAACCAAGTAAGTGTTTCAATATTTGTTCGTACGAAATTTCTGACCTTTGTCATTTATTTTATGTACTTTACATTATCTACAGACGCGTAAAAATACCTAATTTAATTTATTTCAGGCTTGATATTTATTTAATTAACTTCGTTTTGAGCTTTTGACCGCGTGTTGAAATCGATTTATGACGTGTAATACTTTTAAGCCCAAAGGAACAGATAAATGGTTGTATTATATTTTGAATAATTTACACCATATCTTTATAAATTCTTTTAAACTTATTCCTTTATTGAAATCAATGCATAGATCATAGATTTTGCGTGCAAGAACAACAAACAATGTAACAAACTTTTACATTTATTATATAATATTTGAATTTTTATATTAAGAACAGTTATAGTTTACAAATTCAAAACCCAAACATGTCTTACACACAGCGTAGTTGCATAACTGGCGCTCCTAGCTGCTCTTTATGTCTGGCTACAATGCTTTGAGAATTCTTTGAGTATAGTTTTAAAGCAAAGCAACATTTTCGCATGTTTTGTATATAAGTATTAATTTAAATGATACAAATTTACAAGCAATACTTAACGAAAGAGCTGTGTTAGGCATAATTTAACTCATATACTTAAATATGTTATTTTTATATAAGGAATCTAAAATAGAGAATTGGTTTTTATTGCAATATACCGTATCAAATGTAGTCAAAATTTGTTTTACTCAAGAAAATTATCATTATTTATCTATTGTTATGATTCAATACGCATCGTCCTTTTTCCTAATAGCAAGGTTTTCTTTCTGCGAACGTTTGGTAAACTGCAGGCTACTTGTTATCTATTTTTATTTAGACACTTTAAAATGCACAACATTTTTAACAACACTACGTAATCATTTGCAATTCGATGCTAACAAAGCAAAAGCAATGCCAGTATTAGCTACAAAATAAGCACAAATTTACATTCCACTGCAATATTTTCTAAAAAGTTATGTGATACAAAATGTTTGTTTGTTTATGTATTGCTAGATGACTTAACTATTTTAACAACCATTTTACATTGAAGAAAAATAAGGTTTGTGGTTGTCATCATCATCATCAACCTGTGTTAGTCCACCGGACATAGGCCTCCCCTTATGCACGCCTTCTCCATTAAGGGGTTTTGGACTGTGTCCCAACACGCTGGTCCAATACAGGTCGGTGGGATGACCGACTTTTTACATGCACATCCGACGCTTACTTGTCAGACAATTGGGTGATCGGACCAAATTGTCCTAACCAACTAGGAAACAACAATGAAAAGTAGTTGATTCCGCAGGACTCGAACGCAATCCCATACCACTATGCTTCGACAGCTAATGTGTTTGTGGTATGCCCTTTAAGTAAGAAAACCGAAAATTCTAAAAATTAAGACTGTGGCGCTGGAAAGTGTTTGAAACGTCCGGAATTAAAATATGCAAAATAAACGCGCTGAAATCCGTAAAAGTATTTTTATTCAATAATGTGTAGTGTTCACGTATACAAAATAAATTATTACAAAAGAAATAATTACAAAATTATACATTTTTTGTTTTAACATCTAGGATTTTAATTTTTATGGCATACGAGGCAGACGAGCAGTCGGGCCACCTGATGGAAGTGGTCACCGAGCCCATGGACATTGGCAACACCAGTGTTAACTAACCAACGCACTGCCTACCGTGAGACATGGGGTGTTAAGTCTCGTTTACCTAGTAAATACGCTAGCTACGGTGCCCTTCAAACCGGAAAACAGCAGTGTTTTCACACTACTGCTTCGCGGCAGAAATAGGCACCTCGGTGCTACCTACCCAGACAATCTCCTGTAGAAAGGGGACCTACCACCGGGAAAATTTATTCTGTACCGTGATCATAAAGTCCAAAACTTCTCGAACAAATCTCAAACTTCGACGGTAGATCCTTTAAAAGTCAAAGAATTGTATATATTTTTATTACTTTGGCAAAGTTACAAAAATTTATATAGATTTATAGCGGAAACAAATTAAAGCTACAATAACTAAAACTAGTATTGATGCTATTTCAATTGACAGTCTTGTTATTTGGTATTGTTTCGTTCTTCTGTTTGTAATTTTACATAATAAAGAATTCAAAACATCGTCATGAGAAGGCAATATTCTCGGAAATGTTCTACTTATGCGCGTTGCAATGACTGCCTGCTCAAGCCAAGTCTACCCTCTCAGGGGCATTTGCTGTAAAAGTGATAAGAAAAAGATGCCAAAGTTATAGTTGAGAACGCTAAAGTTAAACGGACTGTTCGACTCCACCGAGAGAAAGGTTATTACCGCAACATGAGCCTTCATAAGCGCAAAGAATCTTAAAATGGTAAATTTACTAAAAATTTTTTTATTTTATTTGCGCAATAGAACACGACTTTCTCAATGAAGGATGGTCAAAGGCACTAGTTTTTGCGAAGAATCTTAGAATCTTGAATTGGCAATTGTAAATTTAGTCATGATTTAATTTACACAACAATCAACATTTATGTGAAACGGTTTGTTGTTTGTTGAATTGTTTTATTTTCATTATAAGGCTTAATATAATTTACCTATTTTGTTTTAAATTTGATTTTTCTGTAAAAGGTCTAATAAATCTAAATTGATTTATTGTTTTACAATACCTTTCCGAAATAATTTAGCCTTGTGATTCACTTCAAAAGCGAAGGTTGATTAACATATTTAAGTTTTGGGAAGATTATTTGATTAGTATTAAATAATTAATATCCTATCACACTGCTTTCAAATTCACAGAAGAGCGTTTCATTACATTTTTAATTTTACCCTAATCAAAATAGCGTAAATTGATGTATTTTATAATGAGTTAACATATTTAGGTTACTATCTTGTGGTTTGTATTTCTCTTAATATTTTATATGTACAAGAAACAGCACGAGGATTAAAATTTTATTATTAATAAAAAGCATTCTTTCGTTTTTCTTTTAAAACTTTAATAGATACAAATATAATAGGTATTCGTATAGGACCATAATAAATACAGAGTTACATACATATATATATAATAACCTGTTATAAGTAACCATTTTAATGAGTAATAGTAGTATGAAAATACTAAAAAGGCACGTCACGATTTCGGCTTGTTTAGGCGCACAGCTGAACATAGGCTTATACCATAATTCGTCACGAGGCACGATTATATATATTCTTGTGCTACGTTAATGGATAGTTAAGTTTACCTAACTGCATTAATCGTCCTAGGTACATTATTGCGTACGCAGGCAGACGAGCAGTCAGGCCACATGCTGGAAAGCGGTCACCGACGCCTATAGACATCTGCAGTACTGGTATCACCAATGCACTATCTACCGTGAGATATAGGATGTTAAGTCTCGTTTACCCAGTAAATACGCTGGCTACGGTACCGTTCAAACCGGAACACAGTAGTATTTTCACACTACTGCTTGGCGGTAGATATATGCACCGCGGTGGTACCCACCAAGACGGTCCCCTGTAAAAAGGGGACCTACCATCGGCTTTCAAAATAGGATAGGATCTTAGTGATACATCGTTAATAATATTAAGAAATATAACGTACGATGATGCTTTACTAACCGGAGATCGTGGGTTCAAATCATTGTTCTGGTTGATTAGGATAATATGGACCGATCACTCAAATTATTGAATAGGAAGATGGTCCCTGCGTCGAATGGGCATGTTAAAGTTGGGCTTGATTTTACTGACAACTAACTTATTAATAGTTACACAGTTTATTCTTTTAGGTTGTTAAGTCGCTCGGCATATAATCTTGGTAGATTTGAAGTTGACTTACGACTACTTGGGAAAAACAGTTAGGTGAGAGTAATAAGCAAATAATAGATTGATGCCGTTCATTAAGATGTTTGAGCTAACTAAATTGACAATATTCAAAAAGCAACCAATTGTGAATAATATTATTTCTGACTGTTCTTCTCATTATTGATCTTAAGTACTTATAGTTATATAGATTTTAAAACTCAATGACATACTTTAAAAATGTCCCAAATTGTATTTGCGATTGAAAGTTACCGTGTTTGACAATCAAAAAAATGAATGTTACACTGCAATGTTAAATGAAGATTAAAATTTTATGTTTCGGGTCTATCTTAGATTTTCACTTCGTGTATTACTATCTTATACTATCTATAAGATTATTCAAAAAAATTTTATTCATTTAAATTCAATAATTTTATTAAATAGTATTTAAATGAAAAAAAAGTATATTGAGTTGTATACAAAGAGTGCTTTTAAAAAGTGCTTTTAAAATTACTAAACATGATGTTGTGAAGTTGCAAATTATTAAACAAGTAGAAATTTACTTTCTCGTCCTCTGATCGTATATGATAATAATATGAAACGAATAGAATAATTGTGTCATCAAGTTATTTTACCTTAACATTGCAACAATGATACAAAGTTTCCACGCAAGATTCGAACGACTTCTGGTAACGCTTAGCCGAGTCAATATCCCTTGCCCACTGAGGCGATTCAGATATTTGCTGTATGCTGTATTGTACTGTATTGATCGGAATTCTAAACAAAGTTATGAATTTTTATCTTTATTTTAGGATTATGAAATATGCTTTAGTAACTCCAAGTGACATAATAGCCTACAATTAAAAAATTAAATAATAATACATTATTAAATAAAATAACTTTTTACGGATTTCAGCGTTTATTTTACATCTTTGGATCATCTCATATTGAGATTAATACAGAAGATGGTTGGGTTCTACCACCTGCTTGGGACCCCGTTATTAATTAAATTAAATTTTAAATCCATAGCATGATACCACTGCCTAATGAATGAAAAATCTGTTCATTTTGCATTGGTCGTAGTACAGACTAAAATAATACCATTATTACATTAAACCCTACCTAATTATGTAAAAGTAAGTCAATCCATGCGTCGGATGGGCATGAAAAGTTGGCCCACCTACCAACCCGCATTGGACCAGCGCGAAGGATACGGTCCAAAAATCCCCTAATAGAGTAGGCGTGCAAATGGGGCAGCCATTGTTTAGCAGTTGACTAAAACAGGCTGATGATGATGAAAGATGGTACTATAACTGCAACGTAATTGCTTTTATACATGTAGGTTCGTTTATTTACCGCAATTATAATAACCAATGACGGTCATTGACACTAAATGTTATAAAAAATTAAATGATATATAATATCTTTAACGAATTTTATCGTGTTTAATTACTTCAAAAGATAAAATTATACCTGACGCTTCAAACTTGTCCCAGGATACGAGGCTGACTAAATAATTGTAATTAATTAAAAATCAGCAAAAGAACGATTAAAATATTTGTTATTTTTTAAGTAAGCTTTAGACATATTATAATAGTCTTCGTATTGAGAAGAAGCTTTGTCGAATAATAAACTTTGTCAAGATAAGAGTATATACGTAATGTGGAATTTGCGATGTCTCACAACACGTCACAGAAGTTCAACCCTTGTCACGTATAGAAGTTCAAAATTTATGTAATTGATTTGTAATGTTAATTAAACTTAGTAAGAGCTTAGAGTTGAGTGTACTCTGCCGTGCAATTACAACGAGCAAATGTAAGTCATTTGCTAATTGTATTTATACTGGTGGTAGGTCCCCTGTTTACAGGAGACCGTCTGGCGGTACCACGCGGTGCCTCTATTTCTGCCTGAAGCAGAAGTGGAAAACACTACTGTGTTCCGTTTGAAGGGCACCTAGCCAGCGTATGTTACTTGTAAACGAGACTTAACATCCTATGTCTCACGGGCGTCAGTGATCACTTCCTATCAGGTGCCTGACTGCTCGTCTGTCTGCGTCATGCCATAAAAAATATATATTTCCCATTTGTATAGGTTTCTTATAAGCAATATTTTAAAATTAATCAATGCGGCTTTGTGACTTATTCATGACTAGCTGTTGCCCGCAACTTCATCCACAGGCTAATATAACAAAAAAACAATTCTGTTACCTCTCTTCATTACAAGTCATATATTAATTCTCAACTCAGACTCAAATAGGACCATTTTGTAAATTTAAAACATATGACTAAAAAGCAAGTCTAGACAATAATATAGAAACATACGTATCCTCTGTTCCGCTCTGAAATACAATCACAAATATTGAATACTCCATTCGTTAAATATCGTACGTCTGCCTCGAGATCGTCTTATCAGATTTCCGTTTGTTAAATTAAAAATGCGATATCATTTCCATCCTGTTTACATTATTACCAAAACGAAAATGCCAATTGCAGGGTCCATTAAAAGTAACCATCATTGTCATCGTTATCTTCATCAGATCTTAGATAAATAATAAAACACAGTACTGTAAAAACACCACCGTGTTCCGGTTTGAATGAAACCTCATCCAGCGTATTTACTGCGTAATTGAGAAGTCATATCCCATGTCTCACGGTAAACAGCGATTAGGTGTTACCCCTGGTATTGCCGTTGTCCATGAGCGGTGGCCTCTTTCATTTAGGTGGCCCGACTGCTCATCTGCCTTCATATGCAATAAATTATACTTATTTCCTTTAAAGATAGATTCACTTGTGTTTTCTGGACAGGATTTATATTTTCATTAAATTTTCAATGTTCGCATTCTAAAAATATTATGACTTAACTTCTTTAAATATATAAATTATATCGTGAAGTACAGCATTTTAGTGCACTGAATATAAAATACTCAATTTGCTACTGGAAATGACTGTGCCCATTACTTGTTGGCTTTGCAATTGCAATTCATTGCAATGTTCTTAAAAACATATGTACAATCTAAAATATGTGTGTGAAAAACAAATTACATGGAGCTGTTAATGGATTGTTCACTTAAAGAGAGTGTACGCTATTAAGAACAACGGTAGTTCCCCTTTAATCTTTTTAAAGCACGAGTAAAGAGCTACATATCTTATGTCCTGTATTAGAAGTATTTTAATTTGTTATCTTTTTAGAGATAACTAGACGAGGTAATATTTTAAAATGTACGAAATAACAATGCTCGTTATCAAGTTTATTCTGTAGTAACTTAAGATAAACTGAGTATTTCACTTCGGCTTATAGTAACTCCGTCACTTTTAATTGTGTTATTTTTTTTAAATCAATGCTAATTTCCATTTTATAATTATGCATGTAATTGATAATTTATATAATAGTACAATTGTACAATTGAAGTTAGGAACTTCATTTTACTAGGCATTTGTACTTTAACTTTTGCAATAAATAAAAACAAGCAGCAATAGGTTGTGCTGATTCAAATATTTGAAGACATATTGAGAGATACAGTTAAAGTATTGCCGCGAAGAATAACTACTAACTACAAGTAAAATTTTTATAGTTAAGTACGCGTAGGTAACCGAAGACAAGAGTGGTCGATGATAGTGATGAAACAAACCTTTTGTTATCAAAATAAACAGTTTCAAAAATAATATCTATTTAAAATTAAATTTTCTTTTCATTAAGTTTTAAATGCCGTTTCAATAATATCTATAATTTAATGGATTGCAAACACATTTAATTATATATAATTATGATATAAATGGAACTCAACATAAAATAAAAGTATGGTTCGAACATATAGACGACAAAATAACAAGTTGATTTTCTATGCAGAAAACTGCTCTGTGAGCTGACAATAAGCGACTCAGTACAACAAAAGTGATACGTCTGTAATTTTCCTTTGTAGCAACAGGAAGCCTCCGTCGTTTCATTGTAACTATTTAACTAGTAATCGAGGTATATAATGAAATATATTGTTATATATTGCCATAGAGTTCTATTAATACTGTTAAAATAGCAAAGGATAATTTTAAACAAATGCTTTCAATTGTGAATGTTAAAATTTATTTTTAAAACATTTATTATTACTGTTAAATATAATCAAAACTAAAATAGTGTTTTCCTAAAAAGCATTTCTTGTAATTCGTTAATTTTATGAAATACTTGAAAAAAATGTACAGATCGAACGGGGTAACTATGTTCGGATTCTGTGACGAATTACTTCTAAATTTTTCTTTGAAATCTGTAAACTAATTAGAGGTGATGATAAGAAAAAAAAAATTGTTAAAACGTGTATAATACATAAAAAACTAACTTTAGGCTATTCGTAAACATCCGAGAAACATGGCTTCAAATGCAATATTAACTAGCAATTATTTTGCCAGTTAATATTGCATTTGAAGCAATTAACTGCCCCGCGAACTGACGGCGTGTTTGACCAATAATTCAATAAAAGCTTCATTCGATTGCTTCCATCCCACTTGATAAATTATCCAAAACACCATTTTTAATTTTCTGTGACTGAAATTAGAAGCAGTTACAACGCCCTTTAAAATTTTATAATAAACTTTTAACTCTTGTTTCATGGATAAACTTTTGACAATTATTGTAGCCTATGTTACTTAGTGAAAATGTAGCCTTGTAATACCAAAAAAGTTTATGAATTGGCTTAAGTAGATTTTAATTTATTTGATACACAGAAAAATGTAAACTTTTCTACTTTATAATATCACCTATATAATCTCTAAACTGTCTCCGCATCCAAGAGGTATGGGCTTGTTCTTTAGAAACCCAAGGACTTGGGTTTGAATCCTGCGGGGACTCAACTTCTTCTTGCTGTTTCCTAGTTGGTTAGGACAATGCGTGCTAATTATCCGATTGCCTGTAAAGTAAAATGATCTATGCGTCAGATGGGCACGTAAAACTTTAATCCAGCTTATTATCTCTTCCGGTCGTGTCGGGTATCCATCTAATCGGGCTTTGAGAGTATAAAGGAATTGTCAGTGCAGCTATTCTTACGCGTACACTCGTGCACTGTAATATCCCCGGCGCAGTTAGCTAATCTCTAATATAGATCGGCCGCTGTAGTCGAATAAAAACAGAATCAACAAAATTGGAGCACTAGGAGCGGAGCAACGAGGTAACATATATTGAGAAAAAAACATACGCTCCGAATTGAGTACCTCCTTCTTTTAAGAAGTCATTCTTAAACAATATACATTTAAGTTTTACCCAAGGTATTTCTTATTATATGTACTTAGTTTAATCGGTACAATTGGTTTATTGTTGTTTTAATGGTGGCCAAGAGGAAAAGGCAAGTTATTAATAACAAAATAGTTTATTTAATCTATTATACAATTAAATACGATTACATATACAAAAAAAATATTCGTAAGAGAAAACCCATCCCTATAGTTTATAGTAACAACCAAATACCTCGGGTCTCAATACGATGTAAACCGATCAGAAATAAATTGATACGAGCTTTCGTTACGCTATTTCAAACAGAGTATTACCGCATATAACTAAATTTATTTTTGAAGCTTTACAAACTTTTAATATTGTATTATTTCCTTTGCCATTCAATAAAAAGCATTTAAGACACTTGTGTAAGTCTAAGCATACTTTCAATTTAAGCCTGTAAGTATAATATAGATTAGGTCTTTCTAATATTTTATAACCTTCAACATCGCTAAATCATATTGATACAGAACCTTAAGCTAGTTTGAGATCATCTTGAACACTTTGGACACGTAGTATTTACTCTTATATGACTCATATCTTGGACACGAGTTCAAAAAGCGTCACTTTGTATATTATATGACAACATACGATAAATATAACAAAACAACAACTTAATCTGTTATTTAACAACAGCTTAATTTATTTCTGTCTGTTTGTTCTGGCTAATCCGTATAACGACAGGCCCGATTTTGACAAAACCTTTTCTATATAATAGATGATTCTAGATTAAGATAAAATCATAACAGCTGACCAAGACCTAACTAAATAAAGAATACACATTACCACGTGGATGTACTCGTGCAACAGATAGTCATAAATAAAAAGTTAAAGGACAATATTCCGTCTCCCTAATTATAAGAGACCGTGTGGATTGGTACCACCGCGTTGCCTGTTTATGCCGCTAATTAGTTGTTGTTAACAATACAGTATTCCAGTTTGATAGACAACGTAGATCATGTTATTACTGATTAACGAGACTTAACATCCCATTTCGCGCGGTGGTGAGCAAATTTGTCTGCAATTCTTATGGGCAGGGCGTATCGCTGTTCATCGGATAAACGTTCTGCCCATCTTACCGCTTGAATTAATAATACCTTATCTTGATCCAAAATCAAAACAACAAGGTGTCCTGGTCAAAGTGGATAATTGTTGTATTAAAAAAATATTTGTAAAATCGATCTATTGACATATGTTTCTATCAAATAGCGCTGAATTATGTATAGCAGTGCCAAAATATTAGAAATTATCAAAATTTTCCGATTATCCAAAGAAAATAACCTCCAAATGGTATCATGCTATTAGAATTCACTGACCATTACTACTAGTGACTCAACAAGATCTTTCCTGCCGAGAATATCCGTAATAAAATAGTTTTATTTTAAATATTCCACTTGAGGAAGGAAAGAATAGTCGACGGAGACCGTCTTTGCATTTCTATAACTTGAATCGTAGGCAAGATGGACAATTTTCAAAATATTTTCTTTTAAGTCACAACTATCATATAAGCTATTAAGACGATGTTGCAAATAATGATGGTCTACTGCCTCACCTTGTCCCACTATCGAGGGTTGACGCAGTACGTCTTCACTCTTTATATTACTTTTCATGCATGACATTGTAAGATTTTTTCTGGGTTAAAGCGATGAGAGTAAAATAAGACCTACCTTGTCTACGAGATTCGGCATGAATATTGGTTATCAAAATATTGCTTAAATATACATTTATTACTAAAAATTTTAATGTTTTTAACACAAAAATGGTGTTGCAAGATCAATACTGGAATCTTAATGAATCCTAAAGCGCTTTCATAGAACTGAGCACTGCACCTGACTGGAAAGGAATTCAATACATGACCGCATCGGTATCGCATATCTAGTCAGTCTCTCATTCGTTGTTGCATTCCTTAGTTTACCATTACTAGCATCGCCCCGCGGTTGCAACCGCGTGGTGAGCTGTAATAAATATATGTATGTTTATAATTGTGAGGATCCACTTGGTCAGTAACCACCATTACTGACCCTGACTATTACGACAAAGGGTGAGGGTTCGATTTCCACTAGGGTAAAAGTATTGTTTGTATAAGTTATAGATTAATTTAGAAAATAAAAGTAAGTCTTTTTATTTATCAGTCTCGGTTTCCATAGTACAAGATATGCTTGGTTTGGGTCTAAATAATCATCCGGGAATATTGTTGTTATTATAAGCCTAAAAGCTTTTTCACTTCGTGCGCAATTTTACCGATGGCGCATTTTTTCAACATTCATATCATATTTTATTATGTTTTGAATAAACAACGCTTGATCCTTATGTAAAGTTAAAAGTAAATTTTATAGATAAGCTATTTAATTGCAAGGTTTCATTAAAATCCAACAAATAGTTTTTAATAGAAGGATTGAGAAGCATCCATTCTCACACACTTATTTATTCATTTATTACTTTACTATGACAGTATTGTATAATTGAAGAAATACTATTCAAATTGAAACTAAATATTCTCTAAGTAGACGATTTAAGTGTTAGTTTCTGATTCATATGGAAAAGAATTATCTAATTATCTGATTCATATGAAGGTTATTTGTTATCTTTAGACAGAGCACCAGATTTAAATATTCAACATCTCAATTTTAAAAGCTTCATTTGAGAATAAAAAGAGTATGGTTCACTTACCCACTAGTATATATTGGTCAATGTTATCAGATTAAATCTTTAAATGCTGCCCAAAATTAACTCTGTGGAGGTTTTGAAATTGCTTTCCGAAATTGAACCCAACGAGGATTCAAACCTACCACTGAACAGATTCTTCAAAATCTAAAATAAATCGGTATTAAATATCTGTTACCCACATAAAAGTAAATTCAGGATTAAAAATAAAACGGCAATAAACTTTAATTGAATTACTTTTCCAGATTCAGAGTACGTTTAATAATTCACTAAATTAATGATGCAAAAGTTCAACGGGTCGAAAAATAAAATGAAACAATTCGGTGAGAGGTAAATAAAATCATAATTTTTAACGTTTTTAATGGAGTAGTAATAAAGGCGAGTGGAAGGTTCAATTGCGCTGTACCGCCTGTATTATATAGCATTTTTAGGTGTACATGTTCGTAGATCGCTCGATGAATATATCAAAATTTTTATTTATAGAGGTGGAATAACATCAAACACGAGATATGTATTTCGCTATGTAATTTTAATATATAATAGTATTAGTAATTATAATTATAATTAAAAAGTGTTTAAAGTTAGCACTGTGTTTGCACTCCTTAAAGTTTTACCTTCAAATCGAGGAGGACTGAATATGCATACAAATCAAATACGGGCACTGATTTCTCTTTGTAGTCTCTCAATACATCTTGAGAATAAAGAAAAGATTTTGGGAAATTCCATTTAATGCGGTACTACGACTTTTCAAAAAGTAAAAATATACGATCATCGTGTAAGACACCGTATTTAAAAAAGTAATTTATTTAAAGATTTTACGTGCACATGTGTCACATGTTTCTTTAAATCATCTAGTAATTGTTAGTTTTACCGATGTTATATTTATATCAAATCCACTTTTGTACGAATTTTTCGCGTCAATTATTTATATTTCTTCCCGACACTTTCCAACATCCATGATCACAGGCAGACTAAGAAGATTCTCTGAATCTTTTATGTGTTTAGAATGGATTCTTCAATTTAAATTTTATCCCATCTATTTGATATGTATTTTAATTATAGCTTTATTTATTTTCTAAAACCCTTGATGCTCTTTTAACACTTTTCGAGTAATTATAAAGGAAAAATATCTTAAATTAATCCAGAACTTGAATTCGTTAATGTCACATAGACGCACTGTTAGAACAATGAATTTCTACGTCTCACGTCATATAATTATGTCTGCTAATTATTAATTTGGTTCAAGTTGCATAATGCTGGTAAGTGATTAGTTTTTCTGCAAATCATCTGACACGTAAATTTCATTTTGATAGAATTGTTATGACATTCACTTCATTTATACACATTAATAAAATCAGAGTGTCTGTTCGTAACATTAAAATATTTTTCTATCTGTTTCTTTCGGTTTCGGTGCTAATCTCTGAAACGCTGGCTTTGACTTTGGCTCATTATGTAGGAACTTTAACTGTAGGATAACTGATGTAATAAAAAGTAACTCTGGCTACATTTATTTTAAAAATTAATTTTAAGTAAAATAATTTTATTCGATTAAAAATGTGAAGGGATGTTTCATGTATACGTTATTAATTTATTCATTCTGATAAAAATTTCATTAAATTTTATTTTATTTTAAAAACATAATATCATAAATAAGTAGGTATAAATTACATTAGGAACCCGATTAAAACTTTTTTCGTTTAATATATTTATAGACCAGGGTCGATAATTTAATGAAATATTTTTTAATGGGTTAAAATTATTCCTAGTTCACTCAGGTTTATAAGTTATCTCAAAATAATAATAAAAAGGCATTTAGGCACATAATTAAAAAAATATTCCAAAACTTTGTCAAAATAATGAAGATGTATTATTCAATATTAACAACAAAACAAAAAGTACAAATCGAATGATACAACTGTTGTATAATTTCATTTGTACTTTTTGTTTATTAATGTAACATAGAATCTAACGCTTTCAAGCTATTTAAGTAAAAATTAAAATAAAAGATCGAAGAGAAAAATCAGATTCGAGATTTTTTTCTTTTCTTTGCATAATCTTAGATCATTTACCATAGTAACGTTTATACTTTTTCATTATGAGAAAGAAGAGATGTTAACAAGCAAAAAAGCTGACTTTGACAGAAAAATAACTAGTCTGAGTTTATGTTTAACATTAAAAAATAGATCACAAAAGGGTATCCCTTTTATATCACAAAATATGATTAATTGTCTACAAAGCCATCTATCACCATCATATCCTTTATATACGAGTCCTTTGTAACTTCTATTGTAATTTTAATTATGTTGTGAAAGTCATTACCTTTCATTACATCAAATTACATTTGAGCCTAAAGTTTTCTCGAGCTTTTACTTTGTAATGACTCGAGTTACTCTTAGTGACACGAAACACCTCAAAGTAATTTTTGTTTATTAAAATAAAGATAATTAACAGTTTAACGAATGCTTTGATTGTAAAGGGCTATGATAATATTTTAAATGAGTTTTGAATTTTAATGAGTCTTGAGTTAGAGAAAAAGTTTTGAGACAGCGCGGCCCCGTCTAACTGATAAATATGCTTCGAATTACTAAACATGTATAAAGTATTTAAAACAAGCGTTTTTTCTGTAATACTTAATGTAGCGGTAGTTATAATTATAGCGGTAGCTATTATTAATATAAGGATTTTGACAGGTTTACAGTATAATTTTATATTAAGTCACCCTTGCATTTTACTCATTAAAAACTCAGTTAGTTTAAAAGCTGAATATTAATTAAGGAAAATTGATAAACTCTGTTATCAGTTGCGCTTTGATAGTTAATTTATATCTAAAATATGTAAGTAACCGCATGAATCATGTTAAAAAAATTGTATTGAATTCATTGGCGCAGGGAGAGCAAACACGATCGACCATAGTCCTACGCTCCATCATAACGACAATGTGGAAACCTATTCGGAGAGGTTAATGGTTACCAATCCAGCTAGGGCAATGCGGCGCGGATGACCTTTGAAATTCTTTCGTATACTAAAAGTGATTTGAAGTATCATAGCGTCATGTTCTTCTTTCCATGGTTGGTCAAGAGTGCAGAGAGCACCAACGGATGGTGAAAAGAAGAATTAGATTTTAGACTTGTTTTGCTACTTCGTTTCAGGTCCATACGAAGATACATAAATCAAGGAAGAATACCTAGACCATTTTCTCTTCAGTGTGCTACGTAAATAAGCTAGTGATTTTAAGTATTACAATTTCGAAAAGTACATATTTTACCTCATCATCGTAACCATGTGTTAACAACCAATGACAACATAAATGAATAGGCTGCTAGATTGTTATGCAACGTATTATAATTTAATGGTAGTATTCGGTTATTGACTGCCTCCAGCCCTAGTGGTATGGGCGTGTGCTTTAGAAACTGGAGGTCGTGGGTTCGAATCCTGCGGGACGCAACAAATTTTCATTGTTGTTTCCTAGTTGGTTCGGGCAATTTGGGCTGATCACCCAAATGTCTCAAAAGTAAGACGATGTATGCGTCGGATAGGTACGTAAAAGTCAATCCACCCACCAACCCGCGTGGTGGGAAATGGTTCAAAAACCCCCTATTGGATAGGGGTGTATCAGGGGAGGCCTATGTCCAGCAGTGGACTATCAAGGACTGATGATGATGTTCTACATCATCATATATTCAATATAGAAAAGTCATTGATAAAATTGATGTTTTATTGAATTATAGATTAAATTCATTGAGCGATATATCGGTTTATGAAATCAAAACTTATGTGTATTAGAGTATGGTTTTTACTTTTAACGTATTTGAATGAAACTTTAAATAATTCCATAATTATTTTGATAAACGTTCAAAAAATCGTTATGAAATAGAAAATGTAAGGAAAGATTATTTAAGAACGTTATTTTATCAATCGTAAAACTGTAGTAAAGAGAAGATTCTTCTAGGAATGGACTTTAGGTAATTATTTCTTGTTATGCGGTGACCGTGAATTCTTTAAGTCGCCGGTATTCTTTACGAACTTAATGAAACGACATTCAAATACAACTAGTACGAAAAGAAATTACATTTATAGAATAGATTTGGTGTTCTTTATTTATCATTTTAAGTTATAAAGAATATAATGAAACGCAGAGTTGTTTTCTTGGAATGTGTTTATTTATTAATTCAAAGATTTGGATCAAATGTGTTTTTTGCGTAATTAATTAAACCAAATTTCTAAAATAAGTTTTCACTTGTTTGCTTTATCGGAAAAGTCAACATGCTTTTTATATAAAATAACAGTTTGATAGTTGTAATAAATTCTTAACAGTTTTCGAAAGCAACGGATAAAATTTACTTGATGGCTTACCATTATCAGTACTTATACTTATTAGGACAATTTTACCTATATCACAAGGTTTAGTTACCATTTGCAATATCTGCATGAGATAAAGATGCTCTCGGGACATCAATGTTGGGTAAATACCTGTACCAAAAAAAATTGAGATTGTACATATTATTGTCAATTTTGGCAATATCTCACCACGCAAATAAGTGATATATTGTTATTATTATCATGAAAGTTATTGTATAGATACACTAACAGTATATTTATAATTATACAGTCTTATGCAATGACACGTAAACAGGAGGAAAATAAACGAGAATTTGCTTAGATAAACATCTGTTATTAAATTCTTGACTTTTTATTTCCGCATCGTTTGTTAGGCGGCAATCTGGGTAGACAAAATAAAAAGGTCAAATCCCTTGGGATTGCGGAGAATTTGAGGCGAACAATTCGTTTTACCTTATACATTTTACCGCAACATTTTATTATGTCCTTAATCTTATTAAAATGAGTATAAAGAATATTGAGTTTAAATTATTAAAGAACATATAAAGCAATACTTAGAAAACTAGTCAAATATAATTTAGTGTAGCGTCGAGACGACATGCCTTGCCCATTACAAATATAGGTCACAAGTGTACTTACCGTGGGACATAGGATGTAACATTTCGTTTACCTAGTAAACACGCTAGCTGCGGTGCCCTTCAAAGGGGCTCAGTCGTATTTTTACACTACTACTATGCGGCAGAAATAGGCACTGCAGCAGTACCATTTTAGACGGCCTGTAAAGGGACGATCTACCCCTAAACTCTCTAAAAGGTAACCCTATTATATAAATACAACTATTCTACCTACTTAAGCAGACGGATACTGTCTCGAGGTTTTTTCTTTTTCTGGTCTTTGGCTGTTTCTATATTTACAAGTAGCATAAAAACTTACAAAATTTTAAGATAACAATAATTATTACTTATAAGAGCTTAGTATTTGAGTCGAGCTTTTTGAACATATATCATGACATTTCTATAAGCTATGTAACAAATACTGAAATGTTACTTTGCCTACTATTATGTACAAAACATATATTTGAGTTGTTTGATTATAAGATTTGGATATTTCATTAAATTTTAATCTTTAAAACAAATATCAGTTGACCTTTTTAAAGCAATTTTAAGTATACAAAATTAAATATAGACATTTTGTTGCTGTCTGACTTTATGTTTACGTATGTGCAAATATTGAAAACCTGACTAAAAGTTTAGATTAATATTTTTATATCCATAGAATAACTTTCCATAGATACATTTACTTCAAATTGTATTTACTACTACTCAATTAACATATTCAGTTAAGATGAAACTATTATTTTTTGAGTATTGTTCATTATTATATTTCTGTAAAAACAATTTTGTGAGATGATGTAGAAAAATTTTGTATGTTATGAAAGAGCTTGGAGTATTTACGTATCCCTTACGGCAAATTTATTTTTCATGTTCTGTTAGTTTACCTAACGAAGTAAAAAGAAAAATATTCATTATGAGTAAATAGAGATATTTCTATTAGTTAAAACTCTTCTTTCACTTGGGCTTTACAATATATAATTGGATTTCTAAAAGATTGAAAAGACAATTAAGATGTTGATATGAATTTTTACATTCCTGTATACATTTTTCAAAGTCTTAAAAAATAGTATTCCATATTCTTTTTTACTTAAATGATTTACTAACTTAAAATTAACTTTGTATTTATTTTCTATTCATTTGTCTTCAAAAAAAGCGGTCAATATTATCGTTTGGATTGGTGTCCAAAACTAAGAGTATATTTGAGACTTTAGATAGTCACGTTTAGTGGGAAATACTTATTATGGTTTTCCCCTCCTATTTATGGTCAAAGAAAAATTAAATAGTAGTCAGACAAAGGCGTTTTTAAAATAAACAAGACAATATAATTTAAAACAGTGCAAAAATACAAGTGATAGTTATTTAAGAGTGTCACTTAATCAATTGTATGAATCTAGTAAAAGAGGAGGATCTTTTTGAAATGGGCTAATTTGTAAAATGGACTTTAGAGGAATTATTTCTAGTAATGCGATATTCTGCGTATTCTTTAGGTCGCAAGTATCCAAAAAAGTAAACGTAATAAAGCGAAATTTCATAGCAGTTCTACGCAAATGTACGTAAAAGTTATCCGAAAATAAATTACTTTCTCAACTAATAATTAAACTTTTAATAGTAACACTGATGGTTACAAAAGTTTCACAACTCATAAAGTATATCATGATCTGTAGGTTTTTTTCTTGCAAAGTAAACAAAATATAACAAAACGGTATTTTCGTGTGACATAAATTTGTACTGAATCATTATAAGACTTTCTAGACTCTACATTATTACAATCTTATACTTTCCTATAACATCAGAAGAATAACTTTAAAAATGAATAATGAATACAATTGCTCAATGAATAACATAATAAATTATTATTGATGGCAAGGTGGCATGGAAGGGTTAACACTGGAGAAAAGTCGATTTATCATTCTTACGGAGCTCACAAGTTCAACCTACCCTGCGAGTTAATAAAACGTATCATTCAATATGAATTGAAAGGTAGATTTGTCTATTAAAAGAACATAAAGGAGAAAAACGTTATTGAAAAACGTTGGCTTTTCTTTTAATAAGTACGCGAGTGATATTTTTGTTATTTTATAACACACAATTATTTCTGATTACTATGGTGATTACAGAATCACGAAATTTTTAATGCTTTTGCTTTTCTTGTTAGTATGTTTTTAATTTTGTGGGCGTTTTATTAATAAAAGTAAAAAATAGCTTACGCGTAAAAAGGCTAGCACCATTCTTGTGTGAAAATGTGAAGTTAGATTCGTCGATTACAACAATCAAAAAACAAAAGACGTTGTCACGTATAACTTTCGCCCGTATACTGATTTTACAGGCAGCCATTTTTTTAAAATCATTTATTAAATTTACTCGAATACTATAACTATTAATAATTTGTTTCGCCTATACGTTAAATTGTAATTAAAAGTGATAAGGAATGTTGCATTGTGTTTTTTTGTCATGTAATATTTAAAGATGTACACTATTTTAATATGTATAAAGTAACTTCGCTCTTTCACTACATTAAATTAGTTGTTAATTGAAAAAACGAGATCACTCGTTTTTACTCGTCGCACTTGTGTTTTACTCGTAAGAATGCTATTAGCAGTTCTTAAAGGATTTCAGAGCTTTCGAATTTATTGACAGCTAATTGATCCATGTTTACTCTTGCGTTTGTGGAGAAGAAATGACAGTCGCTCTTTTTTAAAACTACTATTCAGGTAAATGTGCTGTAGATAGATTAGAAACAAACACCATGATAACTTTGGAAAATTACTAGATGAAAGAAAGTAAGATACTGATAAAAAATAGCGACTAGTTCATATCCATGACTGTGGTTTGGTGTTATCTCGTTATAACAGCTACTCGTCTCGTCGTTATACAGACGCAAAAGCCGCAAGAAAAATAATATATTGTAAAAATGAGTTTTAGTACTCATTATTTAAACCAATAACCAGCTTAGAAAATATAATTCAAATCAAGTCTTATTACGTGTCATCATTATCAGCCTATGTTAGGCCACTGCTGGACATAGGCCTCCCCTATTGCACGCCTACTCCATTAGGGGGTTTTTGGACTGTATCACACCACGCCGTTCCAATATGAGTTTTATGCCTTCATGAACAGTCATCTTACTTTTGCAATTGGAGATACTAAAATTTTCCTCAACAACCAAAAAACAACGACAACGCAAAGTTGTTTCCCTGAGTGATTCGAACCCACAACCTCTGATTTTAAAGAAACGGCCTATACCGCTAAAATATCTCATTTACTAATATTGTATTACTTTTACTTATAAAATTTGGAGATATATAACATCCTGTAAATTTACTTGAACAGTTTTTCCATAATGTATTAGCGATTTTGTACGTGATATAATATCACCAGGTTTTGCATTAGAAATACATACTTCAGTGAGGTCGCAGAGGGGAGCGCTTATTTGCATAATTCAGCTGTGAACTACTGTGTTGCCATTAGCAATTTACTGTGATATTAATCACTTTCCATTAATTAAATTTGTTACTAATTATAAAACTAGTTGTGTTAAAGTAAAATGTATATTAACAATATAATATGTACAATGTAATATTGTATTTTTTATATCTGTCTTTGAGGAACGACTCGCGGTTACAATTTTTTTTTGTAAACATCGTTAATAAAGCAGTGATGCATTTTTAAAGCTATTTTGAGGTAATTTAATGTAAGATTTAAAAAAAGAAATCTTCATTCTATGTTTATAAAATGTGTCATAGACAACAATGTGATTCAAAACTTAATTATATCAGTGATTTTAAATGTGAAGGAAAATCACATGAAAGTTTCTTGAAACAGCACCATGTTATCCGCTTATATTGTGAAATTAGTTATTAATTTTAATAAAAGAATAAATTGTTTAAATGTGTTTTATTTTTTTTTTTTTATAAAATTAATATATACGGAATTTTTAAATTTACTAATCACTAAAATATACATATATAATGAACAATATAAAGTGATTACCGCTTGGATAATGCTTTTTCATCAATCCATTTGCAATAAAAATTAAAAGATAAATAAACATAACAAATTTAAAATAATAATAAAATTATTTAAAGAAAATGTCTGCTTATACTTAAATAGTTTTTTTTTATGTTTTGTGGTAAATTTAAAAAAAATTTCGATCATTTTAAATTAAGGAAGTTGCAGTAGTTGAACCTTAATTTTCCCCTTTATGTAGATTAATTTAAACTAAGTTTGAACAGTACCTTTATTTTAATATGTTTTAAATATTACTGGGACCTTTGTCCCAGACACTCCGCCTCGTAAATGGCTACAGTATAAACGTTTATCGAGCTTTTGGGGTCGAGAAACATAAAGTGTCTTTTAAACCTTTAAAATATATTTCGTTTTATATCATTTAAAAAAAAAAAATATTGGGTAATTTATTTATAACGTTAACATCAACTCCGGCGTAACGGGTTTCATAGCGCTTTGAGCAACGGAAAATTACCAGTTCTTAATTAAAGGCCAATTTTTCATCAAGGGACAATCTGATTGAATACTTTTTGTCCCAAACATCGGGCGACGTTAAATGGGGACCTTCCTCCTCCTCAACCCTAAATTCAGCCCAGAATTTGCCCTCCTTTGCTTTCCTCAATTTCTTTAACTCAAAAATTCCGGGTAAAGTCATTGATAGGGCCGGAAGAACATGTTCGGTAAAAGCGCTTTCCGTTTTCTGAGGCCAACATGTCGGAAAAAATTCATTCCGGCTGTAAACAAATCCTGAAACATTTCAATGTTTGGCCAAAAGGATATCCCGGGCAAAACGGAGGTTTGAAAAGGTTCGCCCAGACCAGGTCTGTCCCAATTCCTCCAAAGCATTTGTGCAAGTTTGGATTAAATATTCCCCTTGTGCATTTCTCGATGAATTGGATTATTTGGACGATCTTGGAATCGAGGTACGACCGGAGAAGGAGGCAGGGACCGAGATTCGCCCATTGATACAGCACCCAAAGTTTTTTAAAACTCGGATAACAAGAAGAATAAGTCATTTAAGCTCATATTTAGTTTTACCATACTATAACACCGTACCGAAACTTTGGGTATTTTAAACCAGGTTTGGAATGGTCCCTTTAAAGTTTTTTTTATCAGGGAAATTTTTTTTAGCTAAATTACGATCAACATTTAAAAAGTAAAATTGAATTCTTGTCAAAAGGGCCGCTTTTTAAATTAAATTCTTTGCATAACAGATGCATATAGAAACATTTATTTTAATTTTTTGCCCCCCTGATTGCTTGGTAATCATAAACATGGCCAGTTCAACGATGGGACTTTAAAGTTATTTTTTTTTTAAGTGGACGAAGTTGCTAAATCTAGTTTAATATAAAATAAAATTTAAACAACAATGTTTGAAACATAGGGAAAGTATTCATTTTGCCAATAATTAAGTAAACAGTCGACCTTTTGAAACATAGTACAATCCAATTCAATTAAATATATTGTTTCTAAAATTTTCACAAAGAAACTTTTCAATGCTGAATACTTAATGATATCAATATCTAAAGGTTTAATGGGTTCAATGGCATAACATTATGATATAAAAAAATTTTCCATCAAAATGTTTTTTCAGTTAGATGACAAAAGAATAGAATTAATTTTTCCTGTTGCCACCTGAATTTTGATTTTTTTTTTGATTTCTGATGATTTACATCATAGTTCCATGGACCTTGGAAAGTATCTAAAGCGCCAAATATACTTTTAAACTAAATGTTCAGTAATTAAACGCTCTGAAACTTATTAAGAGGTGGTTGTTTTGAAAAAATAAATTTAAAACAAAAAACCTTCATTTTTAACATTATTTTTTTTGAATTGGAAGGACAGATTGGAACTAGAATGGACCTCTCAATATCAAGAATATTTTCTCGAACGATAACATGCACCGTCTTCTCAAAAAGAAATACTCAATTCGGGAGGTTGTTTTTGTTTCTCCGCTCCTAGTGCTCCGTTATTTAAATTTTTTAAAATGATAACTATGAGCTTATTCGGTATAAATAAATGTTTTACTTTATAGTTAAATGAATAAAGGAATTAAAACTTACGTTGTCAAAAAAAATAACAACATAATTTAAAAACGTGGCTCAAATAAAGTAAACTTAAACCCAAACATAATTGTTTTCAATTATATCACGAAGTCTGGGGAATTTCAAAAAAACCCAAAAAGCTAATAAATTATACTATACAATAAACTATACTACCAAAACTTTACAGTTACATAAAATTTGTAGTTCAAAAATTCTTCATTCTATAATAAAACGGTCTTGACATTAGAGATTAAAATGGTAAAATGTATCTGCAGAGCACCTGTCACGTTTATACTGGCAAAATTCATATCTGTTTGAATCGGTCCATTATTTTGATTTAACTTAAATTTAAATCAAATACATTTAAATTCAAAAGGTTTCTAAAAACCTTTTTATTTCAAAAAATATTATATGCAGAAAATTTTATTTTATAGTCCAAAAATTAAATATATTTTAAAATGGAACACTTTAAATTTGGTGCCACACGTTAATCTAGAAGTTTTGATCGAAAAAAGAAAAATGGTTGTAAAGTATTACGAAAATTTATGACAAAAAAGATGGGTTTCAAAACCATATTTTGATAAATTGATTTAGATTCGAAAAATTTTAAAAAAATAAATATCCAATAATCCCCTTTTCACAAAAAGGGAAATATATAAAAAAGGAAAGAAAAATCAAAATTGGTTATCTTATCATCTTTTACCACCACCTGGTTATCAGGTTGGTGGTTGGTTCAATCTTTTTATTTAGAATCTACATATAACTCCATAAAAGACTACGTCTAAACTAAATATTTTATCGCTTTTAATTCGGTTTACAATTTTCACAACATTTCAGACACTTTACAGGATCTATCGCCACGGGCAGACTGAAAATTGTTTGTTTAAAGTTTACCCAGCCACCTCCTTCTTATTTTACTTTTTGTTCGTTTTGATACCGGGTTATGATATCTTGAGACCTAAGACGTTGGACGTCGAAATGTTGTTGTTAATTCGGCGACCGTCATTTTTAAACACAAAATTATGTGATCTGATTTAGGCGTAATTAGCTAAACGTATCTTGAGGTAGCAGCAGTTTTATGTTTGGGTAAAATATTGTGAATAATCTCTTTATTGAAATTGGGATTTTTTTTTTAGTTCTTTTATCCTGGGTCCTCCTAGAATCGGGTCCGGGTTTGTCAAACTTTTGTTGGATTTGCCTCTTTCGCATGCAGACTTTTTCAACCGGCAGTGCCTCGGGTTAGCCATGTGTTCTTTTGGCCTAGTTCTAATGGATCGCTTAGTTTGGCCTATATAAGAGAGACCACATTTACAATCAAACTTGTACACTCCTTGCACAGGAATATTATACTCGACAGGTTGGGAACTGATTTATCTTTTTAGGTGGCTTAAAATTTTTTTTTAAAGACGCCGTCTTTAAGATGTAGTTCATCTTGTCAGTGACTCCTGGTATGGTAGAACAGCAGACCCTCGCTTGACTGTGGCTGGCCTCACTCGGTTCCTGTGACGCCGGCGTGAAATTTGGAGCCCTGTCCAAGATCCAAAATTGTAAATCAAAATGAAACGCAATAAAATCCGTGAAGTCTTTTAATAATTCGTGTATTTCTAGAATAGATCAACTATAAAACCTTTACGTATTTTATAAACTCACCATAACCATTTTAACCAGGGAACAAGTAACAATGGATAGTGAATTGTTGCATTTTTTTTAAATAAAGCAACAGATATTAAATGAGACAGCCAACAATGAGAACGTACATTATTGAAGTTATTGAGCCTTGAACTTTTCCTATTGTAGTTTGATACGTATCAGATGAAATGTTTGTTCCATCTATACAAATATATAAAATTGGAGTGTCTGTTTGTAAGATCAAAATAACCGTTTCAAATAATTTCTTTGTAATGTATATAAAATGTAAAGAACTGCGTATAATATAATGTATATATATTTTTATTTTTGTCTTATCTTCTTTGTGTCTGTCAGTGTATTTTGGCGTATCTTTGGAATTCTGGTCGGATTTTGAGAGATTTTTTACTGAAGATAGTTGATGCAACTGGAAGTTTTTCTTGTTAAAATTTTGCCACGCAAGTATTATAAGTCATGATTAAAATAGGATGAAGCAAATTGGTGATAAGTAGTTTTAAAGATATCTAAAAAATACAAAAAAGTAATGGCACCAAAATTCACAATCCTGTGTGATTAAATTACAATAGACATTACTATTGTTTTAAATTGTTCTACAAAAAAGACGCGATATCATATATAACCATTTTAAAAAAATTAAAAAAAATGCAAATTGTCATGTTTAAAGCTTATTTAATGTTTATAGTGTAAGTCGTTTTAATCAAATAAATATCTTCAAAGATATGATAGATTTAAAATGCGGAGGCAGAAATCACGGAGCAATTTCACATTGTTTTCCGCTTGTTTTGCGTAAAGTGGTTCTGTACTGTTTCAAGTTGGTCGTACTCTTTTTATTTAAATTTCACTTGTATTGCGTAAAATGGTTATATATCATATATATCATATCATCAGCCTTTATTAGTCTACTGCTGGACATAGGCCTCCCCTAATACACCCCTATCCATTAGGGGGTTTGGACCGTATCCCACCACGCTGGTGTAATGCGTTACCTTCTTTACTACCTGCTACAAACTTACATTGGAGACGTTAGGTATGATATTTTTTGTAGCAGTCTGAATCAAACCTATACAACGTGGCGTTATAATACATTTTTACTACGTCAGTCCGTTTTATTTTCCTTAAAGATACTTTGATTTTTGACCTACTTTTTGACTACACCTTATTTTTCTAAAAAAAAAATAGGGAGAGGAAAATCAAATCGTGGAAAGTTTATGGCTTTAAGATATTCATTTTGTTTGCCTTTGCCTTTCAATGGAAGTCGATCCATTTATTTGCTTTATGCGAATTGCGGCGTGCCGAACAATGTGGAAATAAAGCACCGATTTATTATGCATCACACATCAATATAAATGTATGTGTAATATTTGACTGAAATAAGTAAAATTCAGGTAAAACTTTATGAGTATTAAAGGATGAATAGTCTATTCACTTGCAATATGTATACGTTTTTATCTTTAATGCTGGTTCTAGTATATAAATTAATTTGTTTTTTTTTGGTCGAAAAAAAAAACTCCGAGTGCTTTTCATTTACATACATAAATATAAATAACAATTATATATATATATATATATATAAATAATATATTCAGATAAGTAAATTAACGATTTTTATTACTCTTTTTCAATCATTTTTCTTATCTGTTTTATGTTGGCTTTAGAAAATAACTGTAATAAGATGTAAGAGGTGCAAAAGAGGAACAAGCTTGATGCCTTGTAACACCAGGTGAGACATGATATCATTAAATTTCCGCTTGACTTACTTGCTTCAATGAGCTCCCCATTTTGTATTAACCTACTAATTGTAAGCATACTTAACTTAGTAGGTCCAAAACGAAAAACGTTTGAAAACTTAAAAAAAAAATAAGAAAACAATGTTCGTAATGATAAACTAAATAATAATAAAAAAATATTAATTAATAATAAATAATAATAAAAATATAAAAGTCTAAAAAAGGTTGTAGTATTTAAACCTTTAAATGTCGTAGTTATAATGTTAGGCAAATAATAAATTTATTGTTTATTTGGTATGGATCATCAGGATCATAAGGTGGGGAGAAGTGGCGTCCAGTGAGCCAACGACGAGTGTCAAAGTGACAAGCGAACCTTCTGGGAAACTAATTAAGAAATAATTAAATTTTAAAATCTTTGGAAATTTCGCTTATATTGTCCACTTATTTAATTTACCAAAAAGGTACTTGCAAGCGATTTTTTAGTGATAATTTATTTTAGTTTTTCTTCGAGTAAATCTTCCCCAAAACCAATAGAATTTATTCTCTTTTTATAATCATTCTACTCCTCGGAACTACGTAGAAGCGGTCTCTAGTTTGGTAATGTCGCGCGGATTTTTCCTTTCCAAGCATTAAAAATTGATCTGTAATGCATTTCGGATGCATTAATATTTGCAACTTTGTTATCGGTTGATCGACGGCCTTAAAACCATATATAATAACACTTATATTAGTCTTATAAAAATGTAACTATATTTATAATGACTACAGCGAAACAAACATGACATAGGCTTTTTATGATATCAAAGTCGCGTTTTCCTTTTGTTGAACCTAAAAAAATCATGTTCATCAAATATATTGCTTTTCACTCCTTTATGATAACAGTTATTTCTATCAAACTAGCCAATTTACAAATCAAACCACGCGATACGCTAAATCCGCATTACGCTCAAAGGATCGCTCATCTACGCCATACCTAATAGTTTCCTGGATCAAATTCTCACAGCGAGGGTCATCTACAGCCTGTACATCTGCAACGAGCTTTTGTGTCCCAGTACTTGGCCCAAATGTTGTGCTCGGCCGGGTGTTCATCTCCGAATCCCTCGTTTCCAAACAAAATTTGCCACCGGTAGCTTCTTGGGGGATGGATGGTTGGTGGGTTCCTTTTATTTATTTGTATGGTTGGTTTCCCCCGGTTGGCCCAAAGGTTGTTATCAGGATTGCAATCCCTTAAACTCAAAAAGCTAAAAAGGGTTGTTCTTTCTAACTCCATAGTAAACTGTTTTTTAATTAATGGGTTAAGGTGGTTTAAAAATGCATTTTTAATCCTTATGGTAAGATGGTAAATGTATCATCCACATGGCCTTAAAATCTTGGATGAATGGGAGCAGTGGTGGGCCTTCTCCTCAAAAGTCTTCCCAAAAAAATGTCAGCAACAATAAGGAAACCCGGGCAACCCATCCCACCATCCCCATTAAAATTCATCTTTCCACAATAAATAGCCAGATGTTGGAGGCAATGTTTTGGTATAAAAATGCTATTCTATTGAGATTTTATTTTCCTCCTAACTTTCTTGCAATATTGATGCAATCTTCTATGGATGTAAACAAAGACTGAACATCAAACTCCATAGTTTCTTTTCAACAAGATGTAGATGTTTTACCTTAATAACAAATGGTATGAATCCTTTTAAACGCCTTTTTTGTCTCTGAGTGGTGAGAAGGATTTTTTACTAAATGTTGAGCCAATTTATAAGGGGTGAGTCAATTTGGCTAACAATGGGGCAATGGGCCAATTTGTGTATTTAAACCTTAAATACAATTTTGAGGGCGGGACATGAAGGAATTATTTCAATTTTACGTCAAAGATTAAGTTTTTGGATGCTTTTTAATAATCCTAGTTAATTTGGGCTTTTAGTAGTAGGGTCGTTTTGACAACCCTATAAAATTGGTTTCATCCGATAACAGTTGTTCTAATTTTGAATTTAATCTGACGTTCCATGATCCCGTAAATTACCTTTGTCTTAACCAGGTTGGAGTTTTTTGTTGTTTGCGTAAGTTGTTAAAGTGCCAATAAGTTCATCTTTGGAAGGTTGGGTTTCGGCCTTTGCTTCCGACAAACATTGACAAAATATCTTGTCGGATAACCTCCAAATCTTTCCTTTTTGCAATTGATTTTTGAACAAACAATCCTCCACACTACATACAATTTGCTCATACAGGATTTTCGCGTGCAATTGCGAAATTTAAACCTTTGATAATACTTTCAACGTCGATTCATCCAGTGATTGTTGTGACAGATTACAAACCGCGCGTACGTCATTACTGCTGTCACTTTGGGAAAGTTGCGTTCCGTTTGAACGTTGATAACGATTCTTTGAGCTTAGATTTGTTTAATAATTTTTCGAATTTTATTATTTGTTTATTTTGCATTTTATTATAAGTAGTTACTTCGCGTTTATTTAAAGTATTAATGCAATTTTCAAAATCGAATGGCGTTAAAATTGATTTAATATCACTGGATGAATTTTCAACGTGGTATTTATGACGCACAGATCGGATCGGTGTTGTTGGATTACCCTCCTCAACAATATAATACTTGCCTGGTTTAAGATCTTGGCGCTACCGAATGTCCTTTTAGGTGATATCCGGACACACGTGGGGACGAGCTCGTTGTCCCTCATTTCTTCATGAAATTTAGAGATGTTACATGTCTTGCGCCTTAGTCATCAGACCTTCCAACCAGCGAATTTTGTTTGCGGTTTTCCAGTCCGTACTGGTACACATAATTATTTCTATTGCTTGCGCGAATATTATACATTATTAAATAAAATTACTTTACGGATTTTATCGCGTTTATTTTACATTTTAATTCCCGACGTTTCGAACACTTTCCAGGGCCGTGGTCACGGGGTAGACTGGGGTGTCATGCGTCTTGATGCCAGTGATGAAGCGGGGTTTCCAGATCTTAATTTTAATTAATTATATTTAATCTGTCTCCGATCTATCAAAACGAACTGATTTTATCTTTACAGCCAGCAGTGGTATTATGCTTGGGTTTAAATTTTAATTTATTAATTATGGGATCCCAAGCAGGTGGTGAGAACAACCATCTTCTCTATTGAAATTTGGATGTTTTTAATCTCAATAGCCTCACGGATCATCCTTGGTAGGAATCGGTGTTCTTTAGCGAGGTTGTGGTCGATCAAATCTTATGTAATGGTTTGGGTGATTTAAGGTATGGTCACACCTGCCGACTTTTGGGTCTTCTATGTTTGATGTCAACTATATGTTCCTTCACAGGGTTCTTATTGCTCGCTTTGTTTGTCCAATATAAAGAGGCCGAGTCACAATCTAGCTACACTCCTGGGTCTTGTAGAGGAATATTGCACTTGACAGGTGGTAGGAATTGACCAATCTTCTTCAGCGGCTTGAAATAAGTTTTGATTGAAGCCCGCCTCAAAATGTAGCCAATCTTGTCAGTTACGCACTCTCACAAAAGGTAGAACAGCAGGTACTCGCTCCACTGTGGCTGCCTTCACTCGGTCACTGTGACGCTGCCGTGGCGCAGCGAGCTTGTTGTGTCGCAGTACTTGCCAACATGTTGTAGCTCAGCCGCCAGGTGTTCATCATCACAGATCCCTCGTGCTCTCTAAACAAAGATTTGCCCACGGTAGCTAACTGGGATGGATGGTGGTGTGAGATTGCCATTTAAATATTTATTTGTATGGGTTGGTTTCCTATCACAGTATGGCTCAAGGTGTTATCAGGATTGCGAATAACTAAAACATCAAGAAAAGCTAAAAATTATTAATATATATAATAATTCTTTAGCTTTTCTTTACTACTAAAACATCAAGAAGATTTGATCGACCACAAATCCTCGCTAAGAACACCGATTCCTACCAAGGATGATCCGTGAGGCTATTGAGATTAAAAACATCCAAATTTCAATAGAAGATGGTTGGGTTCTACCACCTGCTTGGGATCCCATAATTAATAAATTAAAATTTAAACCCAGCATAATACCACTGCTGGCTGTAAAGATAAAATCAGTTCGTTTTGCATAGATCGAGTACAGATTAAATATAATTAATTAAAATTAAGATCTGAAACCCGCTTCATCACTGGCATCAAGACGCATGACACCTCAGTCTACCCCGTGACCACGGCCGCTGGAAAGTGTTCGAAACGTCGGGAATTAAAATGTAAAATAAACGCGATAAAATCCGTAAAGTAATTTATTTATAATGTAATATTCGCGCAAGCAATAGAAATAATTATGTATTAACCTACTAATTGCAAGCATACTTATCTTAGTTGGTCCAAAATGAAAAACGTTTGAAAACTTAAAAAAAATGAAGAAAACAATGTTCGTAATGGTAAACTAACTAATAAAAGAATATTAATTAATAATAAATAATAATAAAAATATAAAAGTCTAAAAAAGGTTGTAGTATTTAAACCTTTAAATGACGTATTTATAATGTTAGGCAAATAATAACTTTATTCATTATTTATGTATGGATCATCAGGATCATAAGGTGGGGAGGAAGTGGCGTGCGAAGTGAGCCAACGACGAGTGTCAAAGTGACAAGTGAACCTTCTGGCGAAACTCATTTAGAAATGATTAAATTTTAAAATCTTGGAAATTTCGCTTTATATGTGTCCACTTCTTTTATTTACCAAAAAGTACTTTCAAGGCGATTTTTAGTGATAATTTATTTTAGTTTTTCTTCGAGTAAATCTTCCACGATACCAATAAATTTATTCTCTTTTACAATCATTCTACTCCTCGGAACTACTGTAGAAGCGGTCTCCTAGTTTGTAATTTCGCTGAAATTTTTCTTTACAAGCATTGAAAAATGGGTTGAAGGTCTGTAATGCAGACTTCGGATGCATTAATATTTGCGACTTTTGTTATCGGTTGATCGATGGCGAAAACCATATACTGTTTTAAAATTATATTAATTGATATGTATAATTATGTGTCGAAATATTACAGTTGTATTTATTGGGTCTATTTGAAAATATTTTTATTATTTATGCAACAACCGGTGATAGGTCCCCTTTTTACAGGGAACCGTATGGGTGGATACCACCACGAGTGCCTATTTCTACCCCAAAGCAGTAGTGTGAAAACACTGCTGTGTTCCGCTTTGAAGGGCACCGTGGCCAATGTATTTACTTTAAACGAGACTTAACATCCCATGTCTCACGGTAGGCAGCGCGTTGGTGGTACCAGTATGTCCAATGTCTATGGGTGTCGGTGACCACTTTCCATCAGGTGGCCCGACTGCTCGTCTGTCTGCGTAGGCAATAAAAGAAAAACAAGTATACAGTAAGCTTTATTTTTAAATTGTTTTGAGTTTAAGCTTTTAAACAAAGTTACATAAGTTTGCTAATAATTATAGCTATATTTAAAAAAGACAACTTTCGCTATACTACGTCAATTAATCAATTTGTGCTCTCATTTCACAAAACGCCATGACATATGCGAATACACCCCATGGTTCTAGTTCCCGGTTTTACACGACGGTGTTTTTTATATTTAGTTAAGATTTCAGTGGCATATTTAAAGAAATTTACATGGTTTTAAAGCAAATACTGTACGTTATTAAAAGCAATTACAAACATATAAACTTCAATATAACAATAATGATTGTATTGTTCTGTGACTTAAGTTTTGTTTAATACGTAACCTTTAGTAATAATACAAATCAATGTAGTTCAGTTCGATACAAGGAAAAAGTTCACCCTGCCAGCGAGCGACGTCGGTAAAAATAAATTATTATTGTAGGCAGCCGCATAAGATTGAATCGTGGAATGACTCATTCATTTAATTGATGAGCGGCAACATTCTTAAACAAAAAGGCGTTAACCACGAAGAATAGATTTATATTTGAGTTTAATCAAAGAATTTTCATTCTATATAGGCGTAGGTCAAAAATTTGTTCGAATTAAAAATTTATAAAAAAATCTAATAGTAGTTTGAATGAAATTGAAAATTAATAACACTAATGTTAGTCTTATAAAAATGTAACTATAGTGCATAATGACTACAGCGAAACAAACAGTGAAATAGCCTTTTTTATGATATCTAAGTTTCGTTTTCCATTTTGTTGATACCTAAAAAAAATCATGTTCATAAATATATTAGTTTTCACTCCTTTATGATAACAGTTATTTCTATCAAACTAGCCATTTTACAAACCACGCGATACGCTAAATCCGCATTACAGTTCAAAGGATCGCTCATCTACGCTCATACCTAATAGTTTCCCTGGATCAAATTCTCACAGCGAGGGTCATCTCGTGCTGTGCCTTTGTCAATGCTGTACCATTAATCAGGACCTAATCAGCTTACGGGGTTTCGTCTAACGGTTGATTGGAAGACCGTAGCATTCCTTATTTGCGTTAGATTAGGTAAATTCGTCATGGTCGTTGCCGATAAAGAGCTCTCGTTGACTGTTTTTTTGTGTTGAATAACAGTTAATGTACTATTTACTTAATTGGGTCACAGTAAACATTTTTCTGTTTTTGGCGGTTTCGAGTTTCTATTCGGCGTTCCAGTTCTACCCAGTGTTGTATTTATATTTTTACATAGCCGTAAACATTGAAGCGGGCTTGCTAAAATTCCACCCGCATCCGAATTTACAAGACAAATAAATTGATGAGTTTTGCGAGCGTTGAAAGATTTGACAGCAAATCGATGCGGGTTGTCCTCAGTAAGCGGACATGGGACCGGTACAAATGTTTTATATAAAATAAATCAATCAAAAGAGATTTAGTGTTTGTTCAAAGGAAATGTTTGACATTTAACTTCTATTTTTAGTAATGTTAATGTAGATAATGCAGTGTAAAAATGTCCTGATTTAATTTTTTTTAATTCGTTAGTAATTTAGTATTTGTAAGCCTTATTAAATTCGCGAATGCAACAGAAAGCACAGTGATTTTAAGGAATAACTATTCTTATAATCATGGTGCTTCTTATTCTGTTTACAACATAATTAAAATAAAGAACCTATTGACGCCTTACCCACATCGTAGTTGCATGATTGTTGGTCCTAGCTAATCTTTCTCACTTGTTTTGTAATGGTTGACAATGGTATGAAAGTTTTTCTAGTGCAATTTCTGAAACAAAGCAACATTTTCGTTTTTTACATGAAAACTTAATTGGTTGCTACAATTTTATGATAATACTTAACATAAAAGGTACGTTAGACATAACGCTAACACCTAAGTGTAATATTTTTATATAGAGTATCTTAAATAAGCGAAATAGTCTTAACTGTAACGTGACCTAATGTAGTAAAAATTATTTTATGTTTTTACCCGAGGAAAATTCCATTATTTATCTTTTCTTGTGATATAATAGGCATTGCCCTTTTCCTTAATGGCCAATTCTTTCTTTCAGCAAACGTTTCGTAAACTGCAGGCTACTTTGTATCATTTCTTATTATGACACTTTTAAAATGAATTTTTGGGACACTGCACGATAAATCACAACTTCAACGTTAACAAAACACTTGTATAGCCAGTCACAGCTGCAGAAAAAGGACGAAAACAAAATCCCACAGAGGAATACCCCAAAATATATAATACGAAGTATCTATTCGTTTGCTTTGACCATTTTCGGAAGGAAGGAGGTAGGTTACCTTTTACCACGTTTAGGGCAAAGTTATGTTTCCTTTTTACGTCTGGAACAACTATCATCTTGCTATCTATTTCTGCCCCAAATCAGAAGTGTTCAGGCACTATGTTTTTATCTTCCGGTACTGTGTTCGAGCAGCACTGTAGCCATTCTAATTACTGGGTTACTACCTCTGTAGCCTGGTGGTAAGGGATTGTGCTTTAGAAACCGGTGGTCATGGGTTCGTATCCTGCAGGGGTTGAACAAATTTTCTTCTTTCTTTCGTAGTTGGTTAAGGCAATCCATGCATTGAATGTTTGTAAAGAAAAATGATCCATGCGCTGGATGAGCATGTAAAAATCCGGTGCTGCACCTGATCTCTCTCTGGACGCGGCACTCGATGCCGTAGTAGACTGCATACGTGACGTGGGTAAAGGGTTTTGCAGGACTAAGCGTAACGGCAGGAAATCCTAACTCTCCGATTAGACGCTTGGTCTTATGGAGAAAGGTCGAAAGCATAAAGACGTCGTCACACAAAAAGCATTATGGAGAAATGTCGATAGCGTAAGCACGTCGACAGATGTGAAACTTCTTTCGAAGAGGATCCGCAAATTGATATGCCAAGTCCTTCGCTGCTCAAATATTTAACGGGTAACTGAAATGATTGAGCAGACAAGAGGGCCGAAGGTTTTTGTGGAGAAGCTCGGCGTAAGCCATCTGTCGAAGCTCAGGAACTGTTCTGGCTCGATTGTTTCTTCTAATGCTGAGATTTTATCTAAGATCGAGGATTTTTATGGCAAATTGCACGCGTAACAGGCCCCTCAACCTGATTACCGGGTCAATGATCCACGTGCCAGTCTGACTCAGCGGGTCTCTGATGACGTCAGCTTTGATGAGGTTAGTCTGGCTGTGAAGCAACTCAAGGGGGGAAGAGATCCTGGAAAGGATGAAGTTACTAACGAACTCCGTAAAGCAGGGGGCAACGTTAAAAGTTATTCGACTCCGTTTTTCAACAGGGTATTTCTTCCAAGGCGTGGCTTGAAAATGAGGTCGTTATTATTTTAAGAAAGGTGCCAATACTCTGCTTAAAAATTACCGACCGGTCTCACTTTTGAGCTACATATACTTGCTGTTCTCGAGAATCATGAAGAATCGCCTCACATATGTGGGTTGTATATATTACGCTGCTTTTGTTATGGTTAGGGCGTTTCAATTATTTTAAGGTTAATGCACCAGAAATAAGTACGAAGTGTAAATATACGAAATTACTCCTCAAGCGAAGTCTACTCTCTCGGGGGCCTTTACTGCAAAAGTGACATGAAAAAGGTGCTAAAGTTATAGTTGAGAACGCCAAACTTAAACAGACTTTTTGACTCCACTGGGAGAAAGTTTGTTTCCGAAAATTTTAGCTTTTTTGATCGACGATGATAAAGTGGTAAATTTATTCAACAATTTTTTTTATTCTATTTTAACATATTTTACAAAACATGAATAAGTCAAGTCGAGGTTATAAGCGCAATAGAACATGAATTTCTCAATTAAGGGTAGACAAAGGTACTAGTTTTTACAAAGACAGAATTCTTTTTAGGCAGCGTACAGTTTATTTAATTATAATTACCCTTTTATTTCTATTATATTCCTAATATTAATTTTCTATTCTATTTTTGATTAATTATTATCGATCTGTGAAAGGTCCAATAAATGAATTTTGTCTTGTTTCAGTATACCCTACTAAACTAAATTAGCCTTGGGATTCACATCAAAATCGAAGTTTTGGTTAATATGTTTAAGTTTTGGGAAGATTATCAGATTAATATTAACTAAGGTTTATTTTACTGTACTGCTCGCAAATTCACAGAAGAGCGGTTCATTAGATTATTGGTTTTGGCCTCATCACAATGGTATAAATTAATATATTAAATAAACTATTAATATATATTTAACTTAATAACTTTGACATTTATATTTCTCTTAAAATTTTATTAAAAAAAAAGCATTACGTTAATAATTTTACACAAAATAAAGCATTATAATTAACATAATTATTTCTATTGCTTGCGCGAATATTATACATTATTAAATAAAATTACTTTACGGATTTTATCGCGTTTATTTTACATTTTAATTTCCCGACGTTTCTCCCGGGAGTCTACCCCGTGACCACGGCCGCTGGAAAATGTTCGAAACGTCGGGAATATCAAATGTAAAATAAACGCGATAAAATCAGTAAAGTAATTTCATTTAATAACATTATGATTAAAATTTTATTATTGCTATCAAAGAATTGGGTGTTTAGTTAAAAAAAGTTTATATTTTAATAATTTTATGTCCCTTATCACTGATGTGTGTGATCACTGACTTCTGAGAGGCACCCTGAATATAGATTTGATGCTTGAATGGTCCCGATTGATGAAAGCTACACTCCGGTCTAATCTATTCCAGCCTACCATTGATCCTGACACCTTTCAGATCTACCTGGAAAATCTATTTGCTGCCTTGGAAAATACAATCGACGTGGACGTTGACGAGGAACTCGATCGAGTGATAGAAATTATTTGGGACGAGGGTGCAAAACTCTGTGGTCTGCAACGTGCGGGCAAAAAGACTAAACTTTCGGGGGAAACCCTGGATCTCATGGAAAAGCGACGAAATGATCCAACCGTCACTACGTTAGAACAGCGGGTTCTTAACAAGACCATCTCCAAGCTGGTAAGGCGCGGCGTCCCTCACTCCAATGCACTCATAATACAGAGAGTAAATGAGCAAAACCGAGGGGTCCAAAGTCTTCGTACAACACCTTGGAAGAAGCCATTTAATGAAGTTGACCAAAGAGAACGGAGAAGTCGTCGCTTCGAGACCAAAGGTTCTCTCGGAGGTAGCTTTTACAGCCAGGTATACGCGTCGCACTTGGCGCACCAAGAGCCAGATTAGAAGGATTCTCGACCAACTCTTACCCGCCATGTATTGAAGGATCTTCCAGAAATCGACCTAAATGAAATCGAGGGGGCTGCTGATGCGGAGAGGACGGAGTCGCGGCGGAGCTTCTGAAGGCCGTCGGTAAACCGGTGCTAAAGAGACTCCGTCGTCTATTTAACTCTCTCCTTCTCTCCGGGAGAACTCCTGAGGCTTGGTATCCCTATTGAACAATTATCGGCCAATACACTCCTGAGTCATGTCCGTAAGTTCATTTCGAGGGTCATCTCGAATCGTCTTGCACGAAAACTCGGCGAAGTGTAGCCTCGAGAACAGGCTAATGTCGTCACTCTCCTCCGTAACCCGTTACGGAATAATAAATAGAAAGAAAAAAAATATATACAATCTAAATAAAGAAATACTTTGGGGAAGACGTCTTTAAGCAAATAATTTACTTTCATAATGTTACTACAGTGAATGTAGAAACAGGTAAATTACACTTACTAATGTTAAAGTTTTGCATATTTTTTTTATATATGTTATATTATATTAAATTCATATTCCAATGTTTTAGAGAGAAATATAGAAAAAAAAAAATGAATACAGCAAACAAAAATAGTTTTACTTTAATAGAATATTTATGTATTAGGTAAAGACAACGCACAATTTCCATTGCGGAATGTTTAGTGATTACTATAATTTTAAAATCTATGAAAGATACCCTATATATATAATTTAAACTTAGAAATTTATAACAAAATTTTATGCTATGCCTTTATTTTCTAATATTTTATCATTAACTTTCAATTTCAGTCCAACCTACTGGACGAAATTGTTGCATCTCTTAGACCTACAATTTTGAACTCATTAATCAAAATATGAATAGGGTAGGATCGCTGCCTAGGGGTTCGCTCAATGGCAGTCTGGGAATGGCGCTGGACGTGGCGCATACGATCAACCAGTCAACGAGATATTGCATGAAAACCTAACAATAACTCGCGCCCATCTTCCCCACTAGCTGGCTTGGTGCCATCAGGGTCCGCAGGGCCTCTCAAACGCACCCGCCACTGGTGGAACACGTCACTGCGTTGGAATGCGAAATGAATCGGAACGCATTGCGAGCGTATTTTAGGGCATAAGGTGGAGAAACCGGAGGTTTTGCGTATCGTGGTCAGAGTCCATTTCTCACATTGAGGGCACTTGGACAGAAGTCGTAACAGAGGAATGTGAAGTCATTGCACCATGGATCCCAGTTCATAACACCAGACGACGTAGCTAGTCGCAGTCTAAAGCCCGAACTGGAAAGCCGGGTGCAGACGGGCTGACATACTACTGGCTAAGGATTCGTGGCGGCTCACTCTTTGCCTGACAGTTCCAGGATGCTATCGAAGTCAGGTTCCTAAAGATAAGGTAACCACTGACCCTGCTAAGATACCGCCCCATAACGTGTCTTACTACTATCTATAAGATATTTACATCCATTTTGAGCACGAAAATTATCCGACACTTAAACGACAACCGGATAATGTTACGTGCTCAGAATGGTTGTAAAGGCGGTGGTCGTGAGACCAAGGAGCCACTCCTCATAGATGCTATCATTGGCAAAATAGTCAAACGCAACCACCGGACCCTCTCCGCCGCCTGGATAGATTACAAAAAAGCGTTCGACTCGGTAACTCATACATGGTTAGCGAGGATACTCGAACTGTACAAGATCGGTAGTACAGTAAAGGACTTCCTCGGGCAATGTATGGGGCAATGGAGTACGACACTTTGTTATCTAGGCGAGTGAAAGACGGCTGCGGAAGACCGTATAAGGATACGAAGGGGAAACTTCCAGGTTTCAGGGTGGTGTTTGAGCTCAATTTGGATTTGCCTCTCTTTGAAACCTCTTAGCACACTGCTCGAGGCTTCGGGCAGGGGATTCAAGCTTCGGCGAGGAGGGACAAAGTTGAGCCACTTATTCTACAGAGATGATCTCAAATTATTCGCCCCCAATTGCTCTCATGTGATAAAATTGTTAAAGAATTCTTGTGATTTTAGCAATTCAATTAGAATGGAGTTAGGAACGGATAAGTGTGCAATTCTCCATGTTAAAAGAGGTAAGGTCACCCACACTGACGGGGTCCATATAACTACACCGGTTAACATAAGGACCCTTTCCGAAGCTGAAACATACCGGTACCTGGGCATGTCACAATCCATAAGTATCGACGAGGCTGGTGTAAAACAATCAGTTCTCGAAGTATTTTTGGACGCTTCTCAAAAGTGCTAAATAGCTTCTTGTCAGGCATAAATAAAGTACACGCGTATAACGGTTGGGTTATGCCCGTCCTCGTTTATACTTTCGGCATTCTCAGGTGGTCTCAAACCGAACTAAACGCCCTGGACAGAAAAGTCCGCACCACCTTGACGTCGTACAGGTTGCACCAACCGAGGTCGTCAGTGATGAGGTTGTACTTACCACGAAAGCATGGTGGGCGGGGCTTATTAAGCGCCCTTGCTATGCATAACTGTGAAGTGTGTGAGCCTCATGTAGACGCTACCACCTCAGTAAACTGGCTACGTTTTGGTAATCTCTTTGGAGAAACCAAGGGTTTTGCCTGTGCAATACAAGATCAGGTTATTAAGATCAACAACTACAGGAGATACATCCTTAAGGATGGCACCACAGACGTTTGTCGAGCCTGTCGCCATTCTGGGGAGACCCTGCGGCATGTTATCTCCGATTGTTTGGCTCTTTCTAACACTAAGTATTTGCACAGGCACAACCTAGTAGCCTGGATACTCCATCAAGAGCTCGCTCTGAAAAACGGTGTCGTGGATAGGAAATTCCCATATTACAAGTACTCGCCGGATTCCGTGCTTGAAAATGATCGCGCCAGGCTCTGTTGGGACCGGTCTATCATCACGGACTGGACAATACTGGCCACAAGCCTGATATCGTGCTGATGGACCGGGCACTGTCAAGGGTGATTTTAGTTGACATCACTAGTCCCATTTGACGAGAACCTCGTGGCGAAACAGAAAAGAAAATGAAAATATCTAGATCTGGCTCACGGGTGACTGACCCCATGGTCAGATGCCGACCAAAATTATCCGATAGTTGTTTCTGCAAACGGGTTAATCCTGTGCGCCTCTCACAACATCTGAGGGCGGCTGGGACTCGTGACGCACCGCTTCTAGCTCAAATGCAGAAAGCGGTGCTTCTGAACACTCGCTCGCATTGTCGCCGGTTTCTCTCCCTTTCGAATTAACCCTCGTCGTTTGGTCTCCCCTGCCGGGGGCTTCCGTCTGGCTTGGATGTATTAATATATATTGTTTTTTATATATTTAATTTTATTATTTGTATATGTGTAATATTTCATTTTTTGTTATTAGTGATCGTTTAAGCCAGACGAGAAACTACTTTAGAAAACAATAAATAATAATAATAACTTTATTAAGTTCAGCACAGTGTTAACACAAATCTTATCTCTAACAAATTGTACATGTAATACTCAAACGTTAAAGATTTGAATATTATGACATAGTTATACAAAAATGATAGAAGTCGGTCATTTTTTTTCTTAAAATTGCTAAAGTAAGTACGGTCCAATCACTTTAATATCACTTTTCCACTAATTATAGTGTTTGTTTATTTTGCGTAATAACTTTTACGATAAAGTATCGGATAAAGGTCATTGACAGTAAAAATAAAAGTGATAAACTAATAAAAAAATAATACTTACGCGAATACTATAAATAATAAAACAATGCAGTTTTTTAAATATTTTACCGTGTTAAATTATTTTACAATTTTTAACTTATACCTTAAGTTTTATGCCTTTCCTTAGCAAGGTCTCTTGCTCACGGTACGCACTAAATAATTGTAATTTTATTAAGCAAATTCACAAAAAGTTTGTACCAAAAAAAATATTCTTCATTTTCTAAATATGCTTGATACGTCTTATAATGGTCTTCGAATTAAAAAAAAAATCATAGAATATTAAACTTTTTCAAGATACATGTATATTATGTAATAAGTAATTCAAAATGTACGATATGTCTCGATTCACGTCGCATAAGTTCAACCCTTGTCATGTGTAGACGTACAAATTTTATGTAAATAATTATGTATTGTTAATTTAACTTAGTAAGAGCTTGGAGTTAAATGTGCCTGACATGCAATTAAAATCATCAAACGTAAATCATTTGCTAATTGTATTTATATCTCATCTGCATATTTCTTAAAATATGTAAAAAAATACATTGAAAGTTATCAATGCAGCTTTGAGCAATTCATGATGAGCTGTTATTCGCGGTTTTGTCCGGGGTAATATAAAAATAATTATTCTGTTAGTTTTGCTTGTAATACATAAGTTAGTAACCTTCGCTATTATCAGCTGCCTTCCAGTGAAAGTTACGTAAAAACCAAAATAGCCATCCCAGAGAATAAATAAGAGACAGATAAGACATTAAATATTACAAATTTAACATTTCAAAACTGTTATTTTGATGTTACAAACAGACACTCTAAAGTTATTTAATTGTATAGATAAAGTTTTATTTTTTATATAACATTACACAATATTAAAGCTTAATACAACACAAATATTAATTCTAAACTCAAACTAGAGTAAGGCAATTTTTTTCGATTTAAAATATACGACTAAAAAGCTATTACTTAATTTATTATTAAGTACTATTAAATATTACAGAAACATACATATTCTCTCTTCCGCACTTGAATAAGATTGACGACTCTAATTAATATCGTACGTCTGCGTCGAGATCGCTTTATTCATCTGATTTTCTTTTGTTAAAATAGAAATGTCATTTCATTCCGATCCTCTTTACTTTTCTATCAAATCGAATATGCAGATTTCAGGGTCCATTAAAATTAAACAACATTGTCATTATTATTGTCATAACATCTTAGACTGATAATAAAATGCAGTACTGTCAAAAAACTATCGTTTTCCGGTTTGAAGGACACTTTAGCCAGCGTTTTTACTGCGTAAATGAGTTGTAATATCCTGTCTCACGGTAAGCAGCGCTTAGGTCATTCCCCAGGTATCGCCAATGTCCATGAGCGTGGGTGGCCTCTTTCCATTAGGTTGCCCGACTTTTTGTCTTTATATGCAATAAAGTATTCCCTTATTTCCTTAAAAGACACCTTTACTTGTGTTTTTAGGCCAGGATTTATACTAATAGTGAATTTTTAATGTCCACATCTTAGAAATATAATGATTTTATATAGTCACCATTAAAAGATTATCTATAAAATTAAGTATAAGTAAGTATGAAGTGAACCATTTCAGTGCGCTGAGTGTATAATATATGTATATATGTAATACTCAATTTGCGACTGGAAATGACTGTGTCAGTGTACCTTGCTGGCTTTGCAATTGCAATCCATCGCAATGTTGTTAAAAATGTTGGTGCAATTTAAAATGTGTCTTTTCTTTTATTGCATACGCAGGCAGACGAGCAGTCGGGGCCACCTGATGGTAAGTGGTCACCGAAGCCCATAGACATTGGCAATACAGGTATCACCATCGCGCTGCCTAGCGTGAGACATAGGATGTTAAGTCTCGTTTACTGCTGCTGCTCACACTACTGCTTTGCGGTAGAAATAGGAAGCGCGGTGGTACCCATCCAGACGGTCCCCTGTAAAAAGGGGACCTACCACCTTGTCTGAAAAAAATAACATCGAGCTGTTAACGGATTGTTCACTTAAAGAGAGTTTACGCTAGTATAATAAAAAACGGTAAAAGACTTTAATCTTTATAGAGCACGTATAAAGTGCTATATATCTTTTGTCCTGCACTAGAAAGAGTTTAATTTGTCATCATTTTAGAGATTACTAGACGAGGTATTATTTTTAAATGTACGAAATGTTGATGCAGTTATTAAGTTTATTATCTAGTGAGTATTAACTTGACTTTGGCTTAAAGTAACTCCGTCACTTTTAATTAAATGAAAATTTTTAAAACAATGCTAATTTCTATTTAATAATTATGCTTCGAAATTAAATTAAAATAATAATTTACATAAGCAATACAACTATTTTCCTTATCTAGTTATGTAATGTATAATATTAAAATTATTTTTAGTACTTTTTTTTAATGGTTTTAGACTCTCAAAGTAACTTCGTATTTATACAGAAGCAACAGCAATTAGCGTTGTTTAATTTTTCATTAATTTTAAACAAACTATTTATTACTAAAGGTTTTATTCACAGTGTAAACGCAATAATTTCCATACATAATTATTACTGTAAAGGCGACAAGACTAATTATAAATCTCATTAGAACAAAAGATCGGCTTTAGTCAGTAAATATACATTAAACCATAATTAAATGATAACTTTGATGCGTTTTATTTTTCTTACATGTGTATATAACTGATGTTAGACCTTTATTTTACTTGGCCTTTGTAGTACAACTTAAAAAACATAGGTTGTGCTGATGCAAATATTTGGGGACGTAATAAGAAATATAATAAAAGAATTGCCGCGAAGAATAACTACTCAATTGAAATATAATACATAAATTTTCTTTAAATTGTATAAAGTTTTAAAAGTTAAGTACGCGTAGAATAGACGTGGACAAGAGTGGACGATGCATGATACAACGAAAACAACTTAAATTTATAAAACTAATAAAACAGCCATTTTGTTATAAAAAATTAACAGCTCAAAAATAATATCTACTTTAAATAAAATATTATTTTCGTTAAGTTTTCAATGTCTTTCTTTTGATTTTTGTGATCTCAATGGGTTGCAAACACACAAACTCAACGTAAAATAAAAGTATGGTTCAAACATACATAGACGACAAAACAACAACTTGCGTTTCGTTACAGAAAACTGCTCTGCGAACTGACAATAAGCGACACAGTACAACAAAAGTGATACGTCTGTACTATTTATTTGTAACAAAAGGAAGCTTTCTACGTTTTATTTTGAATAAGTTAACTAGCAATCGAGGAATAAAATGTCATATATTTTGTCATTTATTGCCATGAAGGTCTATGAAAACTGTTAAAATAGCAGAAGATAGTTTTAAAAACGCACATCAATTGTACATGTTAAAATTTATTTTAAAAACATTGAATATTACTGTTATATATAATTGAAACTAGTATTTCCCTAAAAAGCATTTTTGTAATATTATCGTTACCTTAACGATATACTTATAGATCGAACGGGGTGGAACGAAATCTTTTAAACAATTAGAGGAGAAGATATGAAAAAAAAATGCGACTATTACACATAGAAAAATAATTTAATGCTATGCGTAAACACCCAAGAAACATTGCTTCCAATGTAATATTAACTGACGAATGTTTTAACTGTCCCGCGAAGTGACGGCGGTTTGACCAATAATTGAATAAAAGCTTCCCTCGATTGCTTTCAACCCATTTAAATTATCAATAACACTGTACCTCATTCTTCATTTCCTGCGACTGAAATTAGAAGCGGTTTATGCCCTGTAAATTTTGATAAGAAAATTTAACTCTTGTTTCATGGATAAACTTTAAATAATAAATGTAGCCTATATTACTTAGTGATAATGTAGCCTTGTTATACCAAAAAAGAATATAAATTGGGTTAAGTAGATTTGAATTTTTTTATTACATAGAAAAATGGAAAGCTCTCCACTGTATATTATTACCTATATAATCCTTAAAACTTTCTCTGCATCCTAGAGGAATGGGCTTGCTCTTTAGACACCGAAGGCTTGGGTTTGAATCCTAGCTGGTCGGAATCGTCGATCTGGTTTTGTTTCCAGGGTTAGAAAATATTCTTATCATTAGCAGGTTTTAGTACATATAATAAGATATAATTAAGAATAGTTACCTCCTTCTATTCAAAAGGTAAAGAACAGTTTTACGCATTAGTTTGAGCTCATTAATCTTATTCTGTACCAAAATCATATATTCATTTACTTTATTTTTACGTTATTTTTACGCAGTTAAAAAAATGAAATAGTACTCATTTCTGTCCGTTAAATACTAACTGTTTGTTTCTTATATTTATTATTTTAATAATTCATATTAAGTTTAGAATAACTATGATTTGAAAATAAGAATGTTACGCAACACATATACTAATGGCATTTAATTTTTAGCTGACGCTTCGGATTGCTCATCCTTAGCAATACTTAGTTAAGGATATTGACCGCCTTCGTGGCCAAGTGCCCAAGTTTTATAACTGAAGGCGAAGTTAAATTTGTATTCTGCGGAAAAACAACTTTTTTAATTATTCTTTTATTTGGAATCTAAAATATTTAAAGCATAAAATACGTATGTAAATTTACAGAGTAAACTAAGTTGTATTTAATATATTATAAAATAAATAAACGACACTTCTTCCGTATCTTAGTTGTATTGCTCATGCTTTACAATACGGAGGTTGTGGATTCGAATCCCATGTGAAAACAAGCGATATGGGCCGATAGTATAATTATAGGTGATAAGAAAGGAAAAAGGAACATCGACTGTATTAATGTATCTTTTAGCAATACTCGGTAATAAATATTTCAAGCACCCAAAATCATTCTGAAGTATTAAATTGTTATGAAGATATCCGACTAGTTTGTCTACATTATGTAATTAAAAAGATTGAAAGTTGTTAATCGCTAGAAGAGATAAAATAAAAATAAAAAAACACTGTGTTGGAATATTGCTTTCGAGAAGAATGTTTTTCTAAAAATTAGGCTTATTAAAAGGTATTGATGAATTTTAAGCAAATATTACTGCTTGTTTTATTTTAGAGTAATGTTCATATTAGCTTAACATTAATCCAAAACGTGAGTTAACATTTCTCCACAGATTGCTGCATAAGTTGAGTTTACGAAAAAAACTGGGCACGTCATGTTTTTTCAGCCCTTGTCTTTGTGTGATCCAAATCGTGAGATATTACGTTGAAGACTATAAAGAATGAGAATTCACAAGTGCACAACAAACACAGCAAGGGTTCTTCGATTTCCGCAATAACTCTTGACTTGACAGCAGTGAACCCTTGTCCGACTCGATCTATATACAAAGAAAGCAATGCAGAAAGTTTGACTTAGTGATAATTGAAACAATGAGAGTTTTACTATTAATTCATGAGAGTCAAACAACGAGTACTTTGTTGAAAGGTAATTTATGCACGCAAAACAGGTGTGTGAAAAACTATTGAGGTACCTCTTTTTACAGGGGGCCGACTGCATGGTACCATCGAGGTGTCTATTTATGCCGCAAAGCAGTAGTGTAAAAATACTCCTGTGATCTAGTTTGAAGGACACCGTAGCTAGCATATTTACGGGGTGAACGAGACCCAATATTCAATGTATTACGGTAGGCAGCGCATTGGTAATACCCTTGGTATTGCCGATGTTTATAGCCGTCGGTGACTGAAACGATTTGAAATATTCTTTCATTAAAAGAAAGCTTTATGAAAGCTTATCTTAGGCTACTTTTTATCACAGCAAAATGCATTTGCAAAAATCTAAACATAACACGGGAAAAGCAGTGGATGGGCTGCTTGTTACAAATAAAAACAAACGTGATTTCTAATATTAACTAATTTTTAATATTGACAGTATCCATAGAAATTTAATATTGAATCATCAAGATTTTTTTTATTTCTGTAGTAATTAACGTTGTAATTATGTTTAGTTCTTGTATGGTAAAAGAAATATTTTAATTTTATAATAATTACAATTTTGTAGATGAATTGTTTTAATTTTAATAAAACATGTACATACCCAAATAATGTAGTTTTATGTAAAATTTATAATAATAAATTTATTAATTGTCGTTCTTGTGAAAATGGGTTTTTGTTGTTTCATTGAATTGAGAAAATGGGTAACTACTAAATACTTCTATTATAAAAAATATTCGTACCAGAATACAAAGTTTAAATAATAAATTATAGTTATTTTAGTAAAAACAATATACTTGGGTCTCAATACAAATTAATCGGCTTAGAAATAAATTGATACAAGCTTTTGGAACGTAATTTCGAGTAGAATGTTACCGCAATTTATTGAATTTATTTTCGGAACTGTAGAAGATTCTAATATAGTATACATTTCCTGTATAATTCAATAAAAAGCATTTACAGCAAAATTGACTTAATAGAATTACAGAGACAAATTCAAATTAATGATACTTATGCCAGTGAAATCATATTTTCAATTTAAGGCTGTAAATTAAAATATCTATGCCATATTTTAAATTTCTAATATATAATAACCTTCAACTTTGTTAAATCATATTGATATATTGGTTGATAAGAGTCTATCCCATAGGCTAGTTTGAGACCGTCTTGGATGCTTTTGTAATGGACGCACGTAGTTTCTGCTTTTACATAAGAGAAATCATAGAGACACGAGTACAAAAAGCGTCAAGTTGTATATTACGCTAAAATGTACCAAAGATTTAAAGAGGACGGCTTTTATATAACGAATATATGAAAAAATAATTAAGTGTTACCTATGTGCCTGCATGCATTCCGAATGTTGACTGTGCCCGGATGCATTCCGAATGTTGACTGTGGCATATGGAGAAGCTACCTTGGACCGAAACAACGTTTATCGGTGGAACAAAATGTTCTCAGAAGGCCGAGAAGATGTGAACGACGAAGTGCGTGCCAGACGCCCGATCACTTCAACATCAGACGAAAAAATTAATGAAGTGGGAAAAAATGGTATCAATGGTAATATGGCCAATCGTCGAATCATCTTTAGAGAAGTTACTGAAGACCTAAACATATCGATTGGCTTTAGCCATTTGATTTTTATCAATGATTTGGGTATGAGACGGGTCGCCGCGAAATTGAAACCAAAATTTTTCAAATGCGACCAAAAACAGCATCGCATGAACATTGTTAATGAGATGTTAAACTCTGTCCGCGACGACCCAAATTTGCTCCAGAGGGTCATAACTGGTGACGAATCGTGGGTTCATGGTCATAACGTGAAAACAGAATCTCAATAATCTCAATGGAAGCTGCCGCACGAACCAAGACTGAAAAAAGCGTGCCAAGTACGGTGGAATGTGAACGTTTTGCTGACAGTTTTATTCGATTGCAGGGGCGTGGTGCATTATGAGTTCTTGCCACAGGGAAGAACGGTCAATAAGGAAAACTATCTGCAAGTAAAGCAATCCGCCAGAAACGCCCGGATTTGTCAAAGAACAAAAATTGCCAATGCGCGACTTTTTGGCCATAAACAACACACTAATAATGCCGCAGCCACCGTATTCCCCAGATCTGGCCCACTGTGACTTTTTCTTGTTCCCTAAACTGAAAAGAACCATGAAAGGACGACGTTACGCTACGCTTGACGAGATAAAGATGGCATCGAAGGAGCAGCTGAACAAGATAAAAAAAAAGATTTTTTTGAAGTGCTTTGAAGATTGGAAAAACCGTTCGCACAAGTATAATATCTCATGGGGATTACTTTGAAGGGGACAAAATAGATATTCATGAATAAATAAATAATATTCAAAGAAACACACAATTTGCGAAACCTTTTAAACACACCTCGTACATAACCAATACATATAACAAAACATTTTTTTTAATCTCTGAATTGACTGGTCCAAGTTTCTTCAAAAGATAGCTGGGAACACTTTGAATGAACTTCGCAACTTTTTCGAATACGCGGACGAAATCGCTGGTAACCGCTAGTCATAAATAAAAACATGAAAGGACATTATCTGAACATCTTAGGATGCCGATGGTCTTCTTATTACATGGGACAAGGGGATTAGGGTGGTACCGCAACGGTGCCTATTTCTGTCGTGAATCAGTTTTCTGTAAAAACTACTTTGTTATGGTTTGAAGGGCCATTGAAGCCAGTGCAATTACTAGGTCAATGAGACATAACATTCCATGTCTCGTGGAGGTAAGTGGATTTGCGTCGTCTCACGCTGCGATTCTTATGGGCAGGGCGTATATTTTCACTTTTCAGATAAACATCCCGCCCGTCTTATCGCTTGAAGGAATAAAAATTAATCTTGATCAAAAATCATAATATTAAGGTATCCCGGTCAAAGCGGACAAAATTTGACAACATTGACATCAACATGAATTACTAAATTAAGTAATATCAAGTAGCGCTAAATACACAATAGAATTTTGTAGAAGACAATTCTATAAATTATCAAAAGTAAATAAATTCCAAATGGTATTAGGCAATTAGAATTCAAAAACCATTACGAATTCACCACCAGAACGTTCGTAAATAAAATAGTTTTGGTTTGAATTTGTGGAACGTTTATTTTTGAGAAATGAATGAATAGTTGACAGAGACCGTCTTTGCATTTCTATAACTTGAGTCGTATAAAAACGGTCTTAAGCTTTTAATGAATAATGAAATTGGCAAAAGGTAAATTTTACAAAAATATTTCTCATATGCTTTCTTATTTTCTTTTAAGGTCTCTACTGTCATATAAGCTTTCACTTACGTGGACTAGAAATACGTGCTCTAATAATATTAAAAAATTACATTAGAGCACATATTTCTAGTCCACAATTATTAAATCTCTCTACTGCCTCACCTTATACCCTTATCCGAGTTGGCGCAGTACGTCTTCACTCTTTATAATACTATTCATTCATGACATACTAAAGATTTTTTATTAGTTAAAGAAATGAAAGTAAAAAAAGACCAACCTCCCCTACGAGATTCTGCATGAATGATGATTATTAAAATATTGCCTAAATATACATCTTAAATACATTAATAAATATTATAATGTTTTTCTTGGACACACAACAACGTCGATGCAACTAATAATAAAATCTTAATGAATGCTAAACCGCTTTTACCAAACTGAGCAAGTGCACCTTACTGGAAAGGAATTCCAATACATGACCGCATCGTTATTTCGTACCTAGTCAGTCTCTCATTCGTTGTTGCATTCCAATATATAATACTTACTTCGCCCCACGGTTGCACACATCACACATCTTCAGTCGGTGATAGTCCACTGCTTAATATAGACCTCCCCTAATACGACCATTAGTTGGTTTGGGACCAGACAATTGGGTGATCGGCCCAAATTACCCTAACCAACTAGGAAACTGTTGCAATCGCGTGATTATTACTGATTATGATCTGAGATAATAATGATTACATATTTATAAGTATGTTCATAATTGTGACGATCCACTTGGCGTAGCGGTTACTGACACTGACTATTATGAGAACGATCAACAAATTGTATCCTATTAATAAATCCATCATTATATATTTATCATCTGATCATTGTGGACAATAAGCGTCTTTTTGTTTATGATAATAGATCTCACAAAAATATTGTGCAAAAAAAAAATGGTTATTCCTATGTATGGGAAACGTATTGAGAAGTTTAGAAGTAATATAATAAATAAAATTAATTATTTGCATTATAATAGTAAACCGGATATACTATATAGTAAATTATTTAAATTAATAACAACTGAATTTAGAGTATATTTACTTCTAAAACAGTCAAATCAAAAGATCTGCAGCTTTCAGTGAATGGGCAACAGTTGGAATACATAAGAGCAGACAAAGATTATATAGAACTATATAGTGAAAAACTTACAATCACAATCAACTTTGTGACATATGTTAATTTATACTCCAAAACATTCAGAAAAGTGTGCTGGACAGCGAAGTCACTCTACAAAAATCGAAATTAAAGGTGCATCCGACAAAATAAAAATGACTTGGAAAATAATTACTGGTGAAACAGGAAGGGCTGTAAACAAGAACTTTGAAATTCGGCTAAATGTTAATAATAGTGAAATAAATTCTGATCAAGATGTTGCATCCTATTTTGAAAAATTTTTTCAGATATTCCTGTTTTACCACCAAGTCACTTGTTTCTTCTCCAACTGTTGCAGAGTCTTTATTAAAAGAAAATATTAAGAATGTAAAGATAATTTCTATTTTAGTTATGTAAGCGATAAAGATATTGTGTCGCTTTTAAATCTCTGGACATTAAAAACTGTAGATCTGTGGGGATCTCAGTTAGTGATAAATTCTATTATTGATGTTATATCACCTTGCCTTGCAGCTATTTTAATGATTGTATTACATGTGGTAAATTTCCTGACCTTATGGAAGCACAGTAAAGTTCTTCCGTATTTAAATCAGGCAGTACTACAGACCCCAATAACTTTAGACCTATTAGTATACTGCCTGCGCTTAGTAAAATTTTCGAGAAAATAATTCTTAACCAATTACTTGTACATTTTAACTCTCATAATATGTTAATAACAAACAGCATGGTTTTACACGAGGTCGTTCTACAACCGATGCAGGTGTCCATCTTATTAAGACTATATTTGAGGCATGGGAAGAGGTCACACGATGCATTAGGGTGTCTTCTGGACTTAACCAAGCATTTGACTGTGTACAGCATGATACTTTGGTCAGGAAATTAAGCCACTATGGTGTCAAAAATGCCGCACTCGACCTTCTGACTTCGTACTTGAGCCATCGAACTCAGTGAGTTGACGTGAACGGCAGAGATCTCCCGGGACGCAGGTGGTATGGGAGTCCCACAGGGATCTACTTTGGGGCCTTTTCTCTACCTGGTCTATATTGATGACCTACCACACCAGGTTGAGAACAATAACGAGATTGTATTATTTGTTGACGATACTTCTTTAATATTTAGAATAAAACGACGTAACTTGCAAAATGACGATGTAAATAATACCCTCTCAAAAGTAAAATACTGGTTTAGTGCAAATAATTTATTGTTAAACAAAAATAAAACTAAATGTATAAGGTTTATGACTCCTAATGTTCCTCAAGCTGGGTGTGATGTGGTCGTAGATGGAGAAGCGCTAGACCACGTACATTGCACTGTATTTCTCGGCATTACAATAGATTCTAAACTGCAATGGGGCCCTCATTTCATAGACTGGCAGAGTAAACTTAGCTCAGGGCTTATGCAGTCAAAAAAATTAGACAATTAACCGATGTTGAGACAGCCCGTTTAGTATATTTTAGTTATTTTCACAGTATAATGTCTTATGGCATTCTACTGTGGGGAAAACGGCTGATATTAATACTATTTTATAATTCAAAAAGAGCGATTCGAGCAGTCTATAACCTGGGTCCCAAAGAATCGCTAAGAAAAATGTTTACAGAAATTAATGTAATGACTGTTTTTCTCAATACATATTTGAAAATATTATGTATGTTCATAAAAATAAAAATGATTTTTGTAAAACGTTGTGACACACTTAATACATTTACAAGGAATAAGCATAATTATGTTCTTCCAAAAACTAGGCTCCGAAGAACGATGAAATCCTTCATGGGACAATGTATACTCTTCTACAATAAAATACCAGAAAACGTTCCAGCTTTTATTTTGTAAAAGCTTAAATTTTAAAAAGTTGTAAAGGAACGTTTGTGTGTTAAAGGATTTTATTGTTGTTATGACTTCGTGATAGATAACACACCCTCGTAATTAACTGTTCGCTTCAGGCTATTTCAAAGTAGTAAAATGTATGGTTTTATGTAAAGTTTTGTAAAAATTTATTGAAGAAAAGGAAAAGAAAAGTCCCTGAGTTTCTTACGCCGGTTCTTCTCAGGTCGGAGACTTTCATTTCCAAACCGGAGGTAGATTATTTGACAATCAATAAGAAAGCTTCCATATTGTATAAAGATATTTGACTTTGACTTTGAAAAAAAAAACGGGTGTTGGTTTCGATTTCCACCAGGGTATAAATATTGTTTGAAGATCATAGTTGTTGTATTAATTTAAATAGTATTAATTTAAAAAAGAAACGTAGGTCTTTTTTCTTATCAGCCTCGGTTTCCATAGTAAAAGATTTGTTTGGTATGGGTCTAAATAATCGTCCGGGAATATTGTTATTATTAAAAACCTAAAAGTTTTTCACTTCGTGCGAAAAAGCTTTACGATAGCACTTTTTATCAACATACATATTGAAACTTATATATAGTTAAAAGTAATTTTTATATCTAAGCTTTGTAATTGTAAAGTTTCATTAAATAATTTTTGATAGAAAGATTGACAAATATCTATTCTCACACATTTGTTTATTTTTTAACCATGACAGTATAATTGTCTGAAGAAATAGTTTTAAAATTAAAACTAACTATTCCTTTTGTGTGTAAGTTTCTTAACCATATGGAATACAATTATCTAATTGTCTAATCCATATGAAAATTATTTGTTATCTTTAGACAGATCAACTAGATTCGATTATTCCACATCTAAAGCTTATAATATTTATAGATTAAATCCTTAATTGCACCCTTAAATTAACTCTGTCGAGGTTTCAAAATTGCTTCCCAAAATTAAACTCAACAGGATTCAAACTACAAAAATAAATCAGAAGTAAACACCCGGTGTCAATTTAAGTAAATTCAGGAGTTCAAATAAAACGGCAATAAAAAGTTTATTGAATAAATTTTTCAGATTCAGAGAACGTTTAATAATTCACTAAATTAATGATGCAAATTTGAACGGTTCGTAAAATAAAATTAAACCTATTCGGTTAGACCTAGATAAAATCATAACTTTTAATTGATGGATAACATGACGAATTGAAGGTTCAACTGGGGTATACCGCCTGAAGTACCATCGGATTTTGTTAGGTATACATGTTCGTAGATCGCATGAATATATAAAAAATTATTAATATCAACACACGAGATAGGTATTTTGCTATGTCATTTTTAACAAAAACTCTAAAATATAGAAGCTTTCTAAAACGTCTTACGTTTTAAGGATTTCAAATATTTTTTACTTTTTTCTAACATGGTTAATATTTTCATTATTAGGTATGAGGAAGCCCCAAATCATTTAGACATTTTAAGTAAATTGCATTCTTCATTCAAAAAAATATATCGATTAACAAATAAAAGGACGATATAAATCTTAACTATTGACTTTTTCTTTTTTAAATTGATTAAATGAAAGAAAAAGTGTTTAAAAGTTGGCACTGTGTTTGCTCTCGTCGCGGAGAAGTTCCACTCTTTAAATCCGAGTAGGACTGAACATGCATACAAATCAAATACGGGCAATAATTTCTCTTTTTATAGTCTCTCCACACGTCTCGGGAATAAAGAAAGATTTTTGGGAAAATTTTATTTAAAGCGGGTTTTACGATCTTTCTTAAATAAAAAATATACAATCATCGTATAAGGCACCGTATTTTATAAAGTTATATCAAAAATATTTATATCAAATCCACTTTTTTGGTATAATGAAGGTGTAAAGTTAATTATTTACATTTATTCCCGACGTTTTGGACTCTTCCCACCATCCATGATCATGGGCAGACTAAGATAAGATACGTCTGAATCTCTATGTGTTTAAATTTCAATCCATCTATTTCATATATATCAATAAGAATAACATACATAGGAGAAATAATTATCGTTACATAATCGAGTACCTACATCATTCAATAATTAATTATGGTCAAAAACCCGTGATGGTTTTAACACTTTTGTAGTACTTATAAAAGTAAAATATCTTATATTAATACAGAACTTGAGTTCGTCAATGTCACATAGACGCACTATTAGAACAATGAGTTGTCACGTCTCACACTATGTAATAATCTTGTCTGCTAATTATTATCGCGCGCGCGTGCTGTATAGCAACATAAATGAAAATAGTGATATATACGCCATTAAAGCTTTAATGAATAGCTGGTTCACTTCATGGACATTAATCCGCGGTTAAGGTTTAAACTGACTTAACGGAGCAAGTTTAATGAAGTTAATAATAATTGAAATTCTACAACGCTTTAGTTACGTTAATATAAAATAATGAAATTTCATTTTAACACGGTAATTAAAGATTGTACTTCATTTAAAAAACATGATGAATAAAAAACAATCTTTACAAAGAATACATTATATTAAAAATGCACAGAGCTACTTTGTATATGATCAATTTATTTGTTTTATAAATTAATTTTATTTTACTAATATTTTACTAAAGTTATGTCGACATGACATTTGTAATTTATTCTCATAGTTGTTTTTTATTACCACGATGGCAGAGGAGCAGTTGGGCCACCTAAAGGAAAGTGGTCACCGACACCTATGGATGGACATCGGCTATACCTGGTGTAGTATGACCAATGCGCCACCTATGTAAGACATAGGATAATAAGTCTCGTTTACCCAGTAAAAACGCTGGCTTAGATACCCTTTAAACCGGAACACAGTAGTATTTTATTACCTAGTGGTACCTGTAGGGGACCTATCACCTCCTCTGTTAATTCCGTATATAGCTTAGTACAAATGCATTTTGCAACGAAATTTTTCGTTTAAAACAAAGCTTATACACGTCAATATATTTTGAAGTAAAACTCCTTCAAAATATATTAAACAAATAATAATAAAGAAAACTGAAAAAGTTTCAAGTGTTATTTCTGGCAAATGATTCAATAGTCTCAGCGAAAATAACGAAGTATGATCTGCAGTGTTGAAAGAAAAATTGCGGGCCGAGGCTATTGCATGTTCAATGGTCGTCGCCCACCTGACGTGCTAATGATGCAACTTATTTGTAGTAATAGTAGTGACCATTTCGTTTCAATTTTTACTTAGTTTTGGCATAAAAGTTAACCTGTTACTTATTATAAACAATCTACTTTCAGGTTTGCACGATACGAAAAATTATCGTGTATATTTGACATTTTGTGAATATTTCAATCATTATCAGAATCATACAATTTGTTATTTGTAAAGATTATGTCTTAGTAGACTACTGGACATAGGCCTCGCTTAATGCACGCCTTTCTTCGTTACCCCTGTATATAGATAATAACCCAAAAAACAACAAAATAATATACGGACGTATGTTAAATGTATGAACTACAAAATCAAATCACAGTTTTTGTTTATTTACACAAAATGGAAAATGGCTTAAAACTATTAAATTAGCTAAAGCTGATAATCGAAAACAAATTTCCAAATTTTTGAAAACCGGTGGTCATGGGTTCGGATCCTGCGTCAAATCAACTACTTATCTAAGTTTCCTACTTGATAAGAGGATCCCTGCGTAGATTGGGCATATAAAAGGTCGGTCCTGCGCCTAACTTCTCTCAGGTTGTACGTCCCATTGAACGATAAGCTTGACGTTCTCCTTCGTAGTCGAATGAGCGTTAATACAGATTTACTACTGTTGTCGTAATTGCTTTGAGTCTTTTATTATTTTTTATAACAAACATAATTTGAACAAATAAACTACCCACTAAATTACATACACCGCTTGGTTTCAAAATAGGTCTTAAGTTTTGTTTAAATTTTTACCTGTTACAAGTGTAATGAATTACAATAAATTAGTCTTAATGTTTATTGCACTTGTCTTTATTAGTCATTGATACGTTAACATCTACTTAAAGCATTTAATTAAGTGTATGAAGTGATAAAAATTTGTTCGATAAATGAATAATTCCGACTTATTTAAGTTGAGTAACTTAAAATGTTATAGCAAAAGAGAACTTACATTTTTAGGTACTCTCTGTTAAATCAAAGAATAATGCACCACTCTGCAGTTCGCAGATTTAATAGACTCGAATTGTGTTTAAAAGTTATTTTAGCCGCGATGCATATAATTTTGTGAATGAAATGCAAACTCTGTTGCTTTCAAATTTTCTAAGCATATGTAATGAGAATTTACAAGAGCTAAGAAATTTAAAATACGGATGAATTCTGTTTCAGTGAACTATTTTTTTGGTTTATAACATTTGGCAGATTTTAGTTACTTATAAGTAAATATTAAAAGTGACATACAAATATATCTAATATACTACAAACTATATGGTGTGTATCTGTCCGATTTTCATTAACAATTTAAAAAACGCAAAACAAAATTAATAAAGGCTTATTAAAGCATAACCAAAACTAAGTAGTACAGGAAATTTTAGAACGTTTCCCACGATTTTGAAACCGAAATAATTTTAGACTATATATTAGTTTAAACTATTTTAGTTTAACCAACGCGACTATATTTAATAATATTATATAATTAATTTTATTCAAATATATTAAATTTTTTTTCTATTAATAAATACTAATAACATATTGGCAATTTATTTAGATACATTAAAACAAAAATATCTGCGTAGGTAAGCTTTCCAGTACCTCATTCATTAATTTTAAAAACTTATATAAAAGGAAGACTGAAACTGAAAATTTAATCAATTTAAAATTTTTACATTAAATAACGTGTCACTATTTTTCTGAAATCTTAAAAAAGAAAAATCTAATTTAAACCTTAATTAGTATCTTTTTGAGTAACTTTAGTTATTTTAAAATATTATAATTATTTCAGATTTAAGGACTATTAATGAAATCTTAATTTACAGCTAAACAACATATGTTTAGTATTTTCAAACCACTCGTTACTAATAACCTACCTTATTCGATTTAGACAGAGTTTATAGATCGACAGAGCAGAGGATTATGTAATGAATATTAAATAAAGTAAGTAAATGTTCAGACGTTTAAATTTTATCAATGACAATGAAATTTTTGTAGATTGATGCCCGGAGCAAATTTTGGCTGATACATGTATATAAAATAAATGCCTCTCAGTACGCTCTATATATTTTTATTCACTTTTACAACAAAATCCCAGAAAACGTTCAAGATTTATCCATTAATAAATTAAAAAGGTGTCAAGGAACGTTTGTGTGTTAAAGGTTATTACAATGTAAATGAGTATTTAAATGATAACACTCTCTGGAAATGGAATTCTCGCTCCAGGCTTTATTCAATAATATCATAATTTTATGCTATGATAAGTAAGTAATTGTTTTAATAATATAAATTATTAATTAATTATATTAATTTTAAAAAAAGTCCCGCTGAGTTTCTTTCGCCGGTTCTTCTCAGGTCAGAGGAGTCTTTTTCCGAACCGGTGGTAGATTTTTGACAATTACTAAGTGAGTGTATCACTCCTATGTTGAATAAAGATATTTGAATTTGAGATCAGTGAGTGGTGCAAAAGATATTATAGCATAAAAGTGCAAGCACAAACACAGATGCATTTTCTATTCCTTAACACAGAGTCCTATGGGGTGACAACTGTTACAATCGAAAAGAGCTCCGGCGCTTGACCGGCGCTGTACTTGCCTATTCAACGGATCAGTCCGCATCGCTCTAACTAACAAACAACAATTAAAAGTTGTTGAGGCCTTGCAGAAATCTATCCCACGACCTGCGGTTTTAAAAGTGACAGCAACGAGCATTTTAACTTATTAGTAAGTATGGTGTGGTACTATGTCATCATTTATTGCTAAATCAAAGGGGGAGAAAATGTTCAAAATTATTATAAACATTTTGTCCCAGTGATATATACTCACTTTTGAAGTACACCTTTTGTAAATTTCCATAATCAAAACATACCCAATACAATTTAGGATTCCTTTGACTAGGTTCAAACTTTAAGAAGCGTGCGCGCTAGATATGTTTCGTGGAATATTTAAATATACCATTTTATCACATTTAGAATTCAATAAATGTATGAAACCATTGACTTCAAATTGGAATTGAAAATTTCAACTACATAATAGTTTAAACCCTGTATAAAATAAAAATAAATACATTGCAATTGCTTTTAGTTTATTTTAACAACACTTTTAAACTCCGAAATATATCATAACGTAAGCGTGGTGTTGTACATTAAAAATATTTTTAGAAGGTAGCATCATCGTTAATTTTCCTGCAATACATGAAAACTACTGGCCATACATAACAGTAATAAAATATATAACTGTTCATGTTTTAAAATAACATACATACATAGTAAATAAATTATATATACTTCTTATAAAATAATTTTTCGCCTTATCTTCGACTTTAGAGTATCACTGAGTTTATCGCAGGCATTTGTCAGGTTATCAGAATAATTGACTATTCAATAAAAAAGTTCAATGCTTTCATATAAATAAATGATTTTTGACCTACTACAAAATTTTGATAAGCAATCCTGTAAAAATATGCTACGAGTGTATCTTTGATTAGTCACTTGTTGCTTATTACAAGTGTGTTACATTTACTATTATATTAAACCCAAATAAATTTTGGACCACTTCATTATGAACTGTGAATACCTCCAAAACTACCAAATATATATACAAAAGCAATAGAGCCAAACGACAGATGCTACATGCTAAATACAACAGCTCCAATTTTCGGATATTGTACAGTTATCCTTAATATCAGCAGACACTGTATCTGCTAGTTTATTAGAAATGTCCGTTTAGGATAGCCAACATAACCTACAAGTGCGAACTAGAGTCCTTGGTCATGCATAGAACATGTTTGCACGTATATCGTTGGCTCATAAACATTGTGACTCGAGGCCATTTCAAAACGTCTGCATATTTAACAAGGGTAGAATGGCACAAAGAGCGCAAGGCGACACAACCAATTAATATTTCACCAAAACTTTACCAGCAACATAAGAGAAGTTAGTTATTGTTTAAATTCTTTTACAAATATTTTTGAAAATAGTTTCTATGAAAGGTAACTTTTTTTCTTTATTATTTTATTTTCATAATAATATTATTTTCTTACCTGATGGAAAGTGATCACTGACTGATATTTAATTTGATACAAAATATGTAGACAATATCCAATGAATAAATTAACTGCCTCCGTAGCCTAGTGGTATGAGCGTGTACTTTAGAAACCGGAGATCGTGTGTTCGAATCTTGTGGGGACTCAACAAATTTTCATTGTTGCTTCCTAGTTGGTGAGGGCAATTTGGGCCGATCACCCAATTGTCGTGATGTCGTGTTCAGTTTGCTTAAAGTGCGTCCACTCCCAATAAATACTGCTTGACACTTTGAGGGGTTAACAGTCAACACTAATCTGTTACACGACCTTAATAAACTTTAGAGTCAGTGTTTATCGTAAAGGTAGCTTCGGGAAGTTTATCAGCAGATTCTTGAGCGTACAATTGCAAGTCATCGGCACGAAGATGATACGCACATTGAAGATCTCGGACGATAAAATAAATAAATATAGAAAACAGAAATGGGGAAAGAATACCGCCTTGACGAACACCAGATCCGATATCCATCTAACGTAACAATAAATGTATCGTATGCAACTATATACATATTTATATAAATATATATATATATACATTATAATAACCAATTTAGGGCCATAAAACCGAAAATAACCTTGCTTTTGGAGCAATTGTAATATATTATTACATATTTTTCTTACCAACCCAAAAATATCAGTAAGACAAGGTTGATTCCAGCGTAGTTAAAATTTACAATCTTCGGGTCGTAAGGCAAGCCTAGTGACTATGAGGCCCTTAAGGCATTTTAATAAACGTATAATGAAGGTAATTTTTTTGCTATTACTAATTACTCATTTTGGCGACGAGAGGTTAGGGAAATGCTTAGCCATGAGAAATGCTACAAATCTGCCTGTAGCCCTGTGTATAGTGTAAAATATCGTTTATCCAGTAAATTCACTGATTAATGGAGAGTACCGTAAAAGAAGACCTATCTACTCGTAACTTATTTAATATTACTGTTGGCTTTAATGAATACCGACGATTAAATATTTTTATTTTTGTATCCTTTTTGAGCTAATTTATTGAGCCATAAATCTCCCCAAAGGGAAATAATTGAATTCTTTTTACTACAATAAATTTTGGGTGTCGCAACTAGTAAACAATTACATGTTTTTAATCTCTTATTTAATAAATATACTATTTAGAAATTACCATTGTGATTACCATTGATTGAAGAAAAAATACTAGACAATAAAAGCATATTACTAGAAAATATAATATGAAATGGATAGTTAATAAAATAATAATAAAGAACGACTAGTATCATTGCATTTTTTATTTAAAACGGAGCCTACAATAATAGTAAACAAAAATAAAAGATTAAGATTGAAGTAACACAATAATGTCACCAACGACATTTAAAGTGACAATTATAACCAATAGCGAATCCCTCTTACTAAATACTAACAAGATGTTAAATAACGACGTGAATTCCCTCCAGTACAGTTCATTAATAGATTCGAGTTAATTATTATTTCCCCCAAAGTATATCTAAAGGTTTGTCCGTAATGTTTAGCCTAGTCACGTATTTAATTTAAAGCTTCATCAATTTTTTTTACACTTAAGAAGCCTGTAAAAGTGAGCCGCGAAGTTTTTTGAAAAATTTGTTGAAAAAATACGGTAAATGGCTTTTTCTTCAATTTCATTAGACTTACTTACGTCTTTAACAGAAAGTGAACTTGATCGATACGTTAATAATAAGGTAACACCATCTGGTCCCAAACAAGAGGAAGCTTGTATTATAGGAACTAGATGACTGATAAAATACATTGACTTACTTTTCTTCTGTAATTGTATACCATGCAAACACATACTATATAGAATCAAGCGCCCAGAGTAAAACAATATGAATCACACAACTTTTTCCGGTGGAGGAAATAGAACCCACACTTTTTAGAGTAATATATAGGGTCACTAATCACTACGCCAACGAACGTTTTAAAACTCTAATTTAAACTACTGAATATTAAGATCTAGATATTTTACGATCAGTTCGTAGTTTTTAAACTACTCGTATTCACAAAACAAAGTCAATTTAGCTCCTAAAAACTCTCGAGACTTAGATTTGTAAAGCGGACACTACTTCTTTTATACAATGGGAATTATATATTTCTTTCACCTAGCCATCTTCCAAGTTATCTTAGCGAAGACAACTTGGAAGATGGCTAGGTGAAAGAAAGTAGGATACAGACAAAAGAAAGTGACTAGTTCATATCCTTGAATGTGATTATATGTTATCACGTTTTAACAGCTACTCATCTCGTCATTGTTCAGACGAAAGCAATAAACAAAAATAATATATTAGCGAACGGTATTTATTATACGTCTTTATCTAAATCTTAAATAACCAGCGTGTGAGATACGGGGGTTGACCGTATCTCACCACGCTGATCCAATGCGGATTGGTAGGTGGACCGACTTGTTATATGCCCATCCGTCGCATTGATATTCTTATTTTTAAGATAATTGGGTGATCGGCCATGTCATAACCAACCAGAAAACAATGATAACACAAAGTTGTTTCCCCGCGAGATTCGAACCCACCACCTAGCTAGACTACGGAAGTAGTTAATAAGTGTATAAAATATGTCATTTAACAAAACTTAAATCCAACATTGTATTACTTTTACTTATGAACCTGTAAAATTACTTGAACTGATCTTCCATAATCTATTAAAGATTATATACGTAAATTAACATCAGCCGGTTTCGTATTGGAGAATACATATGATAGTGAGGTCGCAGTTGGGTACGCTTATTTGCATAATCCATCTGTGAACTACTGTGCTGTCATTAGCATCTTACTGTCAAATTCATTACGTTTCCGTTACTTTGAATTTGTTACTTCTCTATGCATTACATTATTTAAATGATCGTATGTAAATTAAAAAATGTACCTATATTAAAGTACAATGGGAGAAATGAATTACTGTATGTAAACGTATACACGTATAAGTATGTAAATTTAAAAAAAATCACTGGGATACGTTTAATTTACATACGTTATACATGAAATTACAAATGTAGCCCGTTCCATAGCGCATTATGCAACGGAAAACTTGTGGACCAGTCCTATAGTCAAAGGCCCCATACATCATTACGGGGAGAAGGCATTGATTAAAGACTGAAGAGGTCTCCAAAGATTGTGGTATCTAAACAGTAAATATATTTAAATCAGATAGGACTATGCCTGAATCAAAAGGTTTGAAACTAAAGAATTTATTTATTATTTTAAAAGTATCATGTGCAGAACACTGTTATTATTTATAGTCACAACGACAGTCATATTTCATGAAACTCATTAAAGTTGTTTCCAAGAACTGTGTTGCCTTGAAGTTTCGATACAGAGCAAAAAAAAAACAAAATGTGTTTGTGAAGTTTTACACAGAAAATTTTTTACGGGTGACAAAAATAGATGTGGGTTTAACTTAACTATCTATGTTTTGATAATCGGTGCTGTAGATTCCAACGTTATTTCAATAGAAAAAATAAATATCCCATCTAAGTCCGCCCGTGTTTAACTAAATATACACAATAAAGACGAAAAATACATAAAGAAGAAACAACTTAATTAATACTAGGATATGTTTTATCATCCTTGTTATATGTCAATCAAGTAAATTATTTATCGATTATTTTATAAACCTATCATGTGAGTATTATGCCTTATATTCTGTTTTGAAGGGCATTGTGGAAAGCGTTCTGATCTAAATGTCCTAATATTTTCTTGAATGTACGCGAATACTACATATGACTTAATAAAAAACTTTACGAATTTTGTCACGTTTAAATTGATTTACAATTTTCTCAAAGTTTTAGACACTTTACAGGATTCATTGTCACGGGCAGACTGAGGTGTTGTTTGACTTTTATAGTATTTTACCCTGCCACCGTCACTTCTGTATTTTGCATTTTGTCCGCTTTACGCATACCAAGCTTATGATATCTTGAGGTCTAATATGTTGGGCGTCGAAATGTCATTTTTAATTCGGCTACCGTCAATATAAAGTATAAAATGTGATCCCATTTATGCTTAATGACCTGACAGTATCATGGTGTTCATTCACGTTGCTTGGGTTTAATTTTGTAAATAATTCTCTCATTATTATATTAATCTTTATATATATATATATATATATATATATATTATATATAATAATTATTATATTATGCCACTGGAGTACCAGTAGCATAATAAAATAATTCCGTTTATATCTCTCTCAAACGCTTATTTGCATAAGGATCTTAAGAGAAGCGTAATGCAACATATTATTACAACAGTCTCTTGTAATTAAATAGATGACATATTAGATTTCATCTGGCAAAATGAAAGCAATTTTGCTAAATATCATGTCTTTGTCCAGATCTGCATTCATGCAGTATAATTTATTTTTAGTTGTAGTTAATATATATGAATGTATCACAGTTATAATGGGATATAGTTAAACTTTCATTAGCATTTAATCCATGCCACACACCACACTTAAATAAATAATGGTAAATTTGGAAATTATGATTGAAATACTTGTTGTATTTGGATGAGGATTGTTTCCTCTTTATTTATAACTATTTTTTTATATATTAAAGAATAACCTACAGAAGAAGGATGCGTTAAATTTAGAGTGTATAGTTTTTATGCAAGTTTTTCAACAACAATTGTTTGTGCTAGACAGACAGTTCCTATCATGTGTTATTTTTATAAAAAATATACACTGACATACATATATAATATAAATTAAGGAAATAAAAATAACTAATAAAACGTTTTTGTTAAACTTTATTTGCAATAATTATATTGTTATTATTTGATTAAAATGTAATAATTGTATTATTATTTACGCCAAGTTTTCTAATAAAAAATAAATTAAGCAGAACGTTGAATACCTGCTACAAACTTACATAGGAGACATTTTTACACAATGACTAAATGCTAGGTAAAATATTTATATAATAGATTCTTACTAAGTCAGTCGGCATTTTTGCTTTTAAGATACTTTGATTTTTGACCAAATGTACCATATTTTCCTAAAAAAAAACACAGACAAAGGAATGAAATATAATAGTGGAATTTTATCGCTTTATTTTGTTTGCCTAAACGCCTACGCTTCCCAATGGAAGTCAGTCCATTGGTTTGCTTTATGCGAATTGCGGCGTGGCGAACAATGTAGAAATAAAGCACCGATTTACTTTCCATTATACATCAATATAAAACCACTTCGCAGTGTAATTTTTCGAACAATCTAGTTATCATTTGTAATAAATAAGTCTTAATAAGTTGCATCTTCTGTCATAAATTACAATATTATACTTCACTTGTCATTAAGTTAGGTTTCTTTAAATAGTATTGAATAGATAATGAGTTTAACCGTAAAATTAGTTTTTTTTTTTTAAGTTATTTAAGAGCAGAACTTATCAATGGATATTTGTATGTATTTATACATAGCCGCCTCCGTGGTCTAGCGGTATTGGCCCTTGCATTATAAAACGGAGATCGTGGGTTTGAAAACAACTTTATGTTATAGTTTCAATTGTGTATTTAGTATTGTAATATGTTTAATAAATATTGTATATAAGTCACGTACATATATAACAATATATTTTAAAATTTGAATTTAGAACATATTTTTTTTTCTTCTTTAATAAATGCACTTACTCAAATTTCTCATAAACGTACAGAATGCCCTTGGCATGACGTCCGCATTATATTGTTTTCCTATATGATGTGTTAATAAATTATGATAAAAAATAGTTATAAAATTTAAAATATACCATGAAACTATCCAATAATTACTATTCAAAATAACATCGTCTGACTTCATAACAATTTCGACTTGTAAAAGTCTCTACTCGATCATGTTAAATCTTAGTTCGGAAAATTTTAACGAAATAGTACATATTGAGCATCTGCTCCATATGTACTATACTACTACTAGTAGTAATATCCTTAAGAATGATAAAGTGGTACAAATCGTTACGTATAAACTTATTCTGAGTACAACTAAAATTTTACCGTTACCTTTTTACAACTTTTGAGATATTCACTTTACATACTGAGTCTAAATGGTGTAAATATGTCATTATTTGTATTCATCAAAATGTTTTTTTTATCTGTTCAAGCGGGAAGAAGAGCAGGGCGTTGTACTGATATTATTAACGTTCATTTTTTTCAGTCCATATAAAGTGTTTGAGACACAAGCGCGTTAGTTCTGACGCGCCTAGAGGTGTAGATGGCCGTAGTGCCAAGATAGAGCTGCTTCGGTGGCCAGCGCTGGTGGGGTCGCAGAAGATTGCCAAAGCGTTTCTGTGACTCCATCTCATCGGTGTCATCTCAGTCGGTGCGGATCTGACATAGCCCGTCCTTGCCCCCACGTGGGCGGGAACAAGTAGGCATTAAGGCCCTGTGTAAAAAAAAGAGTACCTCCTTAATCATTACTCCTTGAGGAATGCAAGCAATAATACTACTATTTACTATTGCTGTATATTTTATAAGCTGAATAAACTTATATTACAGAATGAAAATATTTTGCCTTGACTCAAGCCGCACTTTACATCAATTTCCTGTTCATTTATACTTGCAACAGGCGTCCTAATTGTGTTATAAATACGTTAACAGTTTGTTTAGGATCAAAATTATTTTGTGTCTCCTCTGTAAAAATTATTAGAAATTATCTTTCACTTCATAAATTTATTAGAAATTATCTTAACGAAAACAATAATTGTCACTGCATATAAGTTCGAGTTTCTGCTTTATAAATCTAAGACCAGAAAATTGTACGTACTTCAAATCTATCTTGTTTTGCGACGTCGAGTCGTTCTAGTAATATGAACTGATCGTCCGATGTAATAAAACTAAAAGATTAAAAATTTTTAAGGACCACAATGTTTCAGACTTTTGAATGTGTAATACGACCTTTTGGGCGTAGTGGTTAGTGACCCTAAATGTTACCCCCCAGTGTGTTAACTCGATTCCCACTACGAAAAAATATAGTGTGATGAACAAAGTATTTTTATTTGGGTGTAAGTATATAGTATGTATTTTATTAGTCATCTAGTTTAGACTAGATGACTGCCTCCGTAGCCTAGTGGTATAGGCGTTTGCTTTAGAAACCGGAGGTTGTGGGTTCGAATCCTGCGGGGACTCAACAAAGTTTCATTGTTGTTTCCTAGTTAAGGAAAAGTAAGATGATACATGCTTCGGATAGGCATGTAAAAAGGCGGTCCACCCACCAACCCGCATTGGACCAGCGTGGTAGGATACGGTCTAAAACCCCCTAATGGATAGGGGTGTATTAGGGGAGGCCTATGTCCAGTAGTGGACTATTAAAGGCTGATGATGATGATGATGATGAGGACTAGATGATGTTCTTTTATAATTATTATAAAGATCAAGTTCCCTTTCAGTTGAAAATAAACAGTAAGTCAGTAATGAAATTGAGGAAAAGCCTGTTTAACCTATTTTTTTTCTACAAAATCATCCTTAAAACTTCGTGGCTCACTTTTATAGCCTTTTTATGTGTAAAACAAATGGATGAAGCTTTAAATTAAATACGTGACTAGGCTGAAAATTACGGCCTAAGGGTTTGGGTATACTTTGGAGGATTATAATGATTGTCTCGAAACCATTAATGAACCGTACTCGAGGGAATTCACGGCGTTATATAACATCTCGTTGGCATTTAGTAAAAGGGTTTCGCTATTGGTCATAATTGTCACTTAAGTTGAGGTTGCTGACATTATTATGTTACTTTAATAAATTTTTAACTTTTATTTATGTTTATTATTATTGTATTTATAGTAAAAATGCAATGATACTAGTCGTACTTAATTATTATTTTAATAACTATCTATTTGATATTCTATCCTTTTTATTGTCTAGTAATTTGTCGAATCAATGGTAATCACAATGACAGTTTCAAAACAATATATTGTTAAACAACAGATTAAAAACATGTAATTGTTTACTAATTGCAACACCCAAAATTTATTGCAGTAAAAAGAATTCAATTATTTCCCTTTGAGGAGATTTATGGCTCAATAAATGAACTGTAATAAAAAATTGGACACAAAAACAAAAACGTTTAATATTTATCCTTTTTAGCAAGCAACAGTTGATAAAAAATCTAATAATTTATGTGATTTACACAAAAATTAAATTAGTTACGAGTGGTAGGTCTTTATTTAGATGAGACCGTCTAGGCCTAGGACTAGGACCGCTGCGGTTTCTTCATATATAGATAGAACAACATGGAAATACTACTGCTCAGCTTTTGAAAAACGTTTAAGGTAATATTGATAAAAACCTCTTAATGTAATGTTCATAAATCATCATCATCTTCAGCCCAACAAAAATCTACTGCAGTTTAAGCCTCCGTCATGAGACACCAAGAGGTACAATTCTGCTCTACCTACATCCACACAAAAGTGTAAAAAGCAATTAATTAACAAAAATATTTTTCAATTAAAAGTGTTTTCAAGCTAGTTTAGAAGTTTCATTAAAAAATGTAGTAATTTTATTCACCTAGTTTTTTCCAGTTCTACTATGAAGAGTAAAATTATGAAAAAAATTTTGGACTTTTTCTTTCAATAAAAGACAGGCAATGAAGTTCAATTATTAATTTAGTTTTGCTGATATTTCTATTGCTAATTTGCAGTTTCATTCTGCATGACAGAATGTCACTAATGTAAGTATGGAACTACATAATATTAATTACCCTCCCGACTGCGTCCTTAAAAAATATACGTTAGTTGCTCTTTTTGCTAAAAGTTCAACCGTAATTGGCAATATAAAATTGTTATAATTATGAGGGGAAGCACAAGCCACAACATTGATCTAATGATAGCCAATATAATGAATAAATAGTTAATGTTAGACAATAAAAAAGTTTTGTACCAAAAAAGATAAAAGTGGCCTAAGTTACTACCACATTTTGACGGGGCTTTTACCATAAGATAGCAGATGTACGGCAAGGTTTCAATGAAAGTCCCTTCTAAATCGGACCAATCGGGAATGAATTTTTTTTCAAATGTTGTTCTGTCATAACCTACGAACTTTAATTTTTAATAAAAGAGGAAATACAATCGTATAATATTATCTATACCTATGGTATACAACTTTTATGCTTTTGTTTTTCATCAGTGCATATCAGCAAGGGTTAATATCACTAGGCCGAGGATGCTGACACACTACAGACACAGTATTAAATTTCATATTATTTCAAATGAAAGTAAGGTCTGCCTTCAACTTTTTCTCTAAGTATATAGAAAAAAAACTCGAACAAGGGCTCGTTGCTAGCGACCTTAGAGTCATTCAAGCGGAAATTGAAGAACACTAGGTCTTTTTTTTGTGCACTTGTCAACTCTCAATCTTACAACAGGCGCCTCCAGCAGCGGTCCCGACCGCACGTGTTCGCCGCAAGTCTCAAGCTCGCTTCCAGAAGTCATCGTCCGCCGCCGTAGAAACCGTCTCGCTGCGCCATCTGTGTTTTATGAGTGCACCTGCGCTCATGAAGCCTTTGTCGCACCGGTGACGTCATCGCGGAGGAATTTTTGCGCTACCTCAAGCGGTCGGCTTGTACGCAGCTGTGTTTTGGAACTCGTTTTGCATAACACAAGTTGTTGCTAAGCCGCTTACTAACGCACTAATCTTGTTTTAGGGTTATTTAATTCTGTTTCTTGGCCGAACAAGTCGTTTTCACGACTTTACTAGGCCCACCGAACATACCTAATATTCTGTTCCTGTTTTCAAACGAGTCAGACACACCTCCTGCAGTAGCCGGCAGGGGCGGTAGAACTCGCCCGGCAACCGCCGGGACACACAGGCCGTCAGATGACGCCGCAGATGTCTCAGCTGAACAAAGACAGCCCTACGATGGTCGACCGGGAGCTATCTACTCGCTTTGGTCTTGACACCAAGGCGATTAGAGAAAGCTCGCCGAAAAGTATACCTCAAATTAACAGACGCGATGCCATCGAGTCGCAGAACATTGCCCCACCGCTCCAACTCCCGCTGAAACGCCTGGACCTACAGGCCATTCCCTGTAGATGATGCGCGACGAATTATGTCGACGTTAGCATCTACACGGAGTCGGATATGGAGGTCGAGGCCATCAAACTCACCAAATCCGACGACGGCTTCAAAACCGTCAAATCAAGAGGAAGCGCAAGGTTGCGCACCTCATCACCCACACCGTCCTTCCGTCAGGCTGCAAAGCCCTGACATTCCCAACCTGCCCCAGCAGGTTCCCATACAAATCGTCCTCCCAGGGCGACAAAACCCCCCTACCATTCACCCCGCCGATCCCAGGCGCCCCCGGCCCCTCACCCCCCAGCCGTCCCAGCCTTCCCGGCACGGCTACCTGTGAGAAACGCCCACCGCCGATATACCTCCACGAGAAGGAAATGGGTTGACATACGCTCGGCCCTATCCAATAGATTTAAATTTGAGGGCCTCTGATAGCAATCAGGGATCAAATTACAATTAGAGACTCCCGACGATTTTAGAAAGGTGACCTCTTTCCTCCGGGAAAAGGAACACCAGTATCCACATTCGCGCTCCCGGATGAGCGCGTACTAGTTACAGTGGTCAAAGGGCTGCTAAGGAGATCCCATGCGCGGAGATAACTTCCGCGATAAAGGTTAAATTCCAGTCCTAGAGTGCAACGAATGTACCACCCACGCACCAAACGCCCTTATGGCATGGTGCTGAGTCACCTCGAGCGCTCTAGGAGGAAGCGCATCTACGACGTCGAGCAGCTGTGTGGGATTGGCCGTCTCACTTTGGCGGCCTCACTCTAACAGTTTGCCAGGGCAGTGTCACAACTGCCAAGTATTTGGTCACGCTGCGCGGGCTGTTTCCTTCGCCCCGTTGCGTTAAATGCCTCAGGGACCACGGTACCGCATCCTGTCCCAGACCCAGGACAAAAGTCCTCGCCACCTACGAACCTCCGCGTGCGTTAACTTGCCGCGCTCCGCCACGGCCAATTACCTCCGGCTGCCCTAAGGCGCCAAAACGCAGAGTTCCTGCGATCCCAAGGGAAACCTCTTCTGGGCGACCACCTATCCCGTCAATCCACCGCATTCCACCCTCCGTCCTTCTAACGGCAGTTCCGCCCCGCGTGTAACAGCCAGCGCTGGAGCCGAACTCCGAGCGCACGGCGGCCCGCCGCGCCTCAAGACCAGCATGCTAGCCATGCAATGGCAGCACTGGCAACAATGTAGCATCATTTTTAAAGTCGCTAGATCTTTTAATCTAGACGAAGGCTAAATCAAGCAGCAGACGAGTTCGCCGCCGCCGCCGGCAACTGCGATGGATTGGTTTTCCCTTCTTGTTAAATACAAAGAATTTAATTACTGCCCTTAAGGCTTAGGTAGCGACTACCCTAGCAGTAGCCAGACACACCTACACTTAAGTGTGGGACATACACACACACTCATGACATCGGCCCCACCGGTGAGGTTGATAACTACACACCCTTTGCTCCTATGAGCACTGTGGCTAACAAGCATATTAGATAGGAGCGTTGCTGGGTTTCTTGCGCCACTTCTTCTCCCAGCGCCAACGCTTTAAAGTGGTAGTAACAATTTAGATAGAGCTCTTCCTAGCTATTAAATGATCATTGCAAAGCGTCTGAATCGAGCCGGGGCGTCAGCCACCTGGCAGCCCTCGATTCAGACATGCTAGAGGAACCATAAGGTGACAACCCAAGCCTAGAGCTCCCTTCTGGGGCCCTTGGTGAGATTAAGTCACTTCGCAACCTGAGCCCCCAGACGGTTATGTTCTATGGTTTACTCCACAGGCACGAGATCCAGCCAAAAAAAAAAAAAAAAAAAAAAATCTCAATCTTATTTGATACAAGAAACTTTACAGAAGACAATCGACTATACGCTAGATTATAAAGATAGATTAAATATATGTTAAGCTTAAATATCGTCTTCCTCTCAAGACTTATTATTGTTTTACGTGTATAATACTAATGTCACTATACGGAATTTTTTTTAAATTCCTACTACTACTAAAAATAAAAAGAGACAAAAAACAGTTACGTTAAATAGTACCACTGGAAAGCTAATATCTGTCATTTAAAAAATAATGAACAAAATCGGAGCGGGGCAACTTATATATATTAAAAAAAATACGCTTCGAATTGAGTACCTCCTTCTTTTAGGAATGTCGTTATAAGTCGGTCAACAATTAACTTTTTTAACACATCAAAAAACCTTTTAAAAAAAAAAGTTCACATTACATAAATATTGAGATAATTTATGTAATGTGAACTTTATTTAAGAATGCTTAAAGTTTTATTTAATTTAATTTCTTTTTAACATGAATTTTATGAAATATAGTATACTTCTGCGTTTACTCCTTACGCACAGAGGAGAGTAATACGAATTGCTTTGAATCTATGAAATTCAGAAAGTAACAGTTATTTTGATATCTTACATTTTGGCTCTTTTATATACTTATTTATTGCTTAACTCTATTTCATCCATAACTTTATATTCTCATCATAATGAGATAAACTTCGGCTGATATGTGATTGATTCTTAGCCAAGATTTTATGGAAACCCATTAGAGGCTAACTTTTGACTGTACCATATTTTTTTATAAACTCATAACTGGTTATGGCAAAAAACATTTAAAACTCATTTAAATAAACTGATCAATTCAAGTTAAGATGTCGAAGCCGAGCCAAATAAAAGAAAGTTAAAAGCTAAGTAATAAACTTGTTTTTACATACCATTAAGATTTGTCAACCTAAACTTTTAAATTATTTATTTATCACATCTGTGGATATAAATATTGTATAGGTTCTTGTAACAAACATATTTTGTTACTAAAGTTTACTGGATATAACAATTAAATAATGTTTTAAAAGCCTAATAACTTTCGTAGCATCACTGTTTTTTTAATTTATAGATCTGATTTAGCGATAGCTGGAATTTTGATAAAATGTGTACCGCCAGCGTAATATTTATATCATAATGCAATTTTCAACAATCGCAGAAGGAAGTTCGTAGGAAGGTAAAAGCATTTCCACAACATCAATTTATTTTAACACACACCTGTGACCCTTTTTAAAGTCTTTGTCACCTACTTCGAGAAATCTCAGCAATGTATCGGACACAGTAATAGATAAAACTTAAAAATATCAATTAAATCTTGCACTGAATATCTGTTGCATTAGATAAGGTAACATAAGGTTTCTTATCAAATCCACTAATTTACGGATTTTCGCGTTGCTTAAAAATATATTTATTCCCGACGTTTCAGATTCTTTCCAGCATCCATGATCACGGGCAGACTAAGTTGGTATAGACGTGATCATGGATGCTGAAAGAATCGAACGTCGAATCATATTTAAGCAACGCAAGAATCCTAATAGATTTCAGTATAATAATCGCGTAAATAAAAGAAATAATTATAAGGTTTCTTATTCCTAAAAACTGTTTGCAGTCGGTATCATAGTTCAAACATTACGTTCAAAGTTACATTTTACGTAGCATACAAAAAATTAAATTAAGTAAACTGACCTTATTTTCAGTGACATAAAAAAGTTTATACAAATTAAGCATTTCTTCTGATTAATGGTATACACATAAGAAGGAAGTATTTCATTTCCGCATCGTTTGTTAGGCTGCAATTCGCACAAAGCAAATAAATGGCGCGTATCCCATGGGAATGTGGAGGCGTTTAGGCAAACAAAGCGATTCGTTTCATGCCTTATTGCCAACACATTTATATTTTCTCTATTAGATAAGACATGTTTGCAGAAAAAGTGAATACTCTGATTAATTCTTTATCTTGAAAAGGAAAACTTCATGGAATTAGATGTCGGAAAAATCTTATCTTAAAACTGGAGAACCTCTCATTTAGGTGTGATTGTTACTTTCGTATTACTGTATATATAGTACTTTATGTTAATGCTGCGTGTTTTTTGTTTCTGTTATTTATTTAAATTGCAGGTAACAGTTATTTAGCTTTAAAATTGGATAGCAAAAAAGGATAACCAAGTGTTTTTGTGTAAAACTGCTCCCTATTTTAAATTTATAATATGTATGTAGTTATAATGGTTATGTCAGTTTTGCTTCACTGATTTTGAATGAATAACCATTCATTCTCCCACACTACTTTCAATGCTTTGCTTTTCGTATTTTTAATCATCACAGTATTGTTTTAAATGATAGTAGTACATTAGAAGTCTACTAAAGGTGTCAGAAGAATACCAGAGGTAGACGTAGCCAACATCATGAAAGCTTAAGAATGAATCGTCTAGCATTTAACACATTTTTATAATATTAATTTTGAGCATACATATATACTTTTTTGTTGTTGTGATTGTTCTTGTTATATATTTTTTTATTTGTTACCGCTAGGCTAATTATTGAGTCAGTTAAGTTTTATTATTATTTAGTGTGTACATGGCCTAGTTATTAGGCATTTAACACCATATTTCATCATCAGCCTGTGTTAGTCCACCACTAGCATAGACCTCTCCTAATGCACTAATGATCCTAACCCTGCATGCGGGTCCAAAGTGGGTTGGTGAGTGGACCGAGTTTTTACATGTCCTATTCCAAACATGGATTATCTTACTTTTCAGACAATTGTGTCATCGGCCAAAATTGTCATCACCAACCAGGAAACAACGATAACACAAAGTTATTTCGTCGCAGGATTCAAACTCATGACCTCCGGTATATTAAGCAAAGGCCTATACCGCTAGACAAAGAGAATATAAATCTAAGAATATAAAAGGATAAATTTTATTATTGTATGTTCTTAGATTTATTTTGATTGATATGATTTAGATTATATGTATATATATATATTTATATAGTGTAACTGATTATTGTTTAATTAAAAAGTGTGCCGCCAAGATATTCCGTGGTCTTGATAATGTATGTCGTGTCCACATTTTTTTTTTTTTGATGGATCTCGTGCTCTGAGGAAGAAACCTATTAGAACATAACCGGGTTCAGGGGCCCGTATGCCACAGGCGCGTCTCCCTGTAAGTGACTTAACTTCACCAAGGGCCCCAGAAGGGGAGCCTAGGCTTAGGCTGTCACTCTTCTGGTTCCCGTTAGCATGCTGAATCGAGGGCTGCCCAGGTGGGCCGAACGCCTCGGATCCAGATGCATGCTAATGATCATTAATAGCTAGAAGAGCTCATTCTGGATCTTACTACCAGCTTCTTAAAGCGTTGGCGCTGGAGAAGAAGTGGCGCAGAACTCCAGCAACGCTCTCTATATGTTAGCTGTGTCATATAGCAAAGGGTGTTGATCGACCTCACCGGTGGGGCCGATGTCTGAGTGTGTGTGCCCAACTCTAAGTGTAGGTGTGTCTGGCTACTGCTAGGGGTGTCGCCCTGAGCCAGGGAGTAATTAAATTCTTGTAGTTTAACAAGAAGGGAAAACTAACCATCGCGTCGCCGGCGGCGGCGGCGAACTGCTGCTGCCTGTTTGGCTCGTCAGATTAAAAGATCTAGCGACTTTAAAAATGATGCTACATTGTTGCCAGTGCTGCCATTGCTTATGGCTAGCATGCTGGCTCTTTGAGGCGGCGGCGGCCGCTGTGCGCTCGAGTCGCTCACGCGCTGGCTGTTGCCACGCGGGGCGAACGCGCTTGAAGGACGGAGGGTGGAAATGCGGTGATTGACGGATAGGGTGGTCGCCTGAAGGGCTTCCTGGGATCGCAGGAATCTGCGTTTTGGCGCCTTAGGGCAGCCGAGGTAATGGCCGTGGCCGGGAGCGCGGCGGTTACACGCAGCGGGAGTTGCGGTGGCGAGGACTCTTTGTCCTTGGGTCTGGGACGGATGCGGTACCGTGGTCCCGGGCATTTAACGAACGAGGGCGTGCAGGCAGTTCGCCGCGTGACCGAATACTTGGCGGTTGGTGACACTGCCCTGCAAACCGTTAGAATGTGGCGCTCAAGAGAGACGGCCGATCCCACACAGTTGCTCGACGTCGTAGATGCTTACCTTCGCTTGGTGCGCTCGAGCGTGACTGAGCACCATACCGTAGGGCGTTTGTGCGTGGTGTACATACGTTGACCCTAGACTGGAAATTCTTTAATCGCGGGAAGTTATCTCCGCACATGGATCTCCTCAGGCAGCCCTGACCTGATCTAAGTACGCGCTCATCCGGGAGCGCAATGATGATATTGGTGTTCCTTTTCCCGGAGGAAAGAGGTCGCCTTAAAGTCGTCGGGAGTCTTAATTGATTGATCCCTGATTGCTATCGAGAGGCCTCAAATTAAATCATTGATAGGGCAGCTGTGTCACCCCATTTTCCTTCTCGCGGAGGTAGATCGTGGGAGCGTTTCCTCACGGGTAGCGGGCGGGGCGAGGCCGGGGGCCTAGGATCGGCGGGATGGAGCTGTTGGGGTTTGATCGCCTGGGAGGACGAGGTTTAGAACCTGCTGGGGGCAGGTAGTGAGTCGAGCTTGCAGCCCTGAGCAGAGGCGGTGGTGAAGAGTGCGCCCGCTCCTTCTTTGACGATTTTGAAGCCAGTAACGTCACGGATTGGTTTTGAGCTTGTGAATGCCTCGACCTCCATGTCCGATTCCGTGCGGATGCTAACGTCGACATAGTTGTCGTCGCTATCATCGTCAGGGAATGGCCTGGACGGTCCGGGCGTTGAGGTAGGACTGGGATGGTCGGGTAAATACTCAGATATGAGCAGGTGCACGGCGTCGGTGAGCTTCATATATAATTTTTTACCGAGCTTCTCGCTGATCGCCTTGGTGTCGAGACCAAAGCGAGTAGCGAGCTCCCGGTCGACCATTATGCCGATTGTGTCTTGTCTAGCTGGGGCGAGACATTGGTTGCGTCATCCAACGCAATCGGTGAGTCCCGGCGGTTGCCGGGCGTAGCTTCCTTACCGCCCTGCCGGCTACGGCAGGGAGGTGTGTCTGACTTGCTTCTGAAACACGAAACAGAATATTAAAACGTTCGATGGGCCTAGTAGAGTCGTTAAAACGACTTGTTCGGCCAAGAAACAGAGATTAAATAACCTAAGAAACAAGATTATGCGCTTAGCTGGCAGCGGCTAGAACACTTGTGTTATGCAAACGAGTTGCAAAACACAGCTGCGTAAAGCCGACCGCTTGGGTAGCGTCAATAAATTCCTCCGCGATGACGTCAGCGGTGCGACAAAAGGCTCTATGAGCGCAGGTGCACTCATAAACGCAGATGGCGCAGCGAGACGGTTTCACGGCGCGGACGATGACTTCTGCGAAGCGAGCTTGAGACTTGCGGCGAACACGTGCGGTCAGGACCGCTGCTGGAGCGCTCTCTGTACCTGGAAATGTCGTGTCCACTTACTGTTCGTTGCCTTTTACATCAGGTAAGAGGACATCTGTCATATCCGCCTTCGACGTATCTGCTCGTAATTGATTTATTTATTAGAACAAATGTCTCTAAAATGGTTTTGTTCTAGAATGAAAATGAAAACATTTTATACGTTTGTAATATGCGGTTTATAGGAAATCGATTTTGTATCAAAAATATGATATCATGATTAATAATTACACAATTTTTAAAAATAAAAGAATAGAGAAGTAATAATGTCCAAAGTAGTACGGTCTTAGTTAGTAAATATTAATTAAATCCATTTTTGCGGGTCGATTGTAGTTTTTTTTCCGACGTTTTGGACTTTTTCACAGCCACGAGGCAAACTATGATGGTGACTTTAATCTTAAAAGAGGTTGGTTTATCGTTACGATATTAATTAAAACATTAAATCAAGTGATATAAAAAACGACCGGTTCTCATGACAATGTAAGTTATTTATTTTCAAACTTAAAATAGAGATAGAGAAAAAAAGGTCGAATTTAATTTCTGACAGGTATCCGAAATACATAAGGATGCAAACATGTTTGCACTTTTTAAAATTGAATAATTTAATAACATTTTTGTTTCCATTTTGGAAAATTTTGTTTGTTTCTTTTACGCTTAATGATTTTATGATGTCTTCTTTTGTTTATAACAAGAGATTATTATTTTCATATAATTTTGAAGAAAGAGGCTTCAAAGAATTATTAATAAGCTCCCGGGAGACCTACTTATTTTATGAATTATTTTGTAGATTCTAAAGGGAAAATTTATAGCTGTATTATAACTGTCAAATATTCAAATATAATTTATAATGTTAAATCAAAATAAGATGTTGTATTGGCATAAAACATTCATCTGTCACTTTAATAGGCGTTATTGTTAAAGAAATAATATAAAAATAAGAAAATAATATATTTAGATAATGCAACACAACATTATATACGTATGGTACCTTTTCCTGCTGCAAAGCATCATCGTGAATCCACTACTCTGTTCTGCTTTGGAGGGCAACGTCGCCAATGTATTTACTTGATAAACAAGACGTTATATCCTATGTCAATAGTTATGGATGATCCCCATGGATAATACCCCAATACCAGGAGTATTGCCGATGTCCATGGGCGTTGATGACTACTTTCTATCAGGTAGCCAGACTGTTCGTCTTCCTTCGTAGTTAAAAATAACACGTTCTACCCTTAAAAGTGTAGCATTTGACGCCCGAAGACATCAGATGTTTTCCCAGTGCGGTATTACTTGTCAGTTAGGGTCCCATTCAGACCGTAAAGTTCTTGCTTCAAAGGTATTGCTTTCACACTACTACTTTGCGTCAGAAATGATGCTGGTTTATTTTTACTTACCCAGTCGCTTAAATCATTAATGACTGTAATTACCTTAGAGTCATAAAATTACTCCCTTAAGGATGCTTTAACTGCAGTTCGCTTGTAACAGTTCTTTTAACATTGTAAAGTATGTAGGATAAAATAGAATTTTATTAATTCAATGTTATTTAAAAAAAACACGGTTATTTTTTACATAACAACGACTTGTAAGACTATTAAAGTAAAGTAGCAAAGTAAGCCCGATATGGCTTAATTTTAAACAATCATTTTATTTTAAATCCATTTCCCAGTAGTCCTTAATGACGTTTGATATGAATAAAAGTAATTGTTTGTAACTTGAATTTTAACATTTCTCGAATCTATTTAGTTTGATATTTAAATATTTTTTAGTTATTATTATATTAAAATAATGATTTCAAACATTAATAAATTTACTGTTCAGGCACTTTTTTCGAATTTGAATTTATTGTTCCTAGTGATAATAAAAAAAATATTAGCGTGATTACGGATGTTTGTCTATGTATGTTACATCATTTATGTATGACGCTTATGTTGGCTGTACTAACCAGAATACATCGATAAAACAGTTTTTCCTTATTCCAGTTAATAAAGCAGCACGGGGGCAGTTTCAATTATATGTTAAAATATAATTATAATATAAACAATACAAACCTTTTTTTATTTGACGATATTGGTTAAATTGTTTACAGCACAGAGATATAAGAAATAATAGGAGCTTTTGACATTGACATATCTCAAATAATCATGATTATCATAAAGTAACCAAAGATAATGATTCGATTTTTTTTTTCGTTTTACGTTGGAAATAAAATATTAAAATAAAGAGCCTTACTTTTCTTTCTGCATCACAGCAAATTCCGTCATTGAAGCCAAACTATATGCAGCAGGGATATAGAACACTAATTGAACACGTTTTGCACAAAAAATCTATCCAAACAAATAAAATTGGACTGTATGTGTGTAACACCAAATTGACCGTTTTAAATGAATCAATGGTAATATTTAATAAAAATAGTTATTAATACTTGCTTTACATAGTTATATTCTTTAATATTACGTAGTGCACTTGCCTGAATTTTGCAATTAACATTTCGTTTGAAATCACAAAGAGCTCTCTGATACAAGATTCGGAAGCAGATTGCATCTGATTTTCATTCCGGTGCAAAGAATCATGCAGCGCGAATGCAATTTCAGCTTCTAAATTGTGTTCACAGCGCGGAGCGGTTCTTTGTATAATATTGTTTATAATAACTCTATCTTCTATGTAAAATAGCAATCTACCGTTTGTTTTTAGTACATTAGCCCTTTTGTTTCTAGTAATGAGTGTAAACTTCAACTTGCTAAAATAACCTATTGTCGGAAATGTTTAAAAATATTTGGTAAACGGTTTCTTATAACATTATCAGACATTTTGTTATGCTGAAGAAAAAAACAGTCCTTTACGTTTCAGTGACCTTAAGCGAAATTTATAGGTTTGTTACAAGGTAACAGTTTTTAGCGGATATAGTAGTGCTATAGCGGTACGTATTTCTTTATTGTCATAAAATTACAACGTAAATCTTTATTTAAGTATGAAAAAACTAAAATGGTCAACATCTTGACATATTTCTAGGCAAACAAAAATCAATTAACCTATACTTGAAGTAATGGTCTTCAATTTATGTTATAAAATAAAAAGACTTGATAATTCAAGATGTTGTACAAATTCTTGTGGGACATTCCGACAAGTTTCATTACTAACAAAAATTGCTTAATAATAGTCTTTCTGGTTTAATCATTTTTATTTACGTAATCATTTACTAGTAAATTTATTTATGGTAAGCTCATATTTTATAAATGATTATTTTAATTCTTCGTTTCGCTTGCCCTCCTTATATTAGTACATTATTCAATAGTGAAAATTTGGGTCGACAAACAAACGTAAAATCACCATACAACATTTCTTCTAAAAGCATTTCATATCATAAAAATATAGAAAAAAACCTGAATAACTTTTGTAAATAAAATTCAAATAAATATTTAACTCACACCATCATACAAACGAAATATTTTTTTAACAAAAAGGATCATTACGGTATCTTATTTATAAATTTCTAAACAATTTGTTCACTATTAATCAATTTGTATATTACTAGCAGTCTGTCTACGGCCCTTCCCGAGTTATTTTTAGCTTTTTTGAATGGATTTTCCAGGTTTAGTATATAGCCCATTTTAGACATAACATAATACAAGAAAAAGAAAGCTTTCCAGTACTAAAAAAAATATTATTATTATAGGGATAATTTAACACTTTTGAAGCTAAAAAAAAATAAAAAACATGTCTTTTAAAAAATTATTACTGATTATGCAATATTAATTCGCCATATTAAAAGTCGACTTTAACCAAAATTAACGTTTTATCATCTTTATACAAATACATATAATAATCGTTTATTGTAATAAGTGTATGTATGTATATAAATTGATTTCATGTGTGTTTAACATTTAAGTCCGCTTGATATAACATTTCCTTACAAATTAGACAAATAATATTTACTAAGCTTAGTCTCTTTTATTCTAAGAAAGTAAACATGATGACAGATATAGGGGATGACTCCTTAAGGATCTTAAATAACCCTCTGGAGGGTCTTTCAAGTAGTTTTAAGGTTTAATACAGTTAAGCTTGCTGATGAAATGTAAATATTAAATTCGTGCTTCTGTTACAATAATGCTGGGTTTTGTATAAAGTAAGCTAACAGTTACATTATTTTAAATGTTAATAAAAGATTATTAGAATAATCTAAGTACTTTCTTGTGGTACAGAACTATATATTTGAAATTCGTGTGGTATAGTTTTTCTTTTTAAGTAATATTATTTACTAACATATATATATATATATATTAAACTTAATGTGGCGTCTTTAGATAAAATAAATGACGCGTCAATACTGTGATTTGTGTTTTAGAATCAGCTTTTTTCGAAAAGAGGGACAATTCTTTATGAATAAAAAATCACAAGTCATATTCTGAAATAGTCAAACGACTAGGCGGTATAACATAATATTTGTTTAATATAAAAAGTGGGCTATGCTCAGTATTTTTCTGCGTGATAATGTGGGTAATGCAGATGCATTCGCAGAAGAACAAAGGTACAGACAGTTAGTTTTGAATCGCACTTAACGTGCAATATTTATGTATACACTGACATTTGTTGCATTGGTTGGTTGAATGAATAATAGTTGTGAGCTGCCAAGTGGTCAGATCCTAAGGCATCCCATAATGTCTTTAAATTTTGCACAGGTAGTCACATAATCTCTTGTGAACAACCCCTACACTGTATTGGCTATTTCAAGGCCGCATCAGAAAACATATTATATTCTTACCAAAATAAAAAAACGTCTATTATTCAATATTGTTTGTACTGTAACTGTAAGGTATGTTGTAATAATGAACTCAACTACGTTAGTATAATCTTAGTATAATGTATTATATTTTAGTAATAACCTACGCAGTTTTTTTTATCACACATTTTAAGGTGATATGTTTTAGATTTAAAATATTGTTTATATTTTCAAACGCATGAAATACAAATTGTTTTGGTAGATTTAACCTAACTCGGGTATATGGGCCTTACGTGGACCGAGCATTGACATACGAATACAAACTATTTGTTTTCGTAACATTTCAGCTTTATAGTCGACTCAAGTTTACTCAAAACCAACACGGCGGACATCTACATCCGGCGTTGACAAGGGTCAATGCCGGTTCATCATCATATACCAACTTCTAACTCTTTCAACCAATGTATATATATATATCATCATATACCAACTTAGTCTGCCCGTGATCATGGATGCTGGAAAGAATCCGAAACGTCGGGAATAAATATATTTTTAAGTAACGCGAAAAATCCGTAAATTAGTGGATTTGATATGTATAATAATCGCGTAAATAAAAGAAATAATTATATATTTTAAATTTATTTTCTATATTAATTATCTAAATGCAATGGGATGAAAAACCAAAATGCGAAATGATTTTGTTTATTTTATGTGTATTTATTGTTGTTGTGTTTTTTATAAGCCGATTTACAATACGCATGGTTTATTAAAAAGAAAAATATCTGAGCATTATTACAGCTTCAATTTTATTAAAGCTTACAGCTTAGTTTACCTGAATATTACTATTGCATCGAAACTTATTTTATTCTCGTGTGTTCTATCAATTTATTACACCCGGTAAAAATGTTAACAATAGAATATTCTGTAAATGTTATAAAATGATGGCCCACAAACAGAAATGCGAAGCACAATTTATAACGCCGTTACAGGTCTAAAGGAAACGGTATTGATTGCTTTAGTCAAACCCTTAACCCCCAAAAAAGCTATTAAAGGTAAATTGTCGTAGTATTGACTAGAAATAATGTTTTAGTATTGTTTTATATAACGAACAATTGACTCTATTAATGTTTTCTCGTAGTATTTAATATATTTTCTTAGTAAATAACTAAAAATAGAAAAATGTATACTGATTCTTTCGAAGCGTTATTCAATTGTTTCTTAAAAACTAGTCATAGTCAACTGCAAACTGCTCTAAGCAAACTATATACATATAACTAATTTGTATACCTATACAACGTCTTATATCAGCAATGTCGACAAATTTACCAGCCAGATGTGAGGAGGTTCCCAAACCTTAGTTTTTGACGTTAGCCAAACGTCAATAACCAAGCGGTATTTAATCTATATGCACTATGTTTTCACTCCATTGCCTTAGTCAGAGTACAGCACTCTTTATTTATTTATTTCCTATATATTTATTATTTATTACATTTCGTTTTTAAGCAGGTAGCCGACTGGTAGTATTTAGTATTTTGAGAGGTCGGTCCCATTCTATACATTTTATATTCGATACCGTTAAATTACGCTGGCTATAATATTTTCGCTATATTGCTTAGCCACATGACGATATATTCTTCCGGAAGACACCATTGAGGAAACTCAATAGTGAAGAAGGCGTACTTTAGGGGAGGCCTATGTCCAGCAGTGGACTAACACAGGCTGGTGATTATGAGTCTCGGTCTGTCATGGCCGCTGGATAGAAGATTTCGAGTGTGTGTTAAATAAGCACTAGGGAGGCATAATAATTTATTAAATGTCTCGAGGTGGATAGATTTTTGTCTTTAAGGTAACTGTTTATTGTTACAAAACTTTTATATAATTTTATATTGAACAGTGCACACAACAGTACACGACATAGTAATAGTTTGGCACTGAACTAACAAAGTTCTAGTATATATTAAAAAATAAGAATTTCGACTGTCTTGATTTGCATAAATAGCCTTTGCACAATTCTTTTTCATATAGTTCTTTTCTTGCTTTTCAAAAGCACGTGGTATTTTTGGCAGACTTCCCAAATATATTACTCTCCACTCCTAGTACTCCGATTCTGTTTATTCTTTTTTTAAATGATTAGTATTAAATGTGATTTGGTCCCATTTTTAAATAATATTGTGATAAGAAGATTAATTTGATTATGTCAGATTCAGTTTGATTATGCAGATAATCTTATTGTACTCACTGAACTTATTGTGTAGACACTAACAATACACATAAGATAAAAAGTGCGTTAGAAGTGCTTGCTGAACCGTTAGCCTTTCATTCATTGAATATATCATATATAAGCAACATGGGATAACATGTTCCGATGCAATGTAATGCAAAAAATAACAGGTAGAAAAATAAATAAAGATGAGGTGCAACATTTTAAAAGAAGTTTTTATATGTATTGTATTTTTTAGTAAATATCAAATTTAAATATCTCTATCCAACATAGGAGCAATACGCTCACTTATTTATAGTCAAAAATCTACCACCGGTACGGAAAAGGACACCTCTGACCTGAGAAGAACCGGCGAAAGAAATTCAGCGGGACTTTTTTTGTCATCTTTTATATTATAATTAGAACAATAAAAAAACAAATAAAAGAATAAAATTATGATATTATTGAACAAATACTGGAGCGAGCATTCCATTACCAGAGTGTGTTATCATTTAAAACTTATTTACATTGTAATAAATAACCTTTAACATACAAACGGTCCTTGCTAACTTTTTTAAATTTATTACTGGATAAATCTTGAACGTTTTCTGGGATTTTGTTGTAAAAGCGAATACATTGTCTCATAAAAGATTTAGATATTCTTTGCAGTCTAGTTTTTGGAGAAATAATCTATGCTTGTTCCTAGTATTCATTTGTATCATGTGCATCACAATGCCTTAAAAATCATTTTAGGTTTTCTTCACATATATTAAATTTTAAAAATTATATTGAGAACTAATGGTCAATATTTAAATTTGAGTTTTTTAAGTAGTCTGTCTCCGTATCCTAATGGTATGGGCTTGCGCTTCAGAAACCGGAAGTGGAATCCTGTGTGATATTCTTTCCATCGGATTGTACGAGTAAAGAACCAGGGAGTTTACCTATTTTTGCGCCTACATTTCTGAACTATAATGTCTCCAGCGTATATTGTCGATCTCTAATATGGGTAATCGTCCTGAATAATACAATTTTTAATTAAAAAAAATATTAACATTATAAAAGGTCATTGGTATGATCAACGTTTCTTTTAAAACATATAAGTTTCGTGTTACGTTGTTTGTTCTCGATGAAGGCATAAACTACTTAACAAATTGGCACGAGTAGAAATAAAGGGCATGTTACATCTCAATTAAAAGTAATAAAAAACAAGTTTAGCTTGGATTTTTAATAAACCTCAGTCATGGATACGTGTTCCCATTCTGCACTTGAAGTTTTCAACGCTTTTTTAGTTGGTTGCTAAACTTTCTTGGCTTAAAAATGTCAATATTTGAAGATTTGCGGTCTTCAAAGTCGTTGCTATATTTCCTGTCGAGTGCGTGATAAAATTCTGTGATGTAAATTTATTTTGTATGCACGATTGATAAGAGTCATTAGAAATAATGTCTCTTGTATTCCACCTTAGACAGACTCAACAACTCCGACGAAATATTTTCTTTACTTCTTTACACTTTAGGAGAATGGTGATTAGAACGTTTGAAAACGAAAAAACAAGGAATTTAAAAACATGTAATAATAATAAACATTGTACGTTCACGGGTGCAAAGTAAAAAAAGCCAACTGCAATTTTGAGATTTTTGGTTGAATAAAATATTATTTAAAAACATTAGTACCTATAACAAATGTTTATTTTACAAGAGGGACCGAAGTGTAACAAAAATCTTCTACGGACTTAAAGTGACGCGACCCTTTGTAATAGGTTTCCTGTTCGCGCGCATTTTTATGTCGCCTAAAACAGCCGCAAATTTGTTACGCAATAATCTTCCTTCACTTTCTTACTATACCGTTACTTTCGTCTCTCTTTTTCCCTTTAATTTTTACTCATCTCGCAAAGAAAGGAGGGTAAAAGGAGAATATTTCGTGACGTGGTCGGCGGCCAGCGCCGCCGGAGTCGACAATTGCCTTCGGGAGTTCCTTCGCAACGCATCATATTTTAAATTCACGCGACGCCAACGATCCGTTTTAATAGTTTTAAGTGTACCGCGAACCTAAGTTTGCAGCCGTGCCGCCTTCAGACGAGGTATTTATCCTTCCTTTTATCACATTTCCAATCGAGCTTTTACAACCACGTGGTCCGAGCCGGATTACGCATATGGTCCTTCGAGCCGCATCCTCGCTTCTGGTCCTTTAATAGGGTCTACCATATCGCCGTCACTCGAGTTAGTTGGTCCAATCATATTGGCTGACAAAACTTGAGTGACCACGCGCCTGCGCCACCATTTCCCTTGTTATTAATATTCTCATCCGGCTCTAGGCGTGCCGAGTTCGACGCATATAACTGGCTATAAAAGCTTTCACCCTCGAGAGAACCTCTGTTCTCGAAGCGACGACTTCGCCGTTCTCTTTGGTCAACTTCGTTAGATGGCTTCTTCCAAGTAGTTGTGCGAAGACTTTGAACCCCGGATTTGCTTAATAGCTCTCTGTATTGAGAGCGTATTGGAGTGACGGAGGTCACGCCTTACTAACGGAGATGGTCTGTTAAGAACCGGTTTGAACATTTCGTCACTTCTCTATGAGATCCAGTGTATCTTCCGAAAATTTAGACTTTTGCCCGCACGTCGCAGACAGACAGTTTTACACCCTCGTCTCGAAGAACTTTTACCACTCGTTGGAATTCTCGTCAACGTCCACGTCGATTGTATTTATCAAGCAGCAAATCGATTTTCCAGGTTGATCTGAAATGTGCCGGGATCAATGATAGGCTGGCACAAATTAGGCCGGAGCGTAGCTTTTATCAATCGGACCATTCAGGCTTCAAATCTATATTCAGGGTGCCTCTCAGAAGTCAGTGATCACTCCAGCTCTTAAACCTTGAGATCACTGAGACATCCCTGAATATGCGCTTTTGTCCATTATAATGAAGTCTTTCTCGTTTTTGGTCATAGTATCAGGGCACTGCCACGTCCATTTCCTATGGGCTGTATCTTAAAGAACGAGTTCATTAAAACAGCCCTTTCGCTCAAAGAAATTGACGAGCATTTGCCCTTATGATTTCTGATCCCGTAGCCATATGATCCCAGTATCGATTCGCTGCATGCCTGTACTCCTACTGTGGCGTTGAAATCCAATGACAACGCTGAAGTGAGCCTTGGTGGTGTTAGTAAGGCTCTTGAGACGTCCTCGGACATATCTTCGACGTCATCATCCGGGTATGTCGACGTTGGTGCGGACACTTGGATAATTTTTAGGTTGTATCTATTGGTCAGCTCTATCACAAGGTACGCAACCCTCGCCGACACACTTGATACTTTAATAACATTGTCAATGAGGATTATTGACAAGTCACCCGACTCCGCCCTGGATGGATTTTCGCCAGAGCCTCGTCCGTTGTTCGGCAGGTTGCACCACGTGCAGGTGAGGTTGGCTGGGTTCCGAAGATGTTCCCCGAACAGGTTCTCGCTTTGTCGTAGCGGTGGGGTCAGTACCTGCGGCTTGGGTCAGCCGCGGGAAGCTAAGAAGAACCCTGGCCGGCCTGAGGTGTAAGGCCGGCCGTGGAGGAGGTTGCTCCAAGCGGGCTCAATAAGCCCCTTTGGATGCCCTAAGGAGGTGCGAGGACGGGTTGCAGGAGGTAGGTGTGCCGCCCTTCCTGTCTCGCAGACCAAGGAGGAGTCGCGGGGAAGAGGAGTGTCGGTATTCCTGCAGGCCACTCCCTATCCTCTGCGACTCGCGGGGCCGTACCGCTGATGCGGTGTGGAGGGGCTGTGGGAGGAGGGACTTCGGCAAGGAGTCGCCGATCTCCTCCTTCTACGGCCGAAATGGAGCTACAGGCGGAGCTCAACATCCGGGCCGCCGCTGGGGCTGGGAGTTTGGTCCTTGCGTGGTCAGGGAACTCCTGGCTCCATGGCTCCTGAGTAACAGACCTGGGGAGTCTGTTACCTAACTCGAGGGGCCGAGACGAAGGCGCGCTAGTTCCGACGCGCCCAGAGGAGAGCAGATGGCCGTATGGCCGAGATGGGGCTGCTTCGGCGGCCAGCGCTGGTGGGGTTGCAGATGGTGATAGACGTTCCTGTGACCCCACCCTAAAGGACGTCAGGAAGGAACAACGTGGTGGTTTTAGTCGGTGCGAGTCCGACATAACCCGTCTTTGCCCGCGAGGACGGTATGCGTAGCATTTCCCCACGGTAAAAAAAAAAAAGGGTTCCGAAGATGTTCCCCGAACAGGTTCGCGCTTTGTCGTAGCGGTGGGGCTCAGTACCTGCGGCTTTCTGGGTTGGCCGCGGGAAGCTAAGAGGAACCTGGCCGGCCTGTGGTGCAAGGCTCGGCCGTGGAAGGCTGCTCCAAGCGGGCTGAACAAGCCCGCTTTGGATGCGCCTTTGAGGATGCGAGGACCGGGTTGAGGGGACGTGCCGCCCTTCCTGTCCCCTCGCAATCCAGGGTGAGTCGCGGGGAAGAGGGTGTCGGTATTCCGTAGGCCGCTCTCCTATCCTCCGCGACTCGGCGGAGCCGTACCGATGATGCGGTGTGGAGGGGCCGTGGAGGAGGGACATTAGGCATGGTGGCGTCGATCTCCCTCCTACGGCCGAAATGGAGCTAGCGAGCGGAGCTTAACATCCGGGCCGCCGCTGGGGGCTGGGAGTATCGTCCCTGTGTGGGTTGGGAACTCCTGGCTCCCATGGCCCCTGAGTAACAGATTCGGGGGAGTCTGTTACCTGACTACAGGGGCCGAGACGAAGGGCGCGCTAGTTCCGACGCGCCCAGAGGGAGGCAGATGGCCGTATGGCCGAGATGGGGCTGCTTCGGCGGCCAGCGCTGGTGGGGTTGCAGATGAGTGATAAACGTTCCTGTGACCCCACCCTAAAGGCGTCAGGAAGGAACAACGTGGTGGTTTTAGTCGTGCAGGTCCGACATAACCGTCTTTGCCCCGCGAGGACGGGTATGCGTAGGCATTTCCCCACGGTAAAAAAAAAAAAAGGGTTCCGAAGATGTTGTTAGGAGCCCCTTACACCCCATTATAAATTTAACTTACCAACAATTAATTAATTCTTAGCAATTACTTTTTAATGTCCCAATTCTCCTATTATCAGCGAAAAGTTTATAATATTTAACCGCGCAATCTATTGAAACATAAAATGAAATCAATCGCCAAATGTCACAATCGTTTTTTTAAGGTAATATTTCCATCAAATTATAATAGAAAAATAAATTGTTATAAAACATTATTGCGATTATAAATTAAGATCTAAGCGATTTTATCTTTTAAGTTGGATTAAACGGTAAGTTGGATCGGTGAAGTATTTTAGAAGTCCAGCGCGGACAAATATATTTATAATTAAAAATTAAGATTTTTAATTAAATTTTCCGAAAAATGGACTTTCACATAATTAATGTTATTGGTATGGCAAGTTGCAAATATGTAACAAACGATGGATAATGTAACGAGAATCAAAGTTTTTTTATTATTCCTAGTATTTCATTGTGACAATTAACAAAAGAGCAATATTCAATGTTAACAATTTAACGCGAAGTTTAGAGTCAACAATTAAAAATTTACAATAGTAGTAGAAATAACCTTGGAGCTAGTCATTGAGATATTTAACGGTCGTAAGATTGTTTTTTTTTTAAACACAATTTAAGAAAAAAATCACAACAAATTACAAGAATTATAATAAAATTTTAAACAGGGCAGACCTACACATAACCATATTTGACTTTGACTTTACAGTAAAATATTTACATTACATAGGTGTTTTTCCCAAGTCCCAAGATATGATTTCTGGAAACTTTGTCTTTCGATCTTAGTTTGTAACATTAACAAGTTTACTTGTAAATATTACGCGTAGTTTGAAAAAGAAATATTACAATTCGGTCAACGGTTTACTTACCGTTTCTTTCGTTTGCGAAAGTAACAGACGTGAATTATTTGACTCACAGAATATAATTTATTAAACTTTTGCTTTTATTTTTTTCATTCACTAGATAGAACCTACGGACAATGTATATTTTAAATATAATATACATTGTTGTAGAACCTAACTATGTAAAAGAAACTCAAGACATTACCGCCATATCGCGTTTTGATATGTCAATTTTCTTTTTATTAATACAAATTCTAAATAAGGCAGTGTAGAGACTAGTTAATAAAGAATTCGAACCTTTGAATGGTAAAATCTAACTGGAAAATTTTTCATAGGAGGCAGCTTTTCGTACAAATAAACAAAAAAAAAAGTGAATTACTAGTCCATAACATGTTTAGTACAGATTAAACATTGCAAGTATTAATATTGCTGAACTGTCTATATACATAATGTTTCTTTGCTACTTTATAGCTTCACATTTTTGTATTTAAACCAAATAAATATAGTGCATAATTTAACAACATGTTACTTAAAGTAAAACGCCTTACGTATCTCATCAAGATGAAACTATGAATTATTTTGTCTACAATTTGTTAATTTTACATGCTCAGGGGAAAAAATCACTTGTATCAGTATTAAATTCACCATGTAAAAACTTTTAATTATAAACAAAGTTACTATTTGGAAAAAGTTTATGTAGAACAGAAATATTGAAATAAAAGGAAGCTTGATATATCTTCCTCCTTCTTTATGGACATATGTCATATGGACCATTGGAAATTATTCTCCTACTACTTTGCTTTAGTCTTAGTACAGTTCTTAAAAATGTCATTATTCTTATCAGTGTATTTTATCATCATGGTAAACATATTTTACAAAGTGGCAATTACAGTGTTGTCAATTACTTGCTCAGGATGTTTCAAGAAATAGTTTTTCCGATGCTACACAATATTAACAGTTTATAATTTGTTATTACATAATTATTATTAATTTTATTAATGCAGTTAACATAACATGCTGTGCAAAATAAATTACTCATGTAAATTTGTGCGACAACTAGAGCTAACGAGGCTTTCAGCGTTAGGAAATTGAATTTTGCTCAAATAGGCACGTCAGTTAGCGATTACACAGAATGATGGCCAATGTATTTTGTTAATGAGGTCTCGATACACTGTGTACTATTTGAAGTATTTAACATTTTATACAAACTGGACGATTATATTACGTTGATATCTTTTATTGGTATTTTAGACTCATGTCTTACGAATATATAACTTAAGTTGACCTACGATAGGAAGCAAAAAAAATTATAAGTAAGTCAAAGAAATAAATTTATCACATATATTTGCTACAATGATTAAATTTGTCGTTGCATTATTAAAATACATTGAATTTATTAATTTTAAAACTTAATTTTATTGCTTATTCTTTTCTTCAGCACTATTATATATAAAACAATTACATCTTAAAATATTTGTGCGTGTAAGTGTTAAATGATAAGTGTATGAAACGAACTAATTAATGCGTGTGATCTTCAGCTCTTGTTTGACATTTTCTTTTTTCTTAATACAAAGTATATTTGAGGTATGACAAGACATGGAGAGGAAATTACTTTTTCAAACTTTCTTTTCTCCCTTTTCTTTTAGTTTGTAACTTCGGTAGGTTCGTTTGTGAAGATGTCGCCTAGTTTTGAATTAAAATATTTCAATAGAAATCGGTCAAACTACAGGGGCTGAGACGAAGGGCACGATGGTTCCGACGCGCCCAGAGGAGGCAGCTGGCCTCAGGGCCGAGATGGGGCTGCTTCGGCAGCCAGCACTGGTGGGGTCGCAGAAGACTGCGTCAGAGTTCCTGTGACCCATCTCTAAAGGGCCAATAAGGAAAAACGTGGTTTTAGTCGGTGCGAGACCGGCATAACCTGTCTCTGCTCCCGCTAAGACGGGTATGCGTAGGCATTTCCCCACGGCAAAAGAAACTATCTTACAGTGAACGTCCCGTTAAAATTGGATAAGCCAATGCAGAGATTAGCAAAATATATCACAATAGAGATAAATAAAAATTGTTATTTTGATCTTACAAACAGACACCGCAATTTTATTTATATAGATTAATTAATTTCATAAACTTCACCTATATTTTATTAAAAATAAACACTTGCAGTTAGCATTTCAGCTCCTTCGCCAATTGAATGCAGGAAAAATTAGAAACAAAAGTATTCTTTGTTTCACAATTTTATGAAACGTTGACGCTGTGAAAACATAAAAGCCGTGAAAAAATATGCCATTTAGCAGATGGATAGGAAAAATATACACAAATAAATGTTAATGAAAAACTACTATTCAATGTGCAGTGAATAAATTTCATATTTATTCACTGAATAATAAATATTTTTTTCATGTACAAGCGTTTATTTGTTAACATGTCTGATTTGCATAAAACAGTTTTGTATGCAGCTGGGATGGATATAATAGTATTATGTTAAAAAGTATATATTAAATATTACGACATTCTGTGCTTAAAAGTTGACATTAAGTTATGTAAGAATTTTTTTGTATAAGACACTTAGCTAAATACCAGCGTTAATAATAGCCAAAATGGATCTGAACTGAAGCCTCGCTAGTGCAGCATTTAAAATAATTATTTATTTTTATTTTATTTCATTTCTGATATATGATTTTTTTGTTTACATTGGTTTTGTTGTGTCCGACTTTTATTTATATTTTTTTTATTATCTTAACATTTTACCATAACGTGTTACAAATTTTATTTAATTTTTTATTGTATTCATATTAAGGGCTGTAAGGATACAAAAGCTAATGCTCTCCAGAATCATTTGTCATTGTAACATACACTGCATTTGAGACTTTTCGGCTTGTAGTCTTTAAATGAATGAGCGCATCGTGTTACTATTTGGACACATTAAACTATTACTTATCTAAATGGTTATAAAGTAAGACGTAATTGCTTTGAATTGTAATTTTTGGATTTTTTGTTGGTACATTTTCAATTTTATAACTATTTATCATTTAGTTATTTATTAACAAATTATGTAGAAAAAAATTATAATAGTGGACGTAATACCAAGGGCATTCTCTACCAGTAAACCATTGGATAGTTAAGAGATAGTTGAATAGGTGCATTTATTACTGAAGCAAAAAAAAAGTTTATGTTCTAAATACTTACAGTATATTATAATAATACACGAACATATGCAACAACATACATCATACATATTACAATACTATTTACACACGCAATGACTAATTTACGTAATATACGTACATACACATACTATAAATATAACTCTTCATCATCATCATCAACAGCCTGTGTTAGTCAAGCCGGACATGGGCCTTCGTAATGACATAGACGCACTTCTCCCTGTTAGGTGCTTGGACCGTATTCGGATACAGTCGGATTATTACGATCCTTGAGCTACCTTTTGGGTATCTATGGATCTAGTGATTATTATGTTAGGTTCACTTGAGCTTACGCTTAGAGTTATGATCTCAGTGATTTTCATGCTTGACGTGGTATGCATACTATCTTCTCTATTGAAATTGGGATTCTTTTTAATTTCAATTGTCTCGCGAATCATTTGGGGAGAGTTCTTTGACAAAGATTTGGGGTTTGTGAAATCTCAAATATCAGTTGAACTGATCAAATGAGGTTAGGGCAATTTGGGCCGATCACCCAATTGTCTGTAAAGTAAGATGATTCACGCTTCGGATGGGCATGTAAAAGGATGGGCAGGGGACTAACAGAGTAAGATGATATGAAGCAAAAATAATTCTATTAAACTAGAATTATTGCACTTTTTCATTGTTTATAAAACCTTCTCTCAGCACCGTTAAAGTAACTGATTTGTATAGAAGTATATAATGTTAAGTATAAAATCAAGAAGATAGTTTGTGAAAATATTTTGAAGTCAAAGTGAATCATGTCAATTTTGTTATCCCACAAGTCCTTGGTGACATTATGTCAATTACGAAAGCTTCTCACTAAAACCCAACGTCGCGTAACTTACCGCATCGTTGCATACATTAGCAACTTGTCGAGTCTGGTTTATTAACATAATAGTTTTTTGTATATATGAAATGTTGATATCTTATACTGATACACAAATTTACCTTTGTTTCAGTATAAGATATCATAAATCTTTTTTGAATCGAACAGAAAATAATTCAATAACTTTCTGCAGATTCCATTTTTGTTTCAAAAAGCAATTCTTAAAAGGCATTGTTTAAGAATGGACGCATCTAAAGTTTATTTTTATCAAACTACAGAAATTTAATGTAGGTTGGTAATATTTATATTTTTGTTGTTTTGTTAGTTAAATAATAATGTTTAACCAGTCTTTATATCAATTTAATTAAGATACTGTAATGTTAGAAAAGTATTAAAGTTTCTCAGATCACAAGGAATGAAAACAGTTATACAAGACATTATTTTATTTTAAATCGACTAAAAGTTTACAAAAGTTGTTAATATACAACGGGCGTGAGACCTTTGTCACAAAGGAAAATGTCTTCCTTGCAACGCAGTCTGCATACATAATTAAGAAAGTCCAAGAATAACTTATTTTTGCAATAGACGATCTAAATAATTTTATTCAGAGTGTATTCAATAACCAACAAAATTTGCGTTTTGTTCTTACCAGCTTACGAGTTCTTTACTGACAAAGAGTGCTTGTTCTGCACTAAAAAATCTACCATGTATGTCATGTAAAAGTATAATCATAAATGTATTTTATACAGCGTGTTTTTAGAGGAAATAACCGTACAATGATACTAGTACAGTACATAGTACATTTAATGTAAATTTATCATCACCACGACTCATATGTAGAAAACCAACAACCACTAAATATTTGTAGAATTAGTCACATATTATTGTATAACCATCTTTCATATAAACCCTATAACTGCTAGGCCTGCTGTTCCCTTTCAGTAATTAATTCGTTTTATACACTTGCATCAAACGGCGTTTGTACCTTCATTAAGGATCATATCTAGCCACCTTACAAAACTTTTTACTGCTTTTAAGCCTTGTGCGTACCGTCTTTCCAGGCTAAATACATAATTAAGTGAGGGAGGCAAAAAGAATACATGAAATTCCTTCTTAGTTCCTTACAGTTTATATATCAGTAAAAGCCTTTCCATAATCATTAACGCAACCACCGTTAATAAATATATACAAGGGCTTTACTATTTACGCTGTTTTATACTGTTACAGATTTGTAAAAATGCCATACGAATAAGATGTATTTATAAAAATATAAATTATCATCATCTTCATCAGCCCTTATAAGTCTATAGAGCCTCCCCTTATATACGCCAGCGCTTCCGATCTTCGTCTCTTTTCTTCCAGGTAACACCGGCCTCTTTGTGAATGTCGTCATTTCATTTTGCCGCAGGGCCTCCCACACTACGTCTGTCAAATTAAATAAAAATATCTTAAAAATTTTAACGCCTATCAACAAATACCCTATGAGTGATTATTAATTATTTATATTTCATAATTATTTATTTTTTAGAAAGTGACACTTGATTCGTAAATAATATATTGTCGGAATATTATTTCTGATGTGGTACTTAGAAAAAGAAGTCTCGATATTGACGTTATGTCTGTCCGAAATCGTGTAAAAAGACGGGTCTGAAATATTTGAGGATGTGCATATTAGCGCTACCGGAACGGAACTCACCTTGTGTGTGATAAGTGTGTGCACCTGTGAAAGTGTTAGTGTGTTGAGTGGTGTTATGCATCGACTCGTCCGACGAGACATCGTGGCTGTTGTCGGGTCACGTGAGCCATTTCAATGTTTTTTAGGATAAAGACGATTAGTTATCGTCATCATTTTACTTTTGGAATTTTCATTGAGATTTCTAAAATCAGAAGTGGGATAAATAATAGCAATCCTTTTTATTTTTTGAATTCTCTTTGAGATTGCTAAAATATAATAAATATAATAAAACCAAAAATGGACACTATGCAGTCAATTTTAATCACTCTCTTAAAAAAAGGACAAAAGTCACTGGTCGAACGAAATGCAAAGACCGTTGCATCAAATAACTCAAGCGAAAATTTAATGAAGTCATATTTTAACAGTTCGTGCAAGACATCAGTCTCGCTGTGCTTTTAAAAAGGTTTTTATGTTACAAGATTTGTTTCTTTTTAAACCAGTAATGTTTTGAATAATAATTAAACGCTATAAAAATGTTGAGTAATATTAGTGCAAAACTAGTACGAATATTACAGTTTTATATAAAATTATTTAAAAAAATATTATAAACAGTCTCGTAAAGTATTAATAACTTCTCTTAAAGCACAATACGATTAATATTATGCGATTAATATATAATATTATAATTGTAATTAAATGTTAACTTAACTGACTGCTCATTGCTCTAAGCGGTATTGACCCTTAGCTTTATAAACGGAACTCATGATTCGAATTCGGGAAAACGATTTTGTGTTAATCGGCTTGGGTCAATTTGAACCGATCACAATGATCCATGTTCGGATGGGCATAAAATTTCCATCCTAACCACCCACGTGTGAACCAGCGTGGAGGGATGCGGTCCAAAAACTCTCCAATAGAGAAGGCGTGCATTGGGGTCCTATATCCAACAGTGGACTAACACAGGCTGATGATAATAATGCAATGTAAACTTTAAAGCCTTTCAAGAAGAAGTAATATAAATAACAGTACTAGAATTGGAAGTAGTGGTACTAATCTACAAACTAAGAAGCATTAAGCTATATATAAAGCTTCGAATGTGACTTTACGCTCAAGAGTTTCCGCAACATGCTAATTACTTTGACATGTGGGCAAATAGAATAGTGCATAACGTTTTCTCTGTTATTAATGCATTTTGAACATGTAACTTTAAACCACACAGAATAATATGAGGCAAGGAAATATCAAGAAAGAAATATATACTCCCATTAGCCGTTATATAATTTTAAGTTTTCTCGATACGACATCAATGTTCATAATGTTCTCCGAGCAGGTTTCGAATACGACGGCCGATCTATATTAGAGATCAGCCAACTATGCAGGAGACTTTGTAGTCCACAAGTGTACTCTAGGGTTCCTTTTCTCTTTTAGTCCGATTGAAAAAATACTGACTTTTTACATACCTATCCGATGCATGGATCTTCTTACTACATAGGCAATCGGCGATCGTCGAGCATTGCCTTAACGAAAGTATTTCAGTCCGTGCAGAATTCGAACCTTCGGTTTCTAATGCACAAGCCCACACCGCTAGACCTCTGAGGTGGTTACTCTCAATACTATAATATAGAGCTAAATAGATATATAAAGTTTAGCTTATTAAATCTATTGACATGCTGTATATTCCTAAGGCTTGTTATTCACGCCGCGATAACCATCAGAAGTATTATATTCTTTACCTATACTCTGAACTATCGTTACCATTTAAACAAATAACACTTCTGTTCTACTGCATTTGCTTTACGTTATATTCCGCATTAATTAAACAGATTACAGCTTTCTTTACTATTCATTACTTGACGTACGGCTATTAAAAAACACGTCTTAATGCCGTATATAAGAGTTAATTCTTAAATTTCTTTTAGCACTATCACAATCCTATTTCTTAATTGTCGCGGTGTTATGTATAACTACTGCTGGTTAGAACCTATTTGAAATAATCGGGTTTTATGAAAATGTCTTATAAATTGGCTAACTAAATTTAAACTTTGCATGTTACAAAGAAATACTGCATACATTACCTAATCGTACTTTGACGGTGTCAATATTCTCGCGGTTTTCCTGAGAGATTCATAGTTTATTTGATTAGGTGGAAAAGGCCTCAATAATAGTGTAATAGTATAATAATTGTAATAATAATAGTGTAATCGTTTAATATTAAATAATACATAGTTTAATAAAATACTCGAGCATAAATTCCAGAAGACTTGTTAGACTACTTAGTTAACAATTATATCCGACAGACGAATAAATCATTGGCGTATTTAAATAAACTTATTTCTTATAATAACTTCCTATTATACTCCATCCAAAGTATAAGTATTTTAGGCAAGATTTGTAAATACTCAACAAAACCTCGTAGTCAATAGTTTTTATTACGATTTATTTATATTTACAGATAGGGATTAAAAAGCAATGAGTATGTATTTTTAAACAACCGTATTGTTCAAAATATCGTTTATTTTAAAATCAAATACAAAAATGACGCATTTTTTATCGACATAATAAGCACTCCGCATTCTCTCTTAACACAATAAAACCGTATTCGTGTTGCGAACGAATACTGAAAGGTTTGAAAAGAATGTTACAAGCAACAAAAAAGTTCATCATTGTTTTACTTATGACAATACGAGTAAAACAGTGATATTAAAACGAAAAATTAAATCTTAATGGCATTAGGAAGAAAAAAAAATATATCTGCTATTTACTTCAATATAAATTGGAAGTTAACGCGTTATTTTCCTGGTGATAAATTTATAAACTTTAAAATAAAATATATTCTAGACCTATCTATCATCTTAAATGTACAGCCTTTTAATTCGCTAGTTTAGTATAGAAAAAAAATCAAAATTGCACTTTATTTATTTTACTCTGCTTCCGAAACGCAAATAAAGGCTAATTTTAATTAAATCAAGTTTGTCAAAAAATATTTCGAAACTTACTTAAGTTGATAGTGTTATCAAAAATGTTGTCTAAATCATCAACTTCGATGACGATTCAACTATTTAAAAAATAATTTTATTACGTTTTGTTTTGTTTGCAAATAACCTAAAATAAATAATAAATTTAAAAGGGGAGTACGCATTGTTCAAAGACTTTCGTCTTTAAATTCTGCCTAATTTAAATTAAAATGCTCTTATTTCTAAATAAATAACTGCTCGTTGTAAAGATGCTATGTAAGTAAATGTTATTATCTGCTTTGATTTATTTTCTGGGTTAAACTTAATTCAAGTAACATTCATATATTATGTAATAGTTACTTTTTACTGCTGTCTTAATCCACTCTTAAGGATCAGAAGTTTATTAAATAACTATGAACAATTTAATCAATAATTAAACTTAGTAACAAACATGCGAGATCTACTACGCACCATACGGTACGCTCTTTACGCTTATTATCTAGACGGCAATAACAATTATAAGGACGATTGCGAGCTGTGCGCTCACGGCTCGACATATTTATACACAACGCAATGAAATTTACAGGAAATAATATTTAACAATTCATAATTTAAAAAATAACTTACAGCTGCTTACATCAAACTACGCACAAGATAAAAAGAAACACTGTTTTTCCGGTGGAATGGAATCATCATTACTCATTGGTATCCAAAGAAACCAGTGGCCATAACTAAACTGGTAAAATACCTGACTGCCCAACTTATCAATGTGGTCTTCTATTAATGACAGTAACAGTTACAGCGTTTAGGGCCCAGCAATCAACGCACATTCTTTCAGCCCAGTCCTCCTTCCTAATAAGGATGATAGAGTTTCTTGAATGAAACACTTACTCAATAAGAAAGCGGTACGTTAGCAGATAGGTTATAGCGTCGATAGTTTACTGGGTTATTTCTTTTATATGTTATCATTATACTACTTGCGTTAACCGTAGAGGTCATTATTTCAGTAGTGAAACTATCAGAAAATTACCTCAGCGTTCATCGTGTCAACGTTCTTTTTCATTATTAACCGGAGCCGTTTTTATTAGGGCTCTACAGTTGTAACGTTATGGACATACGAGATTCTAATGAAACATTGTTAAAATATTTGTTTAAATATGCTGATTCAACTAAGATTTAAAATATCAGTGCGTAATAAAATTAGAGTTTGAATACACTCTTAAGGAAACAACGTACAACTTCACCTAGAAGGCTAGCTCAGAAAATTCTACTATGTTATTAACAAAAGAACTTTTATGTACTGATCTCCAATAGCTGGCATAAAACTAAAGGTCTTTAAAAGTAATCGAATATAGGAAAAAAACCTAAGACTAAGCAGAAACTAACAGAACTAGACTGATTATCACTGTGCAACAAGGCGTAGAGCCGTGTTAATGAAAACAAAAATCAACATTGCGCCTATTCTTTTACAGAAAGTACGCTTATTAGATCTCTTAGTTGATTGTTGATTATGAATCATTTTCAGAATTCTTGTACCATTTTTTTTATGACAATAGTTTAAGCGCTACTTTACCACATGTAAAATAATTCATTCATAATACTCAATAGTTGCACGTTCATGTTCATGTCTGACGCGTAGGATAAAATAGTCTGACGCGCGAGTAAAGTTAGCGGTAGCGGTAGGTGCAATTTTTAACCTAACTTTACTTAACTCAACTAGATCCTTTAACTTTAACAGCTGCTTACTATAGCAGGCTTACTATTTCGTTCATTATAATATTTTATTAGCTCGTCCGTGGTCAGCCATCAGTCACCGACTCGTCGAACCAATCTATTAACATTTATGCGACCGACTCTGAGCATTCCCGATCTTCTCAATGATAAGATCGCGCGCAAAAGGTTCCTCTGTGCACACACGTCGAAGTCATGAAAACTGGGATCAAACATAAATATGTAGTAATGGTTAGCTCTTACTTGAATCAGTGAAAAGAGTGTACCCACAATCCTGTCCACGGCGTCAACCTCACGTGCCCTCAAAGGTGCCTCGGTAATCCCTAACGTCTATGCAGGCGTACGGTTTTCAACATAAGGATACGACGGCAAAATAGTAAAGTTAGGCGTGAACGTTGGAGGCGTCAATTCTACCAGAGTATTAAACCGATCAAGTATTTTGTTTAGAAGAATTACGGTGAGGGCTGTCCAAATCCTGTATTACAAGAGCTATCACAAGGCCTACGTGAGCTTTTCATTAGATCTATCGCAACGCTAAATTCTACTACGCACCATACGGTACGCTCTTTAGGCTTATTATCGAGCTGTGCGCTCACGGCTCGACATATTTATACAAAACGCAATGAAATTTACAGGAAATAACACTTAACAATTCATCATTTAAAAATAACTTACAGCTGTTTACATCAAAACACGCAAAGAAACGCACGGACTAAACAAGAAATATGTAAAAAACACACTCTTACCGTGTTAGTTTCACATTAAAAACACAGCGAAGTAAAATAAACACGTGGTTTTATGTTGCAAATAAGATAGCGAACGATCAAAGTCGCGTGTTTTTAAGCGAATCCACTTCTTATGTTAAGGATCAGAAGTTTATTAAATTATACGAACAAAATCCAAAAAGAACTATGAACAATTTAATCAATAATTGAATTCAGTAACAAACATGCAAGATAACGTAATACAAAAATAGTTTAGGCTAGAGATTCTAATACGTCCGACGCGTCCGAGCATCCGAGGAGCAATCTAGGTACTCTTGAGAATATATCGGATCTAAGAAATATGTGAGAAACACTTGGAAAAAAATTATACCCGATATGCCTAAGGAGTTGCATAAGCCTGTTACAGAGGCGCCTGGGTGGAAATACGTGCCACCATCTCTATCCTTCGCAACCAAGGTCGATTTACCGGGAAAGAGAAACGTCCATATCAGAGTAGGTTGTTTTCTGCGTTTCCACGTCTTAGTGGGGAGCCATTGGAAGTGGATCTTTCCTCCTTATCCTCTTATTTCTCCTTAAGGTTATGATTTACAGTAACAGCACCGTAAAAATTTGCTTCTGAAAGTCAGACTGTTAATAGCTAATTATAGCTATTAATCTAGAGTTTAAATACTTTTACAGTACTGTTCATTTATACGTTTTGTGCTTCTTATTCGAATTACTGATCCGTATATAATACGTTTTATTATTAACCTTATAAATGGGGCGTAAACACAAGTATATTTTTAATTTTTGATATAATGAAGGATATTCCTTTTCATAACTACTTGCTTGAAAAACTCTGCATTCCATAAAACCTTTTATATATTTTAATTCGAAATAATTAGGCTCCTAACTGAAAATTGTCTGAAAAGTAAGATGATCATGCGTCGGATGGGCATGTAATAGTCGTCCACTCACAAACCCGCATTGGACCAGCGTGGTGGAACGGTCCAAAAACCCCCTAATGGGTAGCGGTGTATTAGGGGAGGCCTATGTCCAGCAGTGGACTATCACAGGCTGATGATGATGATGATGATGATGAGGCTCCTAACTTAAAATAATTCTTAAGTTATTATTAAACAATTTTAATAAGAATAAGTGTCATTCGTCTTAAATAAGTGTTGAGAAATAAACTGATGAACTGTATAAAACAAACATTATTTCCTATAAAATGTAAAAAATATTTAACACATTATATAAAAATAAATTTTAAAATACTTTATCACAGAAATTTTATCAATTTGTGGGTATCCATTTTACAGGAGACTATCTACTGACCAACATCACATCTCAAAAGCATAATGTCTGCTCAAACACTATGTCTCGGCACCAAATATTAAAGTTCAAAACACAAACTAATGTACTACAAAATAATGAAGCCTACATTCTTGATGAAGACAAAAAACATGGTCAATTTAAATCAAATAATAATACTGTTTTACACTTTGCGTATTTAATCGATAATTCTTTTTTGTTAAAATTATGATGCGAGTGAAACGGTAACTATCTTATGTTACGTATTCAACATATTGTTGTTGAAGACGAGAACCTTTTATTTGAATATTATTAAAACGTGTCAGAGACAAAGAAACGGCTGGAAAAAATAAGCTTTTGTTGTCGAGAGAAAGGAGGACACGTTAAAAATTTATATTGCACCAACTCAACATATAACAGTTAACAGAAAAATGTTGATACTATATGATAAATTTGAACACCTTTCGTCTAAAATCGAAATGGTCGGTTTTGAATGCTTGCATGTATATGTGTATATATATATGGTGGGCCAAAATAACTTTTCATCATAGTGATGAAAAGTTGTATTGAAGGAGACAGTTGGAAAAAGTGCAGCGAATACCATAGTTAAACTTAAGAAGCAATAGTATTCTGTAATGGTATCTAAGATGTTTTATGTTTTTGAGTCATTATTTGGTGATATAGAATAAAGCAATTGTAAAATAATATTGTCATCAACTTTTTGAGGTTGGACTTTAACCTCGAATAACTTTTAACGAGTTAACTTAGCGAAAAATCATTTCAGACCTTTTTTGTAGATCATCAAATTTTCTGCAAGAATATCTATATATTTTTACTACACATTCATTTGTTCGAGTGCATCAAAAATCCAAACAACCCGAAAAACTTCTTAGGAAAATCAAAAATCACAACAAGTCACCTCTTAATATTAATATTAGGGGTGGAACTTTACCAAAAGTTTTTTTGGTCCATCCTAATATATATATATATATATATATATATAATTGTAGTCTGTATTTCGGTCTGTTTGTTCTGGCTAATCTCAGGGAAGGCTGGTCGGGACTTTCACAAAGATAGGTAATGTAGCTGGGAGTAACTGAGGCAAATTTTTTGTCACAAAAGAACTAACATAATTATTATTTTTATATTACCACGTGGATTAAGTTGCGGATAACAGCTACTCTTTAATATCTATAGTTTGGCCAAATTATAGGCAACAAAGTGGTGTGTTTTATCTAGTGCTTATTTTGGTAACTTGTCACTGAGATCGTAGCTATAGGTTACTGTAATGACATCAATTCCGTGTTGTTACTTTTCTTTTGTAAATAAATACATATATTATAGGTACAAACACCCAGTCACGAGAAAAAAAGTATATTCATCATGCAATATTTTTACCAATATGGGAATTTACGCAGGCGGGGACCTGATAGAAGCATTAAAGAACCAAATTCATCAAATTTTAGAAGGGTGAGCGAGGAAGACTTCCGCCTAGAAGTCATATATAAAAAACAGACCAAAAACCCGCTCACCTACAACGTGTACTTCGAGTGTCACCCCGTCTGTGGGGATCATGAAGGGCCGAGGCGTCTTACACGTCGACTTCCAGGAGTACATGAGTAGATCAGTCACTACAAGTGCAATGCTCCAACGTTCAGCTATGGACAGGTGCAGCATATTGCAGGTGGCTTTGTGTAGAAGTAGTTGAGGTAAGCAGCCATTGTGGAGGACCCCGGACTAACTGGGCAGGATGCCCGGCAGAAGAGCAACCATCTTGCAGAAATTGCTCTATGGCAAAACATGAAAGTACACAGCATAATGCTATCAGTGACTCCTGCCCGATACAGAGAAAGTGGGACGCATTGGTAAGGTTATCAGTAGCTTACTTTTAAGCTCCCTCTTACTGCGACCAATAAACTCAGCCCAAGGACAGGAGTTGCATAAGCCCAGATTACAAAGACGAGACGAAAAAGGGTCATAAGATGGAACGGTGGTCGTTAGAGCTAATAAATCATTTGCAGCACCTAAAACAACTTCAAGACCCCTAAATAACTACAGATACAGTCGCACTCGTTACCGAGCTATTGAAGTACACTGTGTCACTACGCATCCATAGGGATTGTTAAATTTAGAAATAACCAGATTGAATATATATTTTGACATAATAAACCGAGCAAAGCATATGGAACGAAGCATATATGTCAATAAAATAAAGTAGGAAATAAATAATAAAGCATCAAAAATTTATTGTGCCACGCATATATAGATACATAACGGCAATACTTCTGTATTAAAGTATAAAAAAATTAAGATATGTAAATGAATTATAAAACAGACTTAGAAATGAAGATTAAAGCCCTTAAAAATTAACTTTGTAACGCAAGAAAATAAGAAAGATATAAATTAAGAATAGAAATCGGAACAACTAAATAGATAAAGAAAACATGTATTGTATATGTATACCTACAGATTAACAAAGTAAACGCAAACATATTAAATTCAAGTCAATACAGCTGTGCAAAATATAACAGTACTGTCCAGAAATAAACATGCAAAAGCAATTGTTAAGTAATTCAGGCAAATATTGTAACAGCAAAAGCTTCACCCTAAACATTAAAATGTTGTACAATGGAACTAAAAAGACAAAATAAAAAAAGAACTTAGGTCACTAACCCATATACATATATAACAACACGGAGAAAAAAAACCACTACGCCAAACGGGTCGTCAAATACATAATAAAAACTTACTTTTAAAACATGATAACAACATTTTTTCTATCCAAAGACTACCCTTGTCAATAACTTAAAATAAAACGATTATAGTTCGATACACTTTTGTTGTTCTGTTAATCAATATATATATTTTTCTTTCTTGTCTTAGACTGTACAAAATTTATATCGAGTCAGCTTTGTAAATCAATTACATCGTTAAATTGCTCGGATTATCTGTCGTACTAATTAATTGGACGCTAAATCTCTTAATACCCAATTCATTACGTTTTTTTAATCGAAAAGGCCGACTGTCGCAGCTTTGTGACAACTTGTTTTTACGAGTTGAATAGTCAAAAAAATATTGTGGTACGTACTAGAAAACTGGCACTAAAAATTACTTTGGCGTAAACTTTAACTAATTAAGTTTCACATAATTTTCGTTTTCTGTTATAATAAAAAATGCTAGAATTTTTACAGTTTTACTCCTGAACTTCCATTGTTTTCTTATAAAAATTTTAAGAAAATATTGACTGTCTCCGTAGGCTAGTGATACAGGCGTGTGCTTTAGAAACCGGAGGTCGTGGGATCGAATCCTCTGGGGACTCCATAAATTTTCATGGTCATTTCCTAGTTGGTTAAGACCATTTAGGCCCACCCAGTTGTCTGAAAAGTAAGATGATCCATGCGTCGGATGGGCATGTAAAAGTCGGTCCATCCACCAACCCGGATTGGACTAGCGTGGTGAGATACGGTCCATATTAACGGTTGATATTTAGAGAAAAATACCATGTGCACACTGTCAATTATTTTATTTTCTTTTAATTTACTGCATTTTAAGAGTAAGTGGAGACCGAGGTCGAGCGGTTGACCCAACTTCCTCCTCGTGATTTAACTTCACCGGTGACCGGAAGCGAGTCAAGTCGATTATCAAAAATCTCAAACCACTGAAAGCCCCGACCACCGACGGAATAAACAACCGCTTCATTAAAATCCTACCGGAACATTTAATTACCATCCCGGTCCTAATTTATAACGCAGCTCTTTCCAAGGGTATTTTCCCAAACACTTGGAAGGACGCTAAAGTTATAGGATTTCTCAAACCCGGCAAACCACCTGCACTTCCCAGTTCCTATCGTCCCATTAACCTCCTCAAGAGTTTCGGAAAAATATATGAACATCTTGTCCTAGCCCGCTTATAAGTTTTTATGAAATCTAAAGGGCTCCCTACCCCCATTCAAATCGGCTTTCGAGCCAAACACTCTTGCACTAATCAAATTCACCGCATCACGGAGAAAATTAAAGTCAGCTTAATACGAGGTCATCGGGAGCGCTTTTCCTCGACGTGGCGAAGGCGTTCGATAAAGTATGGCAAGAAGACTTTTTCTGCCGCAAAGCAGCCGTGTGACAAAACTTCTGTGTTCCAGTTTGAAGACCATGGTAGCCAGCCTATTTTTTTCGGGTAAACGAGGCGTTACATACTATTTCTCACAGTAGGTGGCAAATTGGTTACTTTGATATTACCGATGTAAATGGGTATCGGTGACCACGTTTTAGGTGCCCCGACTCCTCGTCTGACTTCGTATACGATTAAAAAAAATAACAAGATATCTTGAGTATCCGTAAACCTAGACATTTCTATTTATTGTTTATCCTTTTTACTTTCTATGTTCTATTTAAACCTTTTTGTTTAATTTCCATTTACCTTTTCCGACATGCAAATATAAAAATATATTTAATGAAATTAAATTCTCTAAATTAAAAAATATAAATGTTGGAAGCTTTCATTCTTAATTGGAAGAAAGGTACCTTGAGGACAAATTAAGAACACTTGGCCATTGTTCTTTTGTAAGCATACGTATTTGTACCATTATAAGTTTGAAATTAATCGAAAACATTGTAATGTAATAATTAAAAACAAATTTTAAAAGCTACAATCATCATTCATATGTTATCCGTAGTAAAAAAATTACGGAAATTTAAACGGGTCATTGTTTAAATTTAAATTAAAAATTAAGTGCTATTTTGGTGTTTTTTTTGACAAAACTTAAAGTATTAAACGATACAAGCTTTCTCGCCAGTTGAGATTTAATTAAAAAAAAATTAATTCAATATAAACTCTTTTGAGCTCTTTTTCTGTTTTATTTCTGATTTTGAGTTGGATAATTTTATTAAAAACTTGCATAATTTATGGCTGGAAGTAAAATTATATATGATGTAACTTCTTTACTAATAACTTTTCTTATTAATTTTTATAGAGCCTTTTTGTTCTTCACTCATAGTCTGTTAGCAATCCGTCCTCGGCTCTGCTTATTTAACCGACTTTCCACAAGAAGGCGGAACTCCATTCGGAACGCATGTTTTTTTATGCATATGTCACCTCGGTGCTCCGCTCCTGGTGCTCCGACTTTGTTTATGCTTTTTTTAACGATAGGTATTAGTTGTTAGTTGATCTCATTTTTTTTCTAATTTTGTGATAAGGAGTCTAATAGATATTTGGGAAATAAAAAGAATACGGCTCCAAAATCACGACCTTGCGATTAAGTTACAAACGCTTCTGTTACGTTAAAAGATAGACTTAAAGTAAGTTATACTTAATTGTATTTACTTTCGTCGTCTTTAATAAAGTCCGCGAGCGCATACCCCTTTTTTTAAGAATAACCCACAACATCCATTTTGGACGTAAAACATTTTATAGTGCATAAAACATTTTGATTAAGTGAGTACCTTGAACTATTTAGATTTAAAATATACTGGCAGATATCACGGTGTTGTTTCTTGCCGAAAGCATATTGTCATCCGCTTATAGTGCGCCAAATTTTTATATACTGTTTAAAGTCGGTGATATCTTTTGGTTAAAATTTTACTTGTTGAAATGGATGTTCCTGGAGTAAAAAAATAATCCATGTAATCAAAGGGTAACAATTCTCTCTAGTAGCAAAATAATAGTAGTTTTAGTAGTTACGTAGTGTATTCAAAACAAACAAAGAAATCTTTCTACTTTGTTTTATTAAAACGTCAAAATATATTTTTTAATAGTATCTCAACACGTCTACCAAAATTTAGACATATAATATATTTCAAGTATTTAGGAATTATCGCCATTTAGATACCGGCCCAACTGATAAAAATCTTCACTTTTTTCGCAGAAGACTAACCCAGCACATAAACCTAATTTAAATGGCAGTTGGAGTCTATAACAAAGAGAAGAACAAGCACACAGAGATACAGCGATAAGATGCATTTCAATAAACTTTCGTACATTTAATATTCCCGAAGTTGTTCATATCACCAAAGCTACATTTAACTAAACATTTATTTCGAATAATGCTACAAGGCGACCCTTGTCCCGGACCCTCCGCCTCGTAAACGGCTACAGAGTAAACGTTTATCGAGCTTTAAGTACGGACGAAGTGGCAAACACGAAAGTGTCACAATAACAAACAAAAACGTTCAGCTATATTTAATTCACGTTTTCAAGGTAAAATAAATATTAGTTGATTAATTATTAGAAAGGAAATTTAAAACGCTCGTTACCTAATCTGAATATTTATTACACCGTGTTTTATGGAACAAAATATTAAATAAATTAGAGCTTTACATTTTTGTAAACTTTCCAAATTGAAAAAAATATTATAGCTTTCATTGGAGTTAGGCAATGTTATGAAGACAAAGCAATTTTTTCTTAATAACATTTTCTTATATCCCTGATTCATAATCTTTTCTAAGTCGCTAACAAGAAATAAAAAAATTGACATTTACATATAAAGAAAAAAAAATTCTTATATTAATTAAACAACGTTGCAAGAATAAAAATTACTGTGAGAAATTATTTATATGTAAGATGAGTGTATTTTGAGCTGAAACTGAAATATAGCATTATTGTTTGCATTGTGTCCTCGTTTTTATAGATTCACATATTACGGATTTTTCACGTCAATCTTTATATTTATTTCTGACATTTCGTACTCATTCTATATGCGTGATCACGGGCTAAGACTAAGATGGAATGAAATCTGTATGTCATCATCAAATAATTATGTTTTCATAACATTGTTCAAATGACTACTTTTATACGTTTAAATTAATGATGGTTTTTTAAAACAGCGTTGTATTCCAACCAAAATCCCATCATTTGCGTTAAAATAATAAGATATTAGCATTAAGGTTCTTTTAGATTTTTATATTAAAATGACAATCACTACTACAAAATCAAAATTTTAAATAATTTTATAGTGAATAATATAATCTATTGCTTTAAAAGTTTTCTCTTTATGCTAGGCATAATCTTAACAACTATTGACAGTAAATTTTTAAGTAAATTCTTGTAATGAGCATATTTGATTACTGAATTCTTCTTGTATATTATTCCTTTAACCATCTCAATCATCATCATCATCAGCTTGGGTTTGTCTACTTCTGGACGTAAGCCTCCCATAATGCATGCTTTCTCCATTAAGGGGTTTTTTAGACCGTATCCCACCACGCTGGGCCAATGCGGGTTGGTGCGTGGACGACTTTTAGATGCCCATCCGACGCATGGATCATCTTAATTTTCAGACAATTGGGTGATAAGCCCGAATGTCCTAACCAACTAGGAAACAACAATGAAAATTTGTTGAGTCCCTTCAGGATTCGCACCACGACCTCCGGTTTTAAAGCATACCCCATAGTAATCTTCCAAAATGTTTATGGATTTAGCAACGAACCACATATATATTTTTGTTTTCTTTCCAATGAAACAAAAGCCTCTTAATGGTCTCAATGACGAAGAAAATGTATATTATGCTATGCCTTTCCCATTTGACCTTTTTTTCTGGCTAAAGTAATATTTTGAAAGCTTATATCATTTATGTTTCAGAGAAACGGTACAAAACAACTATACAAATGTTTGAAACCGTAATAAACCCTGATTGAAGTCTGCGTTAATTTATGTTATCGTGTATGTTCAAGTTAAGAGTAAGTTTAATTATGTTACTCTTAGGGCTTACAGAAAACCCGTGAATTATTTTAAAGGTGCCACTATTATAAACTTGATTATTGTAAAGGAATATTAAAAGGTATAGAAGATCGAAGTACACGCGCAAGCGGCTCCTATAAGTCGTTACAAAAGTACGCTGTGCTTTGTATAGTCTCGTCTTGCATAGTCTGTATAAAATGCTAATACAAGAATGTAAACTATCTTGGGCATATAATACGTTGAAGTTTTGTGGAATGATATACAATGTGTATTACATATGAAACTTTAACAAAACAAATATGACTGACTTGAAATAGTTTATCACCATTTTGCACAATATAAGCGGGTGGCATCGTGCCTTCTACAAGAAACTTTCCCGGAATATCTGCCATTGCATTTAATAAATCTCTAATGTTTTTCACCCATTCATATCTTCAAAATGTCATCTATGACAAGTTTTATGCCAATTTAATAAAAGTATTTTAAAGCATTATCTATATTGTAAACTCACATTAATACCTTAAATGAGCTTTGAATATTACCAACCGACATATCCTTACTTGAGAATACAATCGTAGAATTTAAAATGGAAATTAATGACCGGGACCAAGAGTTGTTACGAAATGACTTCGACATATCTGGAGGTCCTGAAGAGCGTAACGAACGTTCTATGGATATTGTCCTGGCCATAGCGTCAAAGCTTGGTGTAAACATTGGATCAAAACGATATTGTTAGCGCAGAACGTCTAGGAAATCCACATCGCGGGCAAAGCGAAAACATTCGGCCTAGGCCTATTGTTGTGCGATTTGCACGTCGCATACAACGTGATAATCTTCTGGCGGCAGCTCATGTTCGTCGGAGAACTACAACTGCAGGAATCGGTATCGATTCTAGCATAAGGCTGACAAAACATAATCGTCAAGTTTTCTACAAGGCACGCTTAGAGGCAAAACATAGGCAGTGGAAATACGTATGGACCCGAGATGGAAAACTTTTCACACGAAAGGATAACGGCGAAACAATTACAAATTTAAAGGCTTGGTTAGAACAATCAAGTGTTAGCTATTACGCAACTAAATAAATTTTAAATAATCTACTTCGGACTGTAAAATTGTATATTTTCAGTCAATATACAATAATATGTTTATAGTAAATATGTATTTAATTTCAATTGTTAAGTGTAGATTTTAATTTAAAATATGTGTCAAAAATATAATGAGTTACTTACGAAGCTAATTAATATTGGGTTCTACTACACACCATTATGAATTTAGCTTCAATTTCAGCACCATCATAACTTTGTACTGTTTATGTACTACAAGCGACCAGTCCGGCTTTACACGGGTGCAATGCTGATAGTCGTAATATCTTCCGAAGTATTAATTTATATTATATGATATAAAGTATATATATATATACAACTGTTATATATGCACCACTCTATATATGTTTTATCTTAAAAAATAGGCAATAGACTCAAAGCGTTTTTTTAAATACAAAGAGTAATTCAAGAGGAAGGCATGTTTGTATAATACATTCCTAACTAGTCAGACTTCGTAGCCTAGAGTTATAGGCTTGCGCTTTAGATCTTTAGGTCATGTGTTCAAATCCAGCAGAGACTCAATAATTTTTTATTGTGATTATCATAGTTGGTTAGGGCAATGCGGGCTGATCACCCGCCTGTAAAGTAAGAGGATCCTTATGGACGGGTAAAAAGTCAATGCTGGGCATTTTCTCTCTTCGGTTGTTACTTATCCCATTAGAAAACAAAGAAGAGTCAATAGCATTAGCGAAGTTTTATTAGTTTTGCAATAGATTTCTTCACAATCTTTATAACGACTTTCATTCAATCAAATCAAATGTTAAACTAAAAGGAACAGTCTCCTTTCAAAAATTCAATAATATTAACGAAGGTTCGTAGCAATATCTATTCAATAAACGTTAAAACATGCTAGGCTGTTAATAATTTTCCCTTCGACAATAAATGTGAAAAACATGCAATTCAGTGAGAAAGTAAGTCATTTCGATAATTATGAAATATTTTAATACAGAAAAACCTACGAGAAATATGCCATGGAGCAGATTGATTGTAAAAATGTACACAAAAAAATACGAATCAAAAGCTTCCATTGAATGTGCAGTGAATGAAAACAGTTTTATCAAACATATTTTTTTAGAAGCTTGCATTCATTGACATGTCAGATTTTTAAACAAAATTGATTTCTTGTGCAATTTATACCTCTCTCCTTTTAATTATTATTTGACGCTAATTACTTCTAAGTTTTTTTTTTAATTTATAACAGAAAAATTGTATCGTAAACAGAAATTATTCATTGATATTATTCGGGTGTATTAACGATGAGGAAAAAATTATTTGTATCTTGGATATTATTAATTTGACATTTTTCCTACTAAGCCATGCAGTGTTAGTTTGCAATTAGTTTACATTCAATACCTTTGAAAAACTTGTGTTTTACAAAATTTATATTTATGTTACTCCTTTACAGGGTTTTTACAATAATAGTGATGTTAAAACTAAAGCTGGACGTGCGCCCGGCGGTAAGTGATACTTTAAGAAAAGGAGTAAGATGCCTACAAATTCGGATACAGCCGTTCAGACAACCTGGACCCATTCCGTACCGCCTCAACTTAAGGTGTCTCGTTGTTAATTGGTGGTTTAAATGTAGCAAACGCATCGTCACCCACATGGGTGTCACGTGGACACAAATTTTTGAGTAGTTTGTTAAAATTTGCCACGATAAATAATAAATGCGTTATAAATAAAAAGAAAGCTTATGCACATAATATTAAAACAAACATAAATAGAGGACAAAAACAGGTCTTAAGCATTCGTGAGCTCACATGAGAACAATTTTTTCTTATTATCATGTGCAGCGTGTGGTCGCGTCGCGTTGTGAGGGTATGGCTGGGAGCGGCGAGATGTCATAGGTTGCCCCCCGACGTAAGCAATTGTAGCCCTCGGCAGACGACTCTTTAAGGTAGGTAGATCTAGCAGATCCTGTCACCGCCTGTACACCGAAAAGTCGCTGGTATTTTAAACGGGTGCCCACCCGTGTGGGCAGGTACCTTTCAGAAAGACATTTTTTAGTACCTTGTGGGTGTTGGCAGTCGAGTCAGAATCTGCTAGTTAACTTCCTGTCCTGTGTTACTAAGAGACCAAATTCCTCGCATCTCACCATTTTTTAATACAAGAAAGCGAGATCTTGCCGCCTCTCTTCAGCTCCCGATGAAATAAGGATGTGTAGAAAAAAGTTAAACTATTTTACAAAACCGGTGTGGGAGTTGGGGCTGGAGCACCCTAGCTCTGGCCGCCGTTTTAAAGTTATGACTTGCAAGGAGACACGACTGTCTCCCTTAGGAGCGACGCTGGTTTTCTCGGTACGCGGCTGTTTCGAGAGGTACCTGCGCCAAATGGATGGTAGGGAGCCCACAGAGAAGTGCTATCACTGTGTACTGGAGTGCCCAGCCTGGGTACAGAGCTAGGAAGTGTTGTGGGGCTTTCGTCTATGGAAATATCGCTGAGGGTTAAAAAATACATACTAAATATTTAAAACAAAATAATTTTATATCCAAGTACCAAGATAAATAACAAGAATATTGTCATATAGAAGTAAACCTTTTTCTTTACGTTATTTTTTCAGCGTACCATCTTGAATAACAAACATCTTAAATTTCCTTTTAACAAAAATAATAACTTATCCATGATATATAATATATATATATATCCTCCTCTTTTGTGTACAGCGCTACCGAAGTTTCGATTTCGCATGATGGAAACTTTGGCGGGGAACGGACGATTACTTGCACAATTTCAACGTACATCAAGTTTATTTCTCATTCAAACTGCAAACCAAACACGCTGCGTGTATTAATTTAATCAAGACTTCAAGACGCTCAAAGGCAACTTTGGCATCTCATGAGACCGAGCTTGTTTCCAACTAATACGGCGTGCTTTGTTATTCTTTTCAGCATTCCTCCGTTTTAGCTTAAATGTTTGGTTTAATAAGTTATATCGAAAAGTGTTTAATACGGCTTATACAGTCCACTACTAATAATTATTGTTAAAAATTTGTATGTATAAATGTATATTTCTTGTTTTCACGCAAGAACTGATCAATACCACGTAAAGCATTTACGGTACTATTCCCAAGTGTTCACTTAAGATGTCTTCATAGCTTGCGTTTAATATGTACTATAAATAAACCAAAATAGACTTAGAATTGATTTAAAATAAATGGCCTATAGTAACAAACGACATCGTACGTACAGAGTTGTTCTAAGTTGTAAGACGCTCAGTGGTTGACACCGCGATGGCACAAACAGTCAATATTAGATGTAGACATATATGTGTAGCCCTTTTAAAATAGGCAAGGAGTACCCAACATTTTACATATAGGTAAATATGGTGTACATGCAGTACAAGTACAGTAAAATTTTTCACAAACAAAAATAGTTAATAATATAAACAATTAAAAAAGGTTGAAGAAATTGTATTACAATTTATAGTATTAATAATTCAAACTAATTTTAGTAAACATATCTAGTCGGAATTTTGCTTTATTTTTATTTTATATTAGATATTATTGTATGCTTCGACGGAAGCCCTCTATAAGAAGATAGAGTAGTGAAATCGGTAATTCAAGATTTTTTTTAAAAATTTCTAAGTGGTTGACTTGTACTTTGTAAAATACAATACTATACCACACTAGAAAGGTCAAGTATAGATCTCACGTAAGAAAAATATAGTATTCTGAATGCCTTAGTTACTTAATACATGTTGATCGCTTGTCTGTTTTGGCAAAACAGAATTATCCCGCCCGTTTGGCTACTGGATGCCGATTTATTAAATAAAGTCTATTTAACGTCAAATTTTGGTGTACCTAATGCTCAAAAGTATCCCATAAAATCAAACCCACATCCACCAACATAATAATAACGAATTCAATTTAAATTGTGCCACCACGTCGTAAACACTGTAAGCGACCTTTAGATATACGAGCTAGATATACTCGTATTACCTAGTGATATCCAGTTTTTTAAAACCATTAATAAACTGATCCGTTCTAAAGGCAGTGCGCAATATTTAATAGGATTCTTGTAAGATATTAAAATAATGAAGCTTCCTTTAGGAATATTCATTACCTTATTGGCTACACATCCTTGTTAATAATTTTCTTAATTCCACCATCGTTTGATCCTACATCCTTGAGTATATTTGTACAGCTACACAACAAGTTGTGTAGACAAATATAAATTCTAGTATGGGGATACCCAACTTATAAATTCGTTCTTTTCTTCAATTTAATAGTATACCATTTAATACGTTACATTTTTAAGTATCGGGCTTGTTGCTTCACAAAATAATTGTAATATTTTTTATTTATGCTCTTATTGCTACGTTAACATAAGTCTAACCATATTAACATATGATAAAATAAATGCACATTTAAACCATCTTAACTCCAATCATTCAAAAAAACAGTGTAATACGGAGTTAGAAAATAATAATTCTTTAGCGTTTATCGATGTTTTAATTATCCGCATTCCTGATAACAACTTGAGCCATACCGTGTATAGGAACCCATGCAAACAAGTATTTAAACGGTAATTCACACCACCATCCATCCCATTTAGCTATAGTGGGCAAATCTTTGTTTCAGAGAGCACGAGAGATCTTAGATCATGCACACATGGCGGCTGAGCTACACCATGTTAAGCAAGTACTGCGAGACAACAAGCTTGTGCGCACGGCAGCGTCACAGTGACCGAGTGAAGGCAGTCACAATGGAGCGAGTACCTGCTGTTCTACCTTTTGTGAGAGGCGTAACTGACAAGATTGGCTACATTTTGAGGCGGGCTACAATCAAAACCTATTTCAAGCCGCTGAAGAAGATTGGTCAATTCCTACAACCTATTAATTGCAATATCCTCTATAAGATCCAGGAGAGTCAAGCTAGATTGTGACTGCGGCCTCTCTTATATTCGACAATCAAAGCGAGCAATAATAACCGCGTGAAGAAACATATAGCTGACATTAAACATAAAAGACGTTGGTTGGATTCTACCACCTGTTGGGACCCCATAATTATTTATTAAAATTTAAACCAAGCATAATACCACTGCTAGCTGTAAAGATAAAACTATTTCATTTTGCATAGGTCGGAGATACATACAAAATATTAGATCTGGAATCCGCTTCAGCACTAGTAACAAGACACATGACATCTCAGTCTACCCGTGACCACGCTCGCTGAAAGGTGTTCGAAACGTCGGAATTTAAAATGTAAAATAAACGTGATAAAATTCTAAAGTCATTTTATTGAATAATATATAATATCTATTTTATTATATATATAATCGCGTTAACAATAGAAATAATTCTTACAACGTTTTGAAGTTTTTTGTCTATCTGTCTGTCTTTTCTGGCGCATCTATAAAACAGCTGCTCCAATTTTGACGGTAATTTCACTGAAACATCTTTCATGTAATTGGCAGTAACTTAGGCTACTTTATTTTACCTAAGAATTTTTTATATAATGCCACGCGGATAAAGTCGTGGGAAACAGACAGTATTTTAATAAGACCACCAATTACTTTTTTTTTTTTTTTTTATGGCATACGCGGCAGACGAGCAGTCAGGCCACCTGATGGGAAGTGGTCACCGACGCCCATAGACATTGGCAATACCAGTGGTATCGCCAACGCGCTGCCTACCGTGAGACATATGGTGTTAAGTCTCGTTTACCCAGTAAATACGCTGGCTACGGTGCCCTTCAAACCGGAACACAGAAGTGTTTTCACACTACTGCTTCGGTTTTTACATTATTAACTGTTTAATTCAGTGATATAGAATCATTTCATCAATATTAATCAAAACATATTAAAAATACATCTAAATATTTTTATACTACACCAGAGATCGTGTTTATAGTTTGGTAATACATGTTTTCTTAATTCACAACTAACAGGTTAAGGTGCCTTAAAATTGAATTACTTGCATAATTATGACTTACATAATCATAGGATAATCATAACGAATCATAACATAATCATAGGTGGAGGTAAACGCCAGGTAATCGGTTGATATTAATTGCAAGTAACATAATTTTTATATAAAACTGGGTAACAAATTGTTTTAAAGATCATTTAATTTTAAATATCTGACATTACGTCTTCTAACATTATTTTTTATGTTTATACATATAAGGACACTTAACCAACGAAATTTTTAACATAAATAATGTTAGATCGTAAACCTTTACACTACTCATGTAAAACATAAATATATATTTTATTAACATTAAACGAAACTCAAAAATTATTTTTAACACAAAAAAGTATGGTAATAGATAGCCTATTTTTAATACCTCTGGTTTAGCGGTACCTGCTGTGGTTTAGAACTGTAGTTACAAGTTTATTTGCAATAATGCCCGTAAAATTAAGGTTAAGGTACCATAAACCAGTATGAAAGGGAATACTACGAAATGGCTGCTCAAGCCAAGTCTACCCTCTCGGGGGCCTTTAGTGCAATAGTGACAAGAAAAAGATGTTAAAGTTATAGTTGAGAACGCCAAACTTAAAAGGACTTTTTGTCTTCACTGGGAGACAGTTTGTTACCGTAATTTTAGCTTTCTTAATCGGCAAATAATATTAATATGGTAAATTTATTAAATTGTATCTTTATTTTATAGTTACTAAACATGAATGAGGCAAGTGGAAATGCGCTTATCGCGGAATAGAACACGACTTTTTCAATGAAGGATGGGTATTAGTTTTTACGATGAAACTTAAAATCTTGGTGATTCTAACTTTAATTATAATGTTATTTACACAACAATCGCCATTCTTTTTATTCGTCAAACAATGTAAGGTTTTAATTAATTTTTATAATTGCCTTTTTATTTCCTATATAAGGTTAAATATAAAATGCTTATTCTATTTCTTGATAAATTTTAATCAGTCTGCAAAAGGTCCAATTAATCAATTTAGTCTTGTTTTAGAATTTTCTCAAATAAATTTGCCTTGGGATTGACATCAAAATCGAAGTTTTGGTTAATATATTTAAGTTTAGGGAAGATTATCGAATTAATATAAACTAAGTTATGTTCTATCGTACTGCTTGTAAATTCACAGAAGAGCGGTTAATTAGATTATTAGTTTTAACCTAATCAAAATAGGGTAAATCGGTATTAGTGAGTTAACATAAATAACTCACAAACCTATGATTTGTATTTCTCTCAAAATTTTATTCATGCAGCGAATTTATATTATTTTTATTTACATTTATTTGAGCATTTAAATTTAATAACTATTAATTAAGTATTGGATATTAAAGTAAAGAAAAGTGTACAATTAAAGGATATCGTTTGTTTCTTTTAAATCCTTAATGATAAGAGGACCATAAATACAGATAAGCATACATATATATACGTCTATAACCTTATAGGTTATCTTATGAGTAATGGCAGTATGTAAATACTAAAAACACACGTCACAGTATTCTTTATTTCGGCTAGTTTAGCCCACAGCTTTAGCTTCTCTCAAAATCCGCCAAACGAGACACGATCTTGTGCCACCTGAAGGGAAAGTTAGGTTTATCTAACTGTATTAATCGTCCTAGGTACATATATGTATTTATGTCGACAACTTTGAGTGCAGCGCCACAATTTTAGAGATGTTTTATTTTTTTCAAATAATTTGTGTCATGAGTTTCTTGTAATACATTTTCATTCACAAAATAAATATTTTATTAATAAACTAGGGGCCCGGGATTCGCACAAGTGCAAAGCTTGGTACTATACATACCTACCTGCTATAGAATGTCTTGATAAACAACGTTGCTGTATAAATTAAAATCACAAAAGTTGCGTTTATTTAGGCTTGAGCATAACTAAATATTTATTGAAATAACAGTTGCATGACTTTAAATAAAAATAAGCGGCAACACTGTGCGAGAGTCTTGAAGTAAACAATTCGTTTCCGTCAATTTGCTATGTCAATTCAATCTTCGATTTCACATCGCTCGCTACTAAACACAGCAGATATAAACATCTGTTGTTGACGAGGGTCATCGTTTGAACTACGTAAAGGACATAATCCCGAGATACGTAAATCCGCACTAATAAGAGAAAAGTCATATTGACTGTATATTATAAATTACCATATAATCGAACACGATTTTATTAAACTTTGAAATGAATATAGTACAGATAACATAACACTTTTTGTTTCATTACTCTAAATTATTTAAGAGAAACTTCTTTATCGGAGCTTTTTTATAAAAAAATTTAGTGTAACATTTTTTTTGTTACGCGTCACATTTTTCCGTTACGCGCCATCTTTTTCTTATCCCTACCACGCGTCTTTAAATGTTTTTTAATGATTAAATAGTTTCATAATTTCTTTTAATCTTTAAAACTTTTCCAATAAGCCTTATGCTTTATTCATAAACTATTTCGGTAAATATTTACAAGCGCATTCATGTTATGCGTCATCTAGCGTTTAATTTAACGAACATTGCTAAAGTCGCATACTAAAATTTAAACAATAATTACGTATATTTGAATAATTATTTATCTTATTTTTCATTTTCAAATTATTTATCTTCAAATTATTGGGCTGAATTCATGTTTATGTGAACTTAGGTTTATAAAGTAGACTAGTCTGTATTTTAATCTCAAAATATCTGCTTAATTCGGCTTCTTGACATGTTACAATTTACAAATGTGTATGGTGGAGTCCTTTATTGTCGTTTTATTGGTACTAATTAAAGTGATACTTCTTTATCGGGGTTGGGAAACATTTTTTTTTTGAAAAATAACGTCAGAAAGAAGTTTCACTTCTTACGAGTGTACGCTAGTACACGCAACAATTCTTGATTCATGTAAAAGTCCGTCCGGTTATCAGTATCATCTTTGGCAGTCATTATAGGATGATCTTCGTGTCTTAAATTTACTGAAACCGAACTGCAACCTTCTTTTATCAAAACAAAGTATTATATGAAATACGAAAAATATTAAAGGAAAAAAAAGAGTGCCATATTTGTTAAAAACAATGTCGGTCTCAATGGATACCAAAGGTAAACTCAAGCTTCTTGAAGTCCTATTAAAGAGAATAAGTTACTGACCGACATTTCTGTCAGTCCAACTTATAGTGATATAGAAAAAGAAAATTAAAAAATATGAAAAACTTTAACATTGAAAAGTGTAATTTAAGTGCTTTTACATTCGCTGTTAGTACATTTTAAAGGAAATTAATTGCTCAACAAAAAAGACTTACTTTATTCGGAGCGTATATTTTTCTTTTACATATTATTAGACAAATGAACTGATTTTATTAATATTTTTATTTGGCAGTTCCTGTACAGTGCTCCCTTTTCAACCGACATCCCAAAAGGAGTTACTCATTCCTATTGGTTACATTTTTTTTTCATAATTTTATGATAAGTACTTTAATAAATATTTGAGAAATAAAAAAATTACAGCACCAAAAATCACAACCTCGTGCGATTAAATTACAGACGCTGCCAAAACCGTAAAAGATAGACATAAAATATGTTTTACAGAATTGTACTACTTGAATTGGTCTACAAACACAAAAAATAAAATATATCTATGTTTAAAGAATAACGAATAAATATAATATTTTTAAAGCCTTTTATCAATTAAAAAAATCCCCTGTAAGAGGGCCTTATGAGAGTTCATCAAAATTACTTTCTGAACAATATCTGTCTCAAATTATTAAAACGACAAGGAATATAATCGCGTTATTTAATTCTCTCGATAATTCACAATTAGAATAATTGAGTGTTAATAATAATTAATCTCTATAACTTATACGCAATAGCTCGGAATGCCAAATGTCTGAAAAGTAAGATGATCCATGTGTCGGATGGGCATGTAAAATTCGGCCCACCCACCAACCCGCATTGGACCAGCGTGGTGGGATACGGTCCAAAACCCCAATGGATAGGGGTGTATCAGGGGAGGCCTATGTCCAGCAGTGGACTATCACAGGCTGATGATGATGATGATGATACATATTATTAAATAAAGGAACCGTTAATTAAAGAAAAGATAAAAGGTAGCACATTTTTTTTGTAAGAGACCGCGATACCCTTTTCTTCTGCTAAGTGTGAAAACACTATCGTGTTCAAGTTTAAAGGACACCGTAGCCAGCTTGATTACTTGTTAAAGAAAAATTATTATTCCATGTATCGAACGTAAGCGTAGTGGCACCAATCCGCTTGGTGCCACTACGCTCTTGAGAAAACGTATAAATTTCTATCGTTTAAAAGTTTTGCTCGTCACGTCACTTTATTAAGTGAAAACGGAATTAGTAACCAATTACAATTAAACGCACACAAAGCTAATAAAAAATACATGTTTATAAATAAATTTCTATATATATAGAAAGAAGGCAAAGGAACAGTCGGCCGACCTGATGAAAAATTGTCACCGACGCCCATAGACATCGGCAATGCCGAAGGTATCATTAACGCGCTGCCTTCCGTGAGACATTGGATGTTAAGTCTCGTTTAGCCATTAAATACGCTGGCTACGGAACAGGCTCCGTAGCTTAGTGCTAAGGGCGTGTGCTTTCGAAACCGGAGGTCGTGGGTTCGAATCCTGCGGGGACACAACAAATTTACTTATCATCCAACTAAATGAAAGGAGGATGATCCATGCGTCGGATGACCATGTAAGAAGTCAGTCCACCCACCACTCCGCATTGGACAAGCGTGGTGGATACGGTCCATAAACTCCCTAATGGAGTAGGGGAGTACCAATCCAGACGGCCCCTGTAAACATGCTGATTGGATAAAAAATACGGTTTGATAAAGTTAATTATATGTTATGTAATAATATATTAAATATATTATTCATAACATATCAATAACTTTTATAATAGATACTTTGCTTACGCGTATTTCATATGGATTTAGTCGTAACAATTACCAAAACCTCATAGCTGAAGTTTTAAACCCTCCTCAGGAGCCATGGTCACGGTACGGACTAAATAATCGAAAATCCACCAATAAAAGAGTAATTAATCGAAAATCCACATAAATTCAGTACAGAATGTTCATTACTTTCTAAATAAGCGTCTCACGCTTTTTAGAAAGTAATGAATAATTTTAGAATAATCTTCATTGATATGCGTATTAAGAAACAACTTCATTGAATATTAAACATTTCCAAGATACATGTGTTATTTAATAAGTAATAACGAATGTACTATATGTCGTGTTCAACGAAAAATAACGAGAAGTTCAACCCTTGTCATGTGTACCCGCTCAAATTTTATGTAAATGATTAGGTAATGTTAATTTAAGTTAGTAAGAGCTTGAGTTGAATGCAAATAAGAATGACATGCAAATACAATTAGCAAATTTAAATTATTTGCTATTTGTATTTATATCTCATATGCATAGGTCTCTATATATGAAAAAAAATATAGATAGTATTAATACAGCTTTGACATTTATTTATAATGAACAGTTTTTCACGACTTTGTCCCCGGAGTAATGTAAAAAGTAATTAAGTTTGCCTTAGTTACCGTTAGTTCTATCAGCTATCTCTCAGTGCAAGTTTCTTCAAAATCAGTCCAGCTATTCCAGAAAACAAACAGACATACAAAAACTTTAAAAACCGTTGTTTTGTTACATTCATTGGTAATATATCGCAATACAATCATTTAAAAACTGTTATTTTGATGTATCAAACAGACACTCCAAATTAATTATAATTTATATATTATGCTATTGATAAGCTTGCACAAGATGAAAACTTAACACCCGACCATTAAAACTCATATATTAATTCTAAACTTAAACTCAAGTAAGGCCATTAAGTGGATTTAAAATAAATGACTAAAAAGCAACTCTACAAAATAATACAGAAACATACATATCCCCTGTTCCGCACTGAAATACAATCGCAAATATTGAAGACTACATCCGTTTAATATCGTACGTCGGCCTCGAGATCGTCTTATTCATCTGTTTTCCTTTTGTTAAAATAGAAATTTAATATCATTCCGAGTATTTATTAAGATTATTTTTAATCTTTACTTCAAAACCAATATGCAAGCAAATTTCAGATTCCATGTAAATTAAACATTATCGTCATCAGATTTTAGATTGATAAAAGTAAGTAGTGTGTAAATACTACCGTGATCCGGTTATAAGGACACCGTAGCAAGTATTTACTGGATAAAACGCACTACCAACAGTAAAGACATGTAACATACTGTTTTACTGTTGGTGTGAGTACTTGGTGTTGGCGATTCCATAGGCGTGAATGACTACTTTCCATTAAATGCGATGGCTGCGCGTCAGCCTTCGTATCCAATAAAAGAAAAAACAAAACCAACAAGGGACTTGTTTTTTTCTTAAGACCCATTTCAAGAATCCACCTTGATTGGGAAATTTAAATTCCTCTTTCTAAGAAATATGAAGAATTTATGTTGTCAACATTCAAAAACAAATATAATTCGTGAATTATAGCTTTTCACTGCACTGAGTAGTAAATACTCAATTCGTTCCTGGAAAAGTCCATGTCAGAGTACTTGTTGGCTTTGCAATTGCAATCCATCGCAATGTTGTTAAAAATGTTGGTGCAATTTAAAATGTGTCTGAAAAACGAATTACATCGAGCTGTTAACGAATTGTTCACTTAAAGAGAGTGCATGACATTAAGAACAACGGTAGTTCCCCTTTAATCTTTATGGAGCAAGTGTAAAGTGCTATATATCCTTTGTCGTGTATTAGAAAGCTTTTATTTTTTGTCCTTTTTATGGACTACTAGACGAGGAATTATCTTAAAATGGACGAAATAACAATGCAGTTTTTATTTTATTCTGTAGTAACTTAGGATAAACGGAGTATTAACTTGAATTCAGATTAAAGTAACTCTGTTACTTTTAATTGCATGAAATTTTTTTTTAATCATTGCTTTTCAATTTCCTTTGAATTACTATGCATTCAATTCATAATTTGAATAATCATTTACTTTTTTTTCATTATTTTTATCTAAATATGTAATATATATATAATTTGATATATATTAAAACAATTTTTAATACTATTCTTTAATGGTATTTTAATTCTTTAAAATTAAATAAAACTGTTTAATTTGTCATTAATTATTAAATAAACTATTAATGAATGTACGTGTGTATTCACAATGTATACGCAAAAATGTCTATACCTAATTATTATTGTAAGGGCGACAAGAGCAAGTATAAATGCTATAGAAAAAAATCAGTACGTAAATGAAGAATAAAACATTATTATTTGATACATTTGGATACATTAATTTTTTTTGATATAACATGTGTATATAATTGAAGTTAGGAACTTCATTCTATTAGGCCTTTGTACTTGAACTTTTGCAAAAGAATAATAAATAAAAGCAAGCAGCAATAGGTTGTATTGATGCAAATATTTGGAGACAATACAAAAAAGTATGGCCGCGAAGAAAAACTACTCAAGTGAAATATAATACATAAAATTTCTTTATACATGTCAATTTTTATAAGTTTAGTATGCGTAGAATACCGAATACAAGAGTGCACGATGCATGATATAACGAAAACAACTTAAATTTCAAAAGTAATAAAATAAACAGTCCCAATAATAGAATCTACTTAAAATTAAACTCTATTACCGTTAAGCTTTCTATGACTTTGCTAAAATATCTATAATTTTAATGGTTTGCAAACACAGGAACTCAACCTAAAATACAAGTATGGTACGGAAATATAGACGATAAAACAACAACTTATGTTTCGTTAGAGAAAACTTCTCTGCGAACTGACAATAAGCGACACAGTATAACAAAAGTGATACGTCTGTACTTTTCCTTTGTAACAATAGGAAGCCTCCTTCGTTTCATTGTAATCAGTTAATCGAGGTAAAAATAAAATATATTGTCATAACTTGCCATGAAGTTCTATTAAAACTGTTAAAATAGCAGAAGATAGTTTCAAACAAATGCATATCTATTGTACATGTTAAAATTTATTTTAAAAACATTTAATATCACTTCTATACATAATTGAAACTAGTATTTCCCTAAAAAGTATTTTTTGTAATATTCGATACCTTAATGAAATACTTAAAAAAAATCTATAAATCGATAGGGCTAGCTTTGTTTTGTTTTTTTGTGACGTATTACATCAGTATTTTTTTTTAAATATGTTAAACAATTCTAGGTGATGATAACACAAAAAATATAAAAACGTCTATTAAACATAAAAAATGACCTAAGGCTATACGTAAACTGCCCGTAGCCTAGTGGTATGGGCGTATGCTTTATAAAGCGGAGGTCATGGGTTCGAATCCAGCGGGAAACCAACTACTTTTCGTTGCTGTTTCCTAGTTTGTTAGGGCAATGCCGGCTGATCATCCGATTGTACGTAAAATAAAATGATCTACGCGTCAGTTGGGAACGTGAAAATCTAATCCTGCTCCTTATTTCTCTCCGGTCGTGTCGGGTATCTGTCCCATCGGGCTTTAAGAGTATAAAGGAATTGGCAGTACACCTATGTTTACGCGTACACTCGTGCACTATAATATCTCCTGCGCAGTTAGCTGGTCTCTAATATAGATCGGCCGGCAAAAAAAAAAATTGTACGTAAATTCTATCTGGTGATACATATATCCCTTAATTTATGTGAGTTAAAACCTATATTATTCTTCAGTAACATAAGACGCTTTTTACCCCAGAAAAATCCATTTCAAAACTGTTATCCAATCTTAAAATAACACAGGCTGAGCCGTGGCTATCTACTAGTAAGTATGAATGACATTTAAATATGTAACAAAAGGTAAATGCTCTCAAAAACAAGAAAAGAATCCATTAATAGCGGATTTTTGACACGAGGTCGGGCCGAAGCTCAGGTGCGGTATTGTCCGGGTGACCTTTTTTGTATGCCGGATATTGTGCTCGAAAGAATATCTATACACATATATTGAATTATAACTTACAAGGGAGAAATATGCACTGCAAATTTACTCGTTATAATATTTTATAAGATTGTGATTATTATTGTTGATCTGGTTTATTGTTTCCTCGCTAAGGGTAAAAAATATTCTTACTTTAGCGAGGTATTAGTTACATATAATTAAGAATAGTTCCCATTTTTTATTCAAAAAGTATAGACCAGTTTTACGCATTAGTTTTAGCATATTAATCTAATTCTGTACAGATATCATATATTTATTTACAACTTGGAAATCGTTATTTTTACGCCGTTTTAAAAATATGAAATGAGTGCTCTGTACGTTAAGTGCTAACTATTTGTTTTTTTTAAATTTATTACTTAATTATTCATATTATGTTTAAGTTACCTAAAATTTGTAAATTGAGACACATGTACCACCTGCATTAAATTTTTAGTCTTCCTCCTTACACTCTGGATTGGTAATCCTTAGCAATACTTGGTAAGGATATTGACCGCCTTCGTGGCCAAATGCTATTAGGCCCAGGTTTTACAAACTGCAGGTGAAGTTAAGTTTGTATTCTGCGGGGAAACAACTTATTGTAATAATCGTTTTATTTGAAATATAAAATAAGTAAGGGGTAAAGTATGTATGTAAATTTACAGAATATACGAAGTTGTGTTTAATATACTATAAAATAAATTACGACACTTCTTCCGTATCCTAGTTGTATTGGCTCATGCTTTACTTTTGATTTGGCCGATATGGGCCGATATAATAATCAAGCGAACAATCCATGCGTTGGATGGCCATGTATAATGTCAATTCCGGTTACCAAGGCCAATTTTCGCAGTCGTTGCAGGTTGTCAGAGCCTTTAAATTTTCTGACAACTAATCCATCTATCGAATGCAGTTTATTCTTAGGTTGTGGCAGACAAAAGCCAATCGCTCTGTGTAGAACATAATTTCGTAAAATATAAAATTTCAGGTAAATCTATGTATTTTAGAAGGCAACCCCAGTATTTCTTAAGAATATATGATATAAGAAAGAAATGAGGAACATCGACTGTATTCATTTAGTTTTAGCAATACTCGGTAACACTCAAAATCATTTTGAAGTATTAAATTAGTATGAAGACATCTTTGTCTGTATTATCTAATTAAAATCTAATTAAAAAGATTGAAAATTATTCATTTTAGTGTTCATATTAGATTAACTTTAATGCTAAGACGTGAGTTAGCATTTCTCCAGAGATCACTGCATCAATTGTTTTAAAAAAACTGGGCAAATCATGTTTTTTTATCCCTCAACTTTGTGTGAGTCGTGAGAATTTATTTTGAAGACAGTAAAGAATGAGGATTCACAAGTGCACAACAAACACAGCAAGGGTTCTTCAATTTCCGCAATGACTCTTGACTCGACAGCGACGAACCCTTGTTCAACTCGATCTATATACAAAGAAAACAATGCAGAAAGTTTGGCTTACGGATAATTCAAATTAGAAAGGTACTTTATGTACGCAGAACAGGCGTGAGAAAAACTACTGAGGTAGTAGGTCCCCTTTTTACAGGGAGCCGTTTGGGGTGGTACCACCAAGGTGCCTATTTCTGCCGCAAAGCAGTAGTGTAAAAGCACTACTGTGTTCTGGTTTGAACACAGTAGTGTTTTTACACTACTGGTGAACGAGAATTAATATCCTTGTCTCACGGTAAGCACATCATCAGCCTTTGTTAGTCCACTGCTGGACATAGGCTCTCAATACACCCTCTATCCATTAGGGTTTGGACCGTATCCCACCACGCTGTCAATGCGGGTCTGGTGGGTGGACGACATTTTAATGCCCATCCGACGCATGGATCATCTACTTTTCAGACAATTGGGTGATCGGCCCAAATTGCCCTAACCAACCAGGAAACAACAATGAAAATTTGTTGGGTCCCCGCAGGAATCGAACCCCTGACCTCCGGTTTCAAAGCACATGCCCATACCACTAGGCTACGGAGGCAGTAACTTAAGGCAGTGCGTTGGTATTGCCGATGTCTATAGGCGTCGGTGACCACTTAACATCAGGCGGGCCGACTGACCTCCGAACGCGATAAGAAAAATACTGAAATAGTTTGAAATATTCTTTTAAAAGTAATAATTTAAGCTTATTTTTAATAATAACAGTGACCATATAAATTTAATAGTGAATTATCAAGAATTTTCCCTAATTCTGTTGTAATTAACCTTGTTATTATTTTTAGTTCTTGTATTCTAAAAGAAATATTAAAATTTCATAATAATTTTAATTTTGTAGATAGAATTGTTTTAATTTTAGTATAAGTAAAAATGTTGTTTTTTTTATGGAAAAAAAGTTTAGGTATTTTGATTTAAATAGTTTACAATAACTCTATTATACTATTACTACTAAAGTCTTTTATAATAAAAAATATTCGTAACAGAAAATAAAGCCGTCCCTTTGTTCTTTCAGTAAAAACAACATACTTGGGTCTCAACACAAAGTAATCGGTTCAGAAATAAATTGATACAAGCTTTTGAAACGCAATTTCGAGTAGAATGAGACCGCAGTTAACTAAATTTATTTTTGGAACTTTAGGAACTTGTAATATAGTATACATTATATGTATCAATCAATATAAAGCATTTATAGTTTAGTATATTAAATAGGATTTCAGAGACAAATTCAAATTGAAGACACTTATGTAAGCCTAAGCATATTTTCAATTTAAGCCCGTAATTTAAAATATCTATTCTATATTTAATATATCATGTTGTATATTATTTACGCTATAATGTACCAAATATTTAAAGCGGACGGTTTTACTTTTACGAATACATGGAAAATCGTTTGGGGTGGTACCACCACGGTGCCTATTTCTGCCGCAAATCAGTTGCGTGTAAAAACTACTCTGTTCCGGTTTGAAGGGCCATCATAGCCAGTGCAATTACTGGGTCTATGAGATGTAAAATTCCAAGTCTCGAGGTGGTAAGCGGATTTGTGGAGTATCACTTTGCGATTCTTATGGACAGGGCATATCGCTTTTCATCAGATGAACATCCCACCCGTCTTACAGCTTGAAGTAATAAAAGCTTATCTTCATCAAAAATCTAAACATCAAGGTGTCCTGGTCGAAGTAAAACAAATTAAAAGAAAATATTGTAAAATGTATGGATCCATATACATACAATTTTCTAAATTAATTAATATCAAGTAGCGCTAAATGACAATAGACTGCATAAGACAAGCAGTGCCAAAATGTTATAAATTATCCAAAGTAAATAAACTCCAAATGGTATTAGGCAATTAAAATTCACTGACCATTACTACTAGCGACTCTATAAATTCTTGCTGCTGCTGAGAACATCCGTAAATTCAAAAGTTTCTTTAAAATATTCCACTTGAGGAATGAAAGAATATTTGACGAAGACCGTCTTTGCATTTTAATAACTTCAATCGTAGACAAAACGGACAATTTTGTATGTGACAAACGGATGTTGCAAATTATGAAGGTAACCTACCCTACCCTTGTAATTTGTACGTGGAGTAGATTGCTACTACACGTATTGACGTGCACCAATAATAATTTATAAATTCTTACACTAATAATAGTTAATATTAAAAAACAAGAATGGTGTTGCAACACCAATAATGGAATCTTAATGAATGCTAAAGCACTTTTACCGAAATGTGCAAGTACACCTGACTGGAAAGGAATTCCAATATATGACCGCATCTCATACCTAGGCAGTCTCCTATTTGTTGTTGCATTCCGATATATGACACTAACTTCGGCCCGCGGTTGCAACCGCCTGAAAATTATGATCTGTGATAATAATCATTACATATTTATAAGAATGTTCATAATTGTGATGACCACTTTGCGTAGTGGTTACTGACCTTGACTATTACGACAAAGGGTGAGAGTTCGATTTCCACCAGGGTAAAATTATTATTTGAAGAACGTAGTGTTTTTTTCGTGTTTGGATATTTGCATATATATGTTATGTATTAAATTAAAAAGAAAAGTATGTCTTTTTATTTATTAGTCTCCGTTTCCATAGTACAATATTGGCTTAGTTTGGTTCTAGATAATCGTCCGGAAATATTGTTAGTGTTATAATCCTTAAAGTTTTTACAGTTTGTGCGAAATGGCTTACAGATGGCAAACATACATTTGATATTGTATTATATTTTTAATAACGCATGATCCTTATATAGTTGAAAGTTATTTTTATATGTAGACATTGTAATTGTAAAGTTTCATTAAAATCCAACAATTACATTTTGATAGAATGATTGACAAACATCCATTATTACACATATTGTTATTCCTACATCATTTTACTATGACAGTATTGTATGTCTGAAGAAATAGTTTCGAAATGAATAATAATTATTAAGTCAGTAGCCGATTTCGGTGTAAGTTTCTGTAATAGAATGTAATAGAATTATCTTATTGTCTAATCCATATGAAGATTATTTGTTATCTTAGACAGAGCAACTGGATTCGATTATTCCATATTTAAAGCTTATAATATTTATTATAAGCTTTATTTGAAAAAAAAATATAGAGGTTTATTAATCAACTAGTACATATTCGTCATTATTTTCAGATTAAACCTTAAATTGCTCCCCAAAATTAACTCTGTTTAGGTTTTGTGATTTTTTTTTCGTTTGGCATTTTATTTTATGAAAAGTTTACCGGTTCGCAAAATAAAATGAAAGCTATTCGGTTAGAGATAGAAAAAACCATAATTTTTAACTGATAGAGTAGTAACAAGATGAGTTGAAGGTTCAACTGTGTTGTACCGCCTGTACTATCATAGGATTTTGTTAGATATACATGTGCGTGAATCGCATGAATATAGCAAAATTTATATGATTTAAAAAATTGTAAGGAGAATAACATAGACACACTTCATAGTTATGCTATGTTATTTTAAAAAAAACTGTAAAATGTAGAAACGTTTTAAGGATTCAACTTATTTAAACACTTTTCTAAAATGGTTAATATTTTCATCATTAGATATCTGAAAGCCCAAATCATTTAGATATTTTAAGTAAATAACATTGTTCATTCAAAAAATATATCAATTAACAAATAAAAGGACGAAATAAACGTTTATTGACAAAGACTTTTTCTTCTTCAAATTTATGAAATAAAAAAAGTGTTTAAAAGTTGGCATTATGTTTGAACTCGTTGCGGAAAAGTTCCACTCCTTAAACTCGAGTAGGACTGAAGATGCATACAAATCAAATACGGGCAATGATTTCTCTGTGTAGTCTCTCCATACATCTCGGGAATAAAGAAAGATTTTTGGGAAATAAAGAAACTTAATTTAATGCGGGTATTACGACCTTTCTTAAGTAAAAAATATACCACCATCGTGTAAGGCACCGTATTTTATAAAAGCAATTTATTTAAAGGTTTTGTCGCACACATGCCTTTAAAACGCCTAGAAGTTGTTAATTTTACAGGTAATAATATTTGTATCAAATCCACTTTTTTTGGTATAATGAAGGCGAAAAGTTAATTATTTATATTTATTCCCGACGTTTCAGACTCTTTCGAGCATCCACGATCGTGGGCAGACTAAGATAAGATACGTATGAATGTCGAATCTTTCAAAAATCCCGTACTTAGGAGCTATAATTATCGTTACATAATTGAGTACATCATACAATTATTAACTATTGTCATAAACTCTTGATGCTTTTAACACTTTTGTAGGACTATAAAGCAAATATCTAATTATGGTACAGAACTTGGAGTTCGTAAATGTCACATAGACGCACTATTAGAACAATGAGTTACAATCCCGTACTTAGGAGCTATAATTATCGTTACATAATTGAGTACATCATACAATAATTAATTATTGTCATAAACTCTTGATGCTTTTAACACTTTTGTAGTACTTATAAAAGTAAAATATCTTATATTAATACACAACTTGAGTTTGTCAATGTCACATAGACGCACTATTAGAACAATGAGTTGTCACGTCCCACACCATGTAATAATCTTGTCTGCTAATTATTATCGCGCACACGTGTTTATAGCAACATAAATGAAAATAGTGATATATACGCCATTAAAGCTTTAATGAATAGCTGGTTCACTTCATGGACATTAATCCGCGGTTAAGGTTTAAACTGACTTAACGGAGCAAGTTTAATGAAGTTAACAATAATTAAATCTACAACGCTTTGTACGTTAATATAAAATAATGAAATTTCATTTAACATGGTAATTCAAGATTGTATTTCATTTAAAAAAACATGGCGAATAAAAAACAATATTTACAAAGAATATATTATTTAGCATTAAAATGCACAAAACAACTTTGTATATGATCAATTTATTTTTTATAAATTAATTTTATTTTACTAAAGTTATGTCGAAATAACATTTGTAATTTATTCTCATACTTTTTTATTACCACGATGGCAGACGAGCAGTTGGGCCACCTGAAGGAAAGTGGTCACCGACGCCCATGGACATCGGTAATACCAGATGCAGTATCACCAATGCGCCACCTATGTAAGACATAGGATAATAAGTCTCGTTTACCCAATAAAAACGCTGGCATAAGTACCCTTTAAACAAACAACAACACAGTAGTATTTTATTACCTAGTGGTACCTGTAGGGGACCTACCACCTCCTGTGTTAATTCCATATATAGCTTGGTACAAATGCATATTGCAACGAAATTTTTCGTTTAAAACAAAGCTTATACACGTCAACAAGAGTTTTACTTCAAAATGTAGTAAGCAAAAATACTGAAAACTGAAAAAGTTTCAAGCGTTATTCCGGGATTGAAAGGAGAAGTGTGAGCCGGGGATATTGTATGTTCAATGGTTGTCGCTCACTCGACGTTCTAATGATGCGATTGATTTTTCGTAATAGTAGTGACCATTTCGTTTTAATTTTTACTTAGCTTTGGCACAAAAGTTAACCTGTTACTTATTCTGAACAAACTACTTTCAGGTTTGCACGATTCAAAAAATCATCGTGTATATTTGACATTTTGTGAATATTTCCCTTAAATGAATTATAAAATTTGTTATTTCAATAGATTATATGTCTTAGTTTTCAAATTTATCTGGTCGATCCCACAATATATATAACTGCAACATTATTTAACATTTAAAACAGCTACTGCATATATGTTATTTTTTTTGTATGCAAAATTAAATGTAATTAAATTTTACTTTATTAAGTGATTATCATAATCAGCCTGTGTTAGTCCACTCCTGGACATAGGTCTCGCTTAATGCACGCTTTTTCCGTTACCCGTTACCTGTATTCTGACCGCAACCCACCACGCTGGTCCAGTGTGCGTTGGTGATAATAACACCAAAAAAAAATTAAATAATATATGAATAATAATATTTCTGGACAAATAACACAACATCATCTAGTCCCAAACTAAGCAAAGCTTGTACTATGGAAACTAGATAACTGATAAATACATAAATTTACTTTTCTTTTGTAAATAAATACATATTATACAGATACAAACATCACGACACGAGAAAAACACTATTTTCATCACACAATATATTCCCCGTGTGGGAATCGAACCCACACCCTTGGGTGCAACAGTCACAGTCACTAACCACTGCGCCAAGTGGGTCATCAACGAACGTATATTAAATGTATGAACTAAAAAATCAAGATACAGCTCTTTGTTTATTTTTAAACAATGGAAAAATACATAAAAACCGGTGGTCACGAGTTTGGATCCTGCGGGAAATCGACTACTTATCTAAGTTTCCTACTATGTACGACGATCCCTGCGTAGAATGGGCATGTAAAAGGTCGGTCCTGCGCCTGACCTCTCTCTGGTTGTACGTGATCGAATAATTAGCTTGACGTTCTCCTTCCTAGTCAAATGAGCGCTAACACAGGTATACTACCGCTATCGTAATTGCTTTGAGATTTTATATAACAAGTATAATTTGAACAATTGCTTGGTTTCAAAATAGGTCTAAAGTTTAATGAATATGTGCAATGAATTCCAATAAATTTGTATTAATGTTCATTGCACTTGTCTTTATTAGTTGTTGATATGTAACTCAAAATATTATAGCAAAAGAGAACTTACGTTTTAAGGTACTCTCTGTTTAATCAAAGAATAATGCACCACTCTGCAGTTTGCAGATTTAATAGACTTGAATTGTAATCAAAAGTTGTTTTAGCAGCGGTGCATATAATTTTGTGAATAAAATGCAAACTCTGTACCTTACAAGAGCTAAGAAGTTTAAAATTCAGATGAATTCAGTTTCAGTAAAGCATTTTTTTGCTTTATAACATTTGGCAGATTTTAGATACCCTATCCTCCATGCGTCGGATGGGCATGTAAAGGTCAGGTCCACCACCGACCCGCATTGGACCAGCGTGGTGGGATCGGTCCAAAAATCCTAATGGATGGAGGTGTATTAGGGGAGGCCTATGTCCAGCAGTGACTATCACAGGCTGATGATGAGTTACCCTATAATTAAATATAAAAAGTGACATACAAATATATCTAATATATCACAAACTCCATATAGTTTAAGTATCTGTCCGATTTTCATGCAGAATTAAAAAAAAACGCAGAAGAAAATTATAAAGGCTTATTAAAGCATAACCAAAACTAAGGAGTACAGGAACTTTTGGAATGTTTCCCATGATTTTGAAACTGAAATTTTAGACTATATTATTTTAGTTTTACCAATGCGAATGCTAATATATTTAATTTTTTGTCAAATAATAAATACTAATAACATATTGGCTGATAACTTATTAAGATACATTAAAACAAAATTTTTGCATAGGTAAGCTTTCCATTACTTTATTCAATCATTTTAAAATATTATCTGATAAAAAGACGACTGAAACTGAAAATTTAACCAATTTAAAATTTTTCGATTAACTAACGTTTCTTTACCCTTCTGAAATCAGCGAGCTTTTGATTAAAATTATTATACGGAATGTCGATTCGCAAAGTAGAAATCTTCATTTCATTTGACTGAAGTGCTTTCTAGAATTCATTAACCTGACGCTGTTGAAATAGTTAATAAATTTCCAGTATTTAATAAATACGTAAAAATTGGAAAAGGTACAAAAAAATGATTATTCATTTACGTGTTAGGATTAATCAGTTAATAATTTTAATTATAACAGATGGTTCTAAGGCTAATGCTAGTTTGAGAATCTTAAACTGGCTTGTTTAAAGATCTTCTGGCTCCCATGGTTCCCAGGCGTGACAAAAAATTAAGTAGGCCGTTGATCCTTGACGAGGCTGTTTTGGCAGCCAACTTTAGCATACCTTTAGATTCCTTGCTTGCGATAAGGCTTTATTTGGTTGTGTTAAAAATAAGATAGCTTTAGTATAAACAGGAGATTTAAACATACTCTTCTATATAAGTATAGTAAGCTTTTGAAAATCGGTTAGTATGTCCCGGAGATAACAGTCAAATTTAAAAGCTCTAAATTGTATTATTCTGTCACATTTCCATTCTATATTATAGATTAGCCAAGTTTTTAATTTAAATGATGTAAGGCTAAATCTTTATATAAGAACTACAATTACAAGTGTAAAATGCAAAACATATTTCAACATAAAGTAATTTATGTAAGCTTAATAGGCACTGGCTGCTGCCGTGCTGCTTGTGTGGGAACGGCATTAGAAATAATTCATTTACCCTGTGGTACACTGTCGACTTTGTAAATAGTTTATCATGTGTTGGTTTCTTGATATGATACATATAATTATTTATTAGAAACAGAGAATATAGTGTAAACATATATTTCTTTAACATATATTTTTAACTGCCTCCGTAGCCTAGTGGTATAGGCGTGTGCGTTAGAATCCGGAGGTCGTGGGTTCGAATCCTGCAGGGACTCAACAAATTTTCATTGTTGTTTCCTAATTGGTTAGGGCAATTTGGGCCGATCACCCATTTGTCTGAAAGGTAAGATGATCCATGCGTCGGATGGGCATGTAAAAAGTCGGTCCACCCACCAACCCGCATTGGACATGTGGTGGGTTATAAAGCATTCAAACAAATTACTACTCTATGTTGCGACAAGCGGAAATGTCTAAATATTTAGTTCAATTCATCAAATATGTTAACTAGATACAGAGCTACACTAATATCGCAAGGAACCTACTCTGTGTTAATTTTATTTTTGGTTGGTTATAACAATATAGGAGCTACGATCACTTTATTTTAGAAAAAGAACGATGAGCCATGCGTCGAAAGGGCAAGTTTTGGTCCCGGTTGTCATAACAATTTGGCAGTCGTAACAGGATGTAACTGTGCCTTTAAATTTACTGGCACCTAATTCAAGATCTTTGAACAAAAACTGTTATTTAGGTCAATCTGGATGTAATAGAAGCCGACTTGATGATGAAATTAATGGCTTATAAGGAATAAAGTGAACTAAACAAAAAAAAACGTTTATGGTAGATGTAGCGTGTAGTTTAAAACTATCAAAATATGGAACATTCATAAAACACTTTAAAAAGGGTCACAGGCGACATAAAAATGGAAAACGGTGGCTTTTGTTTCCAGCTAAAAACTTACTTGCACTCTGCCGTTTAAAATAATTACCTAAAATTTTAATAATTTTTGTAATAAAGAAAGTATGTTTGTCTGCTTGAGCATATAATCGTTATAACTGCTTTTAAATATAAATAGATGTGTTCATACTTAACTTTAACTATAACTTTTTGAACTGAATGAAACACGAACTTATTTCATATCATAGCGTTTAGTTAGTAGTCATTGTCAAGTACTTACTAAACGCTATATTAAGATACACAAGATGTATTTAGTTTAGCTGAAACGATAAACAAAATGCCTGTTCTATCAAAATGTATGTATCCAATCTATTAATGCACTTTGCATTCAATGTATTCTGAGAATTGAATCACAAACGCTAAAGGATCTGTTCCATTATTATCATACATCTACATGAAGAACGTCTGATTTTTCTGCTTTCAGTTCACTTGAAGATAAATATGATACCGCTTCGCTTTAACAAGATATGTTATGCATGCAATGCAAACTCTACATTTACCAAATTCAAATTACATTTTACTTTATATCTAATTAGATTCATAAATTACAGAGGTGATTTATTTTAAAAATGGGTAAGAGCTTAAGAAAAATTTTAGTGTCTGGCTCCTAAGGTTTATATAATTGATCATCCATCCTTTACCTAGACACTTCCTACACTATCTTTGCTTTCTTAAAACGTACGCGTACACACAAGTGCACACCCTTTTTCTTCACTCTATACGTAGTCCGATGTGACGGAGTAAAACCGACGCGACCGGAGAGAGATAAGGCGCAAGACCGACTTTTTCCATGCCCATCTAACAAATGGACTATTATAATTTCTATACAATCGGGTGATTAACCCGCATATCTCTGACCAACTGGGACAAATCAATGAAAATTTGTTTAGTCCCCGCAGGATTCAAACCCACGACCTCCGGTTTCTAAAGCACACGCCCTTGCCGCTGGGCGACGGAGGCATTCAAGTGAGGAACTAGGGTAGGTGTGGTCACCGAAGCAAGGGGCTGTATCGGTCTACACGATCTGAATTATTAGTTCCCTTGCTTAGGCGTCAGAACCAACCGATTCGTTATCGGCACATCGAAAATCACTAGAAATGAACTAAAAAGCACAAGAGTAATTAAATATCAAAAATTACGATTAGATTCCAATTGAGCACGCCAAAGAATTAAGTAAAGTTTGACAAAAAAGTTTTTCCTTAACAGTATTATTACAATAATGATATGAATTACTAGTTTGCAGCTTCATTTGACTTTTTTTAAAGCTTTTATTATTTTCTAGTATACGAAATATCTTTTAACCTATGACGATTGAATTTGAGTATCAAGATACATATATTATAGCTATTATAATTCTTTTACCTCTCCTTCATATATTAACCAAACACTAAATAATTTTACTCGAAATGAAAATTAAACTTCAGTCCAAATCATCACGTCTGGATGAAACATTCAATTAAAATCCGTTCCGCCGCTTACGAAATAACTAAAATAATATTTGCATCACAAGCACTGGATATTAAACGGCATTAATCCCGTATCAACTTGCTTGCAATAAAAAAAAAAAAAAAAACATTCTAAATTAAATATTATTATAAGTTGAAAAATTATTGGTCCAAGTTGCTGTATTTTAATTTGTTACAAAAATATAATGAATAACTTTGTAAATAAAACCTTTTTCTTAGATATATAAAACGGTCTCTGAATTAAATTCCGGGCATATTTAATTCTGGTTATACTTGTGAATTTTAGAATAAGGCTCATGTAAGCGTAAAACTTTAGAACAATCAAACCAAACAATATAGGGATTAAAGCTGCAAACTTAAACCAAGCTAAAAATTTATTAGATTATTATCGATGATATTGGTGAGTAAAACCATTTTATATAATTAGAAAAATCTACCTAATTTTCACAACTACCTATATAAACTACCCACCTAGTAGTTGATAAATAATAAAATTGAATATGGGTCAAACCATTACGGGGACAAGATTGACCGCTTGTAAAATTCCTCCCCCGTGACCAAGATGTACAAACCTGTGCCTGCTACATCCACCCACTACTCGCAAACTGGCACACATCGAGAATCGATCTCGTGGGTGATAGACCCTTCATCAGAGCGCCTCCAGCAGCGGTCCCGACCGCACGTGTTCGCCAAAGTCTCAAGCTCACCACGCAGTTATCATCGTCCGCCGCCGTGAAATCGTCTCGCTGCGCCATCTGCGGTTTATGGTGCACCTGCGCTCTGCAAAGCCTTTATGCACCGCTGACGTCATCGCGGTGGAATTGTTGACGCTACCTCAAGCGGTCGGCTTGTACGCAGCTGTGTTTTGCAACTCGTTTGCATAACACAGTTATGTCTAGCCAGCTTGCAGCTAAGCGCATATCTTGTTCTTAGGTTAATTAATCTTGTTTCTTGGCCGAACAAGTTGTTTTACAACTTTACTAGGCCCTGAACGTTTTAATTATTCTGTTTCTGGTTTCAGAACAAGCCAGACACACCTCCTGCCGTAGCCGGCAGGGGCGGTATGATTCTACGCCCGGTAACCGCCAGGACACACGATTGCGTTGGATGACGCAACCAATGTCTCGCCCAGCTAGACAAGACACAATCGGCATAATGGTCGATCGGGGCTCGCTACTCGCTTTGGTCTAGACACCAAGGCGATCAGCGAGAAGCTCGGTCGTAAGTTATATCTGAAACTCACCGACGCAGTACACAGGCTGATCTCCGACTACCTTCCGACCACCCTAGTCCTACCTCAACTCCCGGACCGTCCAGGCCATTCCCTGACGATGAAAGCGACGACAATTACGTCGACGTTAGCATCCGCACGGAATCGGACATCCAAAGCTCAAAACCAATCCAGATGACGGCTCAAAACCGTCAAATCGAAGAGGAAGCGCAAGGTGCGCACCTCATCACCCACACTGTCCTTCCCGTCAAGGCTGCAAAGCCTGACATCCAAACAACCTGCCCTCAGCAGGTTTCCTAAACCGTCGTCCTCCCAGACGACAAATATCCCATCCATCCATCCGCCGATCCCAGGCGCCCCGGCCCCGCCCGCCCAGCCGTCCCAGCCTTCCAGGCACGGCTACTCGTGAAACGCCTCACCGCCCATCTATCTCCGCGAAGGAGAAATGGGTCGAGATTCACTCGGCCTATCAACAGATTTAAATTTGAGGCCTCTGATAGTAATCAGGGATCAAATTACAATTAGACAACTCAGATGATTTTAGGAAGGTGACCTTTTCCTCCGGAAAGGAACACCAATATCACACATTCGCGCCCCCGTATAAGCGCGTACTTAGGACAGTGGTCAAGGGCTGCCTAAGGAGATCCCATGCTCGGAGATAACTTCGGCATTAAAGGAATTAGGATTCCCGTCCTGGGGTACAACGGATGAAACACACCACGCACCAAACGCCCTATGGTATGGTGCTAGTCACGCTGAGCGCTCAAGGAAGGCAAGCGCATTTATGATGTCGAGCAGCTGTGTGGGATCGGTCGTCTCTCGTTTGAGCGGCCACACTCTAACAGTTTGACCAGGGCAGTGTCACAACTGCCAAGTATTCGATCACGCTGCGCGGAACTGCTTCGCACGCCCCCATTGCGTTAAATGCCTCGGGGACCACGGTACCGCATCCTGTCCCAGACCCAAGGACAAAGAAGTCCTCGCCATTCGAACCTCCTGCGTGCGTTAACTGCCGCAATCCGGCCACATGGCCAACTACCTCAGCTGCCCTAAGTCTTTGTCTCACTGTACCCTCTTTGTGAACAGCGTCCTGTTGAATGAATTAACCCTATGTGTTATGATCCGGTCATATTTTTTTGTGAAAATTTCGTTAAATTTATCTAACTGTTATGATTAAAACTCTGAAATATCGCTTTTTATTACATGCCTATCCAAAGTATGGATCATCTTATTTTTCAGACAATTTGGTGATCGGGCCGAGTTGTCCAAACTAACCAAAAAATAACGAGAACACAAAGCTGTTTACCCGCGGGATTCAAACCCAAGGCTAAACACAGACCACCAGTTTAAATATCCATAAGTGCCAATACCGCAAGGCAACGGAAGCGGTTCATATAAATGTAGTTAAAAGCACACGTAAAAAGTCAGTCAATCCACCAAACCGCATTGGACCACCGTGGTGGGATACGGTCTTAAAGCCCCCGAAATGAAGAAGGCGTGCATTAGGGGAGTCTATGTTTAGCAATGGACTAACACAGGATGATAATGATAATAATGTGAATTAATGATCCACGAACTTTAATTAATATACCGTACTACAACTTTAATGTGTACAGTAATTATGTATCCGTACATTTAATAATGTGATATGGCGTTGCAGAATTTGAGAATATGTAACGCTTTCTATTACGAAACTATCGATTCTTGTAAAATTAAACTGAAGTTACGAGAAGATGGGAATATGCCTCATTACTTAGAAGTTTAGTTGAGAAGTCCCCTACAAAGCATCTGATATAGATATTTTAATATAATAACTCGAATATGTTCTGAATACATCTTGTGTTGCTCAATATTGTGTTTAGTTGGTAGTCGACAATAATGTCTCCCATATTCAAGGAATTTGTAATATATAGTATGATTAATAACACTGTGATATTAAATAAGTTCGAGTTTCATTTAGTAAAAAAGTTATTGTTAATATTAAGTATGAACACATCTATTTATGTTCAATCCCAGTAATAATGATTCTATGCTCAAGCACACTTAAAATAAATTATATATTTTCTATAAAGTTTTAGGTAATTATTTCAATTAATGTTATTTATTTAAGGCATACTCGTACTGTTTGTGTGTAAAAAGCTTCTATCTATCGCAATAATCAATTTTTCAGGTTACCTGTCAGGTTTGAAATCGGCAGAGTGCAAGTAAATTTTTATCGTGTTCTATTTTTAGCTGGAAACAAAAGCCAGCGTTTCCCGTTTTATTGTCGCCTGTGACCCGTTTATAAAGTGTTTTATAAATGTTCCATATTTTGATAGTTTATAATTACACACTACATATAAATTTAACATTTATTTCGTGTAGTTAATTTTATTCCTTATTAGCCATTATTGTCATCATGGAGTCGGCGTCTAATCCATCTAGATTTACCTAAACGACAGTTTTTATGCAGAGATTCTATGAATTTATTAGGTGTCAGTAAATTTGAGGGCACTTACATCCTGTGTCAGTAAATTTGAGGGCACTTACATCCTGTAAGGACTAAACATTGTTATGACAACCAGGTCCGACTTTAGACATGCCCGTCCAATTCCATACATCACATCATCGTTCTTTTCCTATAATTTAGTGATCGTTGTTCCTATATAGAAGAAACTAACCAAAAAATTGTACACAAAGTTAGTGTAGCTCTGTATTCAGCTTACATATATTTGTTGGATTGAGTTTTTGCAATGGCATAGAGAAAATATTACAGAGGTCCGAAAAATATATTGAGGTAAACGAAGAACGTACTTAAAAGAGAAAACAGTTTCATGTTCAATTTACATGGATCTTAAAATAATTATTTTTATTTATTACAAAAGTAACAAATGCTTACACTATATTCTGTTACGCTAATGAATAATTGTGTTTATCTATTCAAAAAACCAACACATGATAAACTATTTACAGAATCAGCAGTGTAGTATGGTAATGTATAATATTATGGAACGTAAATGGGACAGTTTTAAATTTTGTAGCTTTTAAATAAGACCGTTGTCTCTTAGAATTTTTTGACCAAATTAACTACACTACTTGCGCATTACACTTAAACAAAAGATTATGTTTATATCTCCATTTATAAACTCACTATCCCATTTTAACACAGTCATCATGAATCGTGACTCTGTTCTATTACTTGACAATATCAAGTCACTATAGACAAGAGATTGGCCCATATGGCCTATTGTCTTGTTAAACGCTATTTGAGCTAATTAACTCAAAGGCCTCGCTTCAAGAAGAGGAAGAAGTGGAAAAGACTATTAAAAATTTATTACATTCTTGGCGTAGAAGACTGTAGTAAGACTGTAGTATAAATAGTATAATTAAAATAGTAATTCAATTGAAAAGAAAAAGATCAAAAGACAAAAGCGTGTGCTTGCAGGATACACATATAATTTAAAACACTATTCATTAAAGTTTTTTATTATTGTTGAACTGTCAGTATCTACCAATCAATCAAGCTGGTTTTCGGGAAGTATACTCAACGATCAACCAAGTACATACCATTGAACTTCTTATTGAAAAATACCGGGAAAAAAAAATAGACCACTCTACATTGCATATATTGACTATCAAATACCCTAATAACAAATAAAAAATATTTACTAACAAAATTAACAGTTTTCAAATTTTATTTATAATTTTTTCTATGCAAATTTTCTATCTCCAATATCTAGTTTGTAGTAGTAAAATGCTGTACGTCTTGCGCTTTAGAAACAGTCAGGTCCTATGTTCAGATCCTACAGGACATAATACCTTTGGCGATTTTTTTCTTTTTCGCAAACAACATGTTTGCTTACAAAATTATACAATCATCACAATAATTTACTAACGAGGAGAAATTTTGGAAATACCAAAAAGCACGTCACATAAGTTTCATAAAATCTTAGTCTTATTGAATGCTAAACTTGGCTCAGTACTTTACAAAATTTTTGATTTCGTTAATACATGCAACGTATATGGTTTTCTGTGGAAATTTGAAATAAACTTGTTAGAATTATGCAATTTTCTGATGTAGCAATCAGTATATAAAACTATGTGAAAGAAGGTACAACTGCCTCCGTAGCCTAGTGGTATGGGCGTGTGCTTTAGAAACCGGAGATCGTGGTTCGAATCCTGCGGAGACTCAAAAAATGTTCATTGTTGTTTCATAGTTGGTTAGGGTAATTGAACCGATTACCACAATTGTCTGAAAAGTAAAATGATCGATGCGTCGGATGAGCATGTAAAAAGTTGGTCCATCCACCAACCCGCATTGGACCAGCGTGGTGGGATGATCCGAAACCCCTCAATGGATAGGTGTATTAGAGGAGTCATATGTCCAGCAGTGGACTAACAAAGGCTGATGATGTGATGTGAAATAAGGTAATCAAGGCCCATTGTTTTGTATTAATATAATTATGAAGATCTGTAGATAACTTGCAATAAATACGGCATCCGAAATCACAACCTTGTGCAATAATGCTAGACGAACTTTGAGAGATACTAAGGTACAAGACCTTGATAACAATCGTTATAATTAACAGATGATACTAACGCCACAAAATAAAATTGAATGTAAAACGTAACGTAAAACATTCTGATCGTTATTATCTTGGATTAAATACAAATGATCTTCATGAGGCCTCACCAATGTGTTCGATGAAAACTACTTTTGTTAGTGTTCCAAATGAGAAAACTGTTCCAACAGATGCGATTCAAGCAAATGAGAATTTATGGTGCCGAGAAAATCTCGTTTTCTAGCCCTAGTTTGAGTAACTTAAATATATTGAGGACTCACCTGAAACTATTTTTCTAATAAAATATAGTATATTTATTAGAAAAATATTTTATCATAACTTTATAACCGAAGCTAATATATGGTGGACCATGTATACCATGCTTACATTTTTTATGCATTACCTAAATTATTTATTAGGATTTTATTTAACTTAATTAATTTTTATTTTATTTAAAGGCTTATCGAATATTTTATATGCTACATGAAAACATTAATGAATGTAAAAATAACTTCATCACCATCATCAGCCTGTGTTATTCCAATGCTTGACATAGGCCTTACCTAATGCACGCTCTCTCCATTAGGGGGTTTTTGGACTGTGTCCCACAACGTTGGTCCAATGCTGGTTGGTAGGTGGACAGGCTTTTTACATGCCCATTCTATGCATGGATCATCTTACTTCTCAGATAATTGGGTGGTCGACCCAAATTGTCCTAACCAACCAGAAAACAAAGATAACACAAAGTTGTTGCCCCGGGGGATTCGAGCCCACGACCTCCACTTTATAATGCAAGGATCAATACCGCTAGAACACCGAGGCGGTTAAAAATTACCTATAGATAGAAAAAAATAATTGAAGTCTAAGGAATCAGCGGTTTTTAATTAAGCTTTTATGTTATTTGCTTTGTTTTTGCTTTGTTTATAAATATTATGAGTAGGATTTCATGTATTTTGCTCGTAATGTCTCTCTAAGAGTTGACTTGGCGTTGCGCCCGTACTTAAACCGTTTGTACATTTTGGAACATTTAGCTTTTAAATAATATGTATGTTTATATGCCGCTAATTACGTAAGTGAAAATTGGGGTAAAGAGCATTATTCTACGTAGTAGCAGAATAATGTTTATGTTTTAACTTTCTTAAAACACCTTCGGTATTTTGAAAGGTAAATAACGTAATGATATAAGGAGAGGAAGCGAATGGAAGAGATAAAATAAGAATTTGAATAAAGAGGATCTTGTAATTATAGAATACGAGTTCAGTGAAAATACACTGCGTTTTGTATAGTAAAGTAAATGAAAATAAGGAGAATAGAAAAACTACGTGGATTTAACACTTTTTGTTAGTGATATAATTTTTTCTAAATGTTCCACAAGAATTTCTTAAACGTATTAACGTTCAATTATCACATTTGTATTATATTATATGAATTTCGAAGTAGAGGTTAACTGATTTTTTTTGCCAAGAAATATACTAAGATGTTAGCCGTAGTTATTTTTTATATTGTTTTATTTTATTTTTAATTGTTACCTATGAATTCTATCCTATAAATTCCACTTAAGGATACTTAAATGGTAACTTAAAGACTGTATGTTCTGCAGCGTTACAAGATTAGCTGGCGTGGTATCTAAAAACCGTTCATCAAAAATTCGAACACACTTCTGAAATTAGAATATATTAGCAAAAAGCCTTTGCTAAAAGCGGAAAGACTAATGCACTAAAAACAAACAATAGTTTGCTGTTTTAACTGAAAAGAACATTATTTATGAACAAATAAAAAAAAAACGCTACACGCCGTAAACACTATCTTGAAACTAGAATTGCATTTTTGATTCATGATTCTTAGCATCAGAATGAAAATCAGATCAATGTGCTTTCGCAACTTGTACATCAGAGAGCTCTTTATGATTTCAAAGGCAATGGGAAATGGCGACTACAAAACTCTGGCAATTGCATCTGATGCACTAACTTCAATGTAACTGTGTAAGACAAATATTTTAGTATTTATTGCTTTAAGTATTTATGTCTTTTCTTGATATAAAATTTAAACAATATTTCTGTATACCGTCAATTATAAAGTCTACTGGTGCCAAGCCATTTTATATTTTTAAAGTTCATTACAAGATTGAATGAAGGCACAAACAATATTACTTAATATTTAAAGATAGACTACTCTTACTAAAATAAAAATAATTTGAAATCATATATTTTTAAGTCAGTATTCCAGTTAATATTTGGTGCGGTATAAGGAGTCACTTTTGGCATATAGAATTAAAAAAATAAATAAAATGTATACCAACGAAACGTAAGATCTTCAAACGTTGGTATGGCATAGCCGCATACACTTATTTTCGCTTTACAATAATGTTCTTTTAGTTTCTGACTACGACGGTCGGTTTATATAATAGATCAGTGAACTGTGGAGGAAATTTTATGGTGCACAAGTGTAAGCGCAAACACAGGTGCACTTCCTATTCTTTTAGTCTCTTAGTCCAATGGGGAGGATAACCAATATGACCAGAGAGAGATCGTGTGTAGGGCCGACTTTTATATACCAATTTATAATATTTTTTAAAAATGTTTGTTAATATTTTCTTTGGTTACCCCTTAATCCGTATTTTATAAATTGTTTAAATTTATGCATTAAATTTTCACACATTAATTAAATATCTCTAAATGTAGACTATTATTTATCAGATCTTTAGCGTATTTAACATTTTCAAGTGTATTTACAGACAAGATTTATTTGATTGTTGGCATTTTGTAGCAATCAAATAGCATGTTAGTGGAGTCATTCCTCGAGATTTATTTAAAGTTTTTACTTTGTCTCTGACAAATTTAATAATGTAAAAAAATCTATGTTAAAATAACTCACTAGCAAAATCAACTGCCTTCTATTATTTCTATTATATAAGGCAAAAACTGATCGCAAAAATCTCTACAGTATATTTTACAAACTTAAAAATACTGGCTTGACCGTAAGTCTAGGAAACCAAAATAAATTTAGATAAAAGAAAAACCAAATAATCAACCTGATCACCTCAAAGCCTAAAGGTGGAATTTGCAACTTTCCCGTTCAAATGGATTTATATATTTCATGACGTTGCAAGTAGAATGAGAGATTAATTTGCATCACAATAGGCTTCATTTGAAATTCAATAAGCCGTGAGCGAGTCTCTGAAGAGGTGCTAATCGTGAAGTTGGCGTTTTTTGCTCAAACATCCCTTTAACGTATAGACAAACAATTTTATTTGACTTAACTAGCTGCACGACTTCGTCCGAAGTGTTAATGTTAAAATAAATATTAATAATACTTTTGTAAAATAACGTAGCTTAATCTATGGGAGTAGCTTAGGCTACGTTTTATCTACTATCTATCAGTCAAGATCACGTCAGCCATTCCAGAGATTTTAAAGAACAAGTAGACGGACAGACAGACAGAAAAATTTAAAACAAAAAAACTTGTGTTTTACTATTGTTAGTTATCTCTTAGAACAAGTCCCTTCAAAATCAGACCAGATTTCCGAGATTAGTTAGAACGAACAGAAATACAGCCAAAATTAAAAAAATTATATATAGATATTTAAGTTAAAACGGGAGAATTTACACGCTGTAATAAGCTTGAGAGGCATTTGAAAGCAACAGAGTACGAACCAACGACCACTTAGGGAAGCATGTTGGTGCACATAATTTTAAAGAAGACTTCAGATGTTATCGCATGACCGAGGACCCTGCAAAGATATTAAAACCGTAGAGAATATTTTAATCAAAATAAAACGCAATAAAATCCATGTGATATTGAACAATGTATAACATTCGCGAAAACGCTAGATTTATGAATCCACCTCATCATCACGCATAAATTTGGTAAAAGTGTACATAATAAATATTCACGTATTAAAATATATTCAATCATTTTTAGTATTTTTTTTATTTTTTTGATGGATCTCGTGCTCTGGGAATAAATCTATTAGAACATAACCGGGGTTTGGGGCCTGCGTTGCCACAGGCGCGTCTCCATAAGTGACTTAATCTGACCAAACAACCAAGTTCAGCCGAGAAACAAGATAATTAACTCTTAAGAAACAAGAATTGCTTGCAACAAGCTTAAGCAACACCAGTTGTGTTAGGCAAACGAGTTGCAAAACACAGCCGTGCACAAGCCGACCGCTTTGAGGTAGAAGCAATAAATCGCAACCGCGATGATGTCAGCGGTGCGATAAAAGGCTCTGGGCGCAGGTGCACTCATAAAACGCAGATGGCGCAGCGTGACGATTTCAAGGAAGCGGACAATGAAGACTGCGTGGTGAGCTCTGGAGACTGCGGCGAACACGTGCGGACGGGACCGCTGCTGGAGGCGCTCTGCTTTTGTTTTTTGTGTTTTGTTTCAATTATTAGGCTTGACTAACTGTATGTTCTTACTTGCAAAAAAAGAAACAACAAATAAATAAGACAAGAAACATAATAACGAGAAGAATAAATAAACTGGATGATTCGCATATAGAAAATATTATCGATAATAGATCTTACTTTCAATATAGTATTATATTAACTACTAACTAACAAATAATATAATTTCAAAGTAAACTGACTATGGTTTCATCATCATAATGGAATAAAAGTTTCTCTAAATTGCTTTGCAGCCAGTTGTTAAATTATACAAACATGTTTAACTGCAATGTCCTTTGTTGTGACCCGCAATTGGTGGGGAAACATAACATTTAAACCAACTAAAATATATTTTAATTCCATCAAATATTTAAACCAAATATTATGGTATAAGGGTTTTAGATGTCGTAATTTAAAAAGCAACAGTTCTTGTAATTTATGATACAGCTTTATTTACTTTTTACGCAAGAAATACTAATTAAACTTCAAGAAAATTTTATAGCCTATAAATTATAAAATAATAAGTGTAAATAATTTAAAATATAAAAAAATATCACGTATGCAGATAACCTGGCATTTTAAGCTATTAGACAGTGACATTAACCGTGGGACAGTTTTATGCAGAAGCACATGGTATGTAGTTCTATACACAACTGTGTTTGAAGTTAGTCATATTTTTGGTTAAATATTTTTTTTAATTCACATGTGTTTATCTATTCAAAAAACCAACACATGATAAACTATTTACAGAATCGGCGGTGTAGTATGGTAATCTATAATATAGAACGTAAATGGGACAGTTTTAAATTTTGTAGCTTTTAAATAAGACCGTTGTCTCTTAGAACTTTCGACCGAATTAACTACACTCTTGCGCTACTTGAACAAAAGATTATGTTTATATTCCATTTATAAACTCACTATCTCATTTAACACAGTCATCATGAATCATGACTCCTTTTCTATTATGACAATGTCAGTAACTATAACAAGAGATTGCCCATATGGCCTTTTGTCTTGTAAAACCTTTTGAGGCTATAACTCAAAGGCCTGGCCTCAAGAAGAGGTAGAAGTGAAACAGAGAAAAGACTATTAAAATGTATTATTCTTGGCGTAGAAAATGTATATAAATAGTCTAATTAAAATAACAATTCAATTGTTGGAAAGATCAAAACAAAAGCGTAGCTCCTAATAAAACTAACAGTTTTCAGATTTTATTTATAATTTTTATAGGGCTTCTATCAAATTTCTTCCAATATCTATTTTGTATTTAAATCTGTAGTTCTGGCCTTTAAAACCGGCGGTTCGTATGTTGAATCCTACGGGGACATAAATAAATTTTTTTAAAAAATATTCGTCTTATTAATTTATTCTGTTACGCTAATGAATAATTGTGTTTATTCATTCAAAAACCAAAACATGATAAAAACTATTTACAGAATCCCAAGGGTGTATGGTAATCCTATAATATAGAACGTAAAATGTGAACATTTAAATTTTGGCTTTTAAATAAGACCCTTGTTTTTAGAATTTTTGGACCAAATTAAACCACTAACCAGGCATTCCTTAAACAAAGATTTGTTTATATCTTTTTACAAAACTCACTATCTCATTTAACAGTCATCAGAATCATGACTTGTTCTTTTACTTGACAAATATCAAATTACTATAGACCAAGAGATTGGGGCCCAACCTTTTTTTGTCTTTGTTAAATGATATTTGAACTAATTAACTCAAAGGCCCTGCTTCCAAGAAGAGGGTGGTTAAACCGAGAAAAGGAAATTTAAATGGTTTACATTCTTGGCGAGAAGATTGTATAAAATAGTCTAATTTTAATAATTCAATTGTTGGAAAGATCAAAGGGAACAAAAGGTGTGCTTGCAGGGATACAAATAATTTAAAACAATATTAAAAGTTTTTTTATTGTTGAACTGTCAGTATCAAACCAATCAATCAAGTTGGTTTTCAAAGAATACCCAACGATCAAACCAAAGTACATACCATTGAACTTTTATTGAAAAATAAAGAAAAAAATAAGACCACCCTACATTTTTATTAATTATCAAATACCCTAAAACAAATTAAAATATTTTAAACAAAATTAAAGTTTCAAGATTTTATTTACAATTTTTTATCAAATTTTATTCCAAAATTCTAGTTTGTAGTAAAAATTGCTTGTCTCTTGCCTTTTAGAAACCGGCGGTCCCATGTTCGAATCCTTACAGGGACAATAATACCTTTTGGCAATTTTTTTTTTTTTCCAAAACAACATGTTTTGTTACAAAATTATACAATCAAACACCAAATTTAATGGGGGAGAAATTTTGGAAATACCAAAAAGCACGTCCATAAGTTCCTTAAAATCTTAGTCTCATTGAATGGAAACTTGGCCTCATCTTTACAAAATTTTTGATTTCGTTAATACCAACAATGGGTTTGGTTTTTCTGTGGGAAATTTGGTAAACTTTTAAATTATACCTTTGGATGTAACAATCTGTAATAAAAATGTGAAATAAAAACCGCCTCCGTAGCCCAGTGGTATTGGGCGTGCTTTGAAACCGGAGGTCGTGGGTTCCGAACCTGGGAACCGTTTTTGGGTTTTCCAGTTGGTTAGGGCAATTTTGGGATCACCCAATTTCCGGAAAAGATGATCCAGGCCGGATGGGCATGTAAAAGTCATCCACCCACCAACCCGCCATTGGACCAGCGGGTATGGTTCCCGAACCCCAATGGATAGGGGTGATTAGGGGAGGCCTTATGTCCAGGGTGGACTAACAAAGGCTGATGGGTGTGATGTGAAAAAAAGGGGTAATCAAGGCCATTGTTTTTATTAATATAATTATGAAGATCTGTTAGATAACGAAATAAATCAGCGTCCGAAATCCAACCTTGAGCAACAACCTCGACGAACTTTAAGACATCCAAGGTTGGAATTTCACTCTTGGATATGTATCGGGTTATAAATAACAGGTTTTATACTAACCCACAAAAAAAATTGAATGTAAAAACCAACTAAAAACATTCGACGTTATTATCTTGGATTAAAACAAATGATCTTCTGGGCCCCACCAATGTGTTCGATGAAATCTTTTGTTAGTGTTCCAAATGAGAAAACTTTTCCAACGATGCGACCCGCAAAATGGAGAATTTAGGGTTGGAAAGAAAATTTTCGTTTTCTGTTTGTTTTGAAGTAAAAAATATTGAGGATTCCAAAATTGAAACTATTTTTCTAATAAAATATTAGTATATTTATTAGAAAAATTTTATCATAACTTCTTTAACCGGCTTAAAAATGGTGGACCATTGTATTCCATGTTTACGTTTTTTATGATTTTCCTAAATTATTTATTAGGTTTTTTTTAACTTAATTGATTTTTTTTTTTTTAAACTTATCAAAATTTTATATGCTACATGAAAAACATTAATGAAATGTTTAACTTCATCATCATCACCACCTGTAATTTTCCAATTTAACATAGGCCTTCTTTCCCACGCCTTCCATTAGGGGTTTTGGACCGGTCCCAACCCTTATCCAATGCCGGTTGGTAGGTGGACCCAGGTTTAAACCCATTCACATGGATCATCTTTTATTTCAGATAATTGGGTGGTGACCCAAATTGGTAACCAACCAAAGAAAACATTTTTGTTTAACACAAAAGTTGTTGCCCCAAAGTTAGACGACCCCCTTTTAATGTAAAGGATCAATACCCCTTTAGAACAAACCGGTTAAAAATTACCTAATTAGAAAAATAAATTAATTAAAGTCCGTTCCAATGGACGTTTTAATTAAGCTTTTATTTATATAAATATTGTGAGTAAGGTTTCCATGTATTTTTTTAATGCATCTGTAAAATTGACTTGGCGTTGCGCCCCAAATTAAACCGTTTTGTACAATTGGAAACATTTAGCTTTTAAATAATATGTATTTTATATGCCGCTAATTAGGGTAAAGTGAAGATTAAAAGAGCATTATTCTGTAAAAGCGAAAAATGTTTATGTTTTAACCTTTCTTAAAAAACACCTTTCGGTATTTTGGGAAATAACGTAATGATATAAGGAGAGGAAGCGAATGGAAGAGATAAAATAAGAATTTGAATAAAGAGGATCTTGTAATTATAGAATACGAGTTCAGTGAAAATACACTGCGTTTTGTATAGTAAAGTAAATGAAAATAATGAAAATAGAAAAACTACATGGATTTAACACTTTGTTAGAGCTATAATTTTGTCAAAATGTTCCACAAGAATTTCTTAAACGTATTAACGTTCAATTATCACATTTGTATTATATTATATGAATTTCGAAGTAGAGGTTAACTGATTTTTTTTGCCAAGAAATATACTAAGAAGTTAGCCATTGTTATTTTTTATATTGTTTTATTTTATTTTAATTTGTTACCTATGAATTCTAACCTAAAAATTCCACTTAAGCATACTTAAATGGTAACGTAAAGAACTGTATGTTCTGCAGCGTTACAAGATTAGCTGGCGTGGTATCTAAAAACCGTTCATCAAAAATTCTAACACACTTCCGATATTAGAATATAGTAGCAAAAAGCCATTGCTAAAAGCGAAAAGACTAATGCACTAAAAACAAACAATAGTTTGCTATTTTAACTGAAAAGAACAGTATTTATGAACAAATAAAAAAAAACGCTAGACGCCGTAAACACAATCTTGAAACTAGAATTGCATTTTTGATTCATGATTCTTAGCATAAGAATGAAAATCAGATCAATCTGCTTTCGCAACTTGTACATCAGAGAGCTCTTTTATGATTTCAAAGGCAATGGAAATGGTGACTACAAATCTCTGGCAATTCATACTCTGATGCACTAACTTCAATGTAACTTGTAAGACAAGTATTAGTATTTATTGCTTTTAGTATTTATGTCTTTTCTTGATATGAATTGAAACAATATTTCTGTATGCTGTCAGTATAAGTCTACTGGTGAAACCATTTTATATTTTTAAAAGTTTTAATGAACGCACTAAACAATATTACTTCATATTTAAAGATAGATACTCTTACTAAAATAAAAATAATTTGAAATCATATATTTTTAAGTCAGTATTCAGTTAATATTTGGTGCAGTATAAGGAGTCACTTTTGGCATATAGAATTAAAAAAATAAATAAAAAGTATACCAACGAAACGTAAGATCTTCAAACGTTGGTATGGCATAGCCGCATACACTTATTTTCGCTTTACAATAATGTTCTTTTAGTTTCTGACTACGACGGTCGGTTTATATAATAGATCAGTGAACTGTGGAGGAAATTTTATGGTGCACAAGTGTAAGCGCAAACACAGGTGCACTTCCTATTCTTTTAGTCTCTTAGTCCAATGGGGAGGATAACCAATATGACCAGAGAGAGATCGTGTGTAGGGCCGACTTTTATATACCAATTTATAATATTTTTTAAAAATGTTTGTTAATATTTTCTTTGGTTACCCCTTAATCCGTATTTTATAAATTGTTTAAATTTATGCATTAAATTTGCACACATTAATTAAATATCTCTAAATGTAGACTATTATTTATCAGATTTTCAAGTGTATTTAACATTTTCAAGTGTATTTAACTGACAAGTTTATTTGATTGTTGGCATTTTGCTTAGCAATCAAATAGCATGTGGTAGTGGAGTCATTCCTCTGAGATTTATTTTAAAAGCTTTTACTTTGTCTCTGATAAATTTAATAATGTAAAAAAAAATCTATGCTAATAATAACTCACTGCAAAAATCAACTGACTTCTATTTACCTGTATAGGCAAAAAACTGATCGCAAAAAATCTCTACAGTTATTTTTTACAAATTTAAAAAATACTGGCTTGACCGTGTCTAGAAACCAAAATAAATTTAGATAAAAGAAAAACCAAATAATAACCTGATCACCTTAAAGCCAAAAGTTGAAATTGCAACTTTCCCTGTTCAAAAGGATTTATATATTTCTATGACGTTGCAAATAAGAGGGAGAGATTTGAATTTGCATCACAATAGGCTTCATTTGAAATTCAATAAGCCGTGAGCGGTCTCATGAGGGTTGCTAATCGTGAAGTTGGCGTTTTTTTGCTGTAAACATCCCTTTAAAGTATAGACAAACAATTTTATTTATTACCAGCTGCGCACGACTTCGTCCGAGTGTTAATGTATAAAATAAATATTAATAATACTTTTTTTGTAAAATAACGTAGCTTAATCTATGGGAGTAGCTTAGGCTACGTTTTATCTACTATCTATCAGTCAAGATCACGTCAGCCATTCCAGAGATTTTAAAGAACAAGTAGACGGACAGACAGACAGAAAAATTTAAAACAAAAAAACTTGTGTTTTACTATTGTTAGTTATCTCTTAGAACAAGTCCCTTCAAAATCAGACCAGATTTCCGAGATTAGTTAGAACGAACAGAAATACAGCCAAAAATTATAAAATTATACAGACCGACACTTCAATTTTATTCATAACTGAAGCGCCGGCTGGGCTCTACGAGATAGATCAAAATAAACTTGTTTTCTATTAACCTTAAATAAGTCTTTAAAACGTCTGCAATGTTCTATGTCCATCTTCCAAGCTATGAAGAAAAATGTTTTTGTTCATTGACTTTCAGACAATAGCAAAAAACCTGAGTTCAAAACATATATAGACAATCTGCAGTATATTTATTAGCCGTATTGGAACTGTGTAAAGCCGTAGAGGGTCACATATTGGAGCGAAACCAACGTTATTACCGATATTTAAGCTAAAACGAGAGAATTTACACGCCGTAATAAGCTTGAGAGGCATTTGAAAGCAACAGAATACGAACCAACGACCACTTAGGGAAGCATGTTGGTGCACATAATTTTAAAGAAGACTTTAGATTTTATCACATGACTGAGGACCCTGCAAATATATTAAAAACGAAATAAATTGCGTTTTATTTTGATTAAAAAATATTTTAATCAAAATAAAACGCAATAACATCCATGTGATATTGAACAATGTGTAACATTCGCGAAAACGCTATATTTATGAATCCACCTCATCATCACATGTACATAATAAATATTTACGTATTAAAATATATTCAATTATTTTTATTCTTTTTTTTATTTTTTTGATGGATCTCGTGCTCTGGGGAATAAATCTATTAGAACATAATCAGGTTTGGGGGGACCCGTTGCCACAGGCGCGTCTCCCTATAAGTGACTTAACTGTACCAAACAACTAGTTCGGCCGAGAAACAAGATAATTAACCCTAAGACATAAGAATTGCTCTTGCAACAAGCGGCTAGCAACACAGTTGTGTTAGGCAAACGAGTTGCAAAACACAGCCGTGCACAGGCCGACCGCTTGAGGTAGTGCAATAAATCGTAACCGCGATGACGTCAGCGGTGCGATAAAAGGCTCTGGGCGCAGGTGCACTCATAAAACGCAGATGGCGCAGCGTGACGATTTCAAGGAAGCGGACAATGAAGACTGCGTGGTGAGCTCTGGAGACTGCGGCGAACACGTGCGGACGGGACCGCTGCTGGAGGCGCTCTGCTTTTGTTTTTTGTGTTTTGTTTCAATTATTAGGCTTGACTAACTGTATGTTCTTACTTGCAAAAAAAGAAACAACAAATAAATAAGACAAGAAACATAATAACGAGAAGAATAAATAAACTGGATGATTCGCATATAGAAAATATTATCGATAATAGATCTTACTTTCAATATAGTATTATATTAACTACTAACTAACAAATAATATAATTTCAAAGTAAACTGACTATGGTTTCATCATCATAATGGAATAAAAGTTTCTCTAAATTGCTTTGCAGCCAGTTGTTAAATTATCCATAACATTTAACTTCAATGTCCTTTTGTTGTGACCGCAATTGGTGGGGAAACATAACATTTAAACCAACTAAAATATATTTTGATTCCATCAAATATTTAAACCAAATATTATGGTATAAGGGTTTTAATGTCGTAATTTAAAAGCAACAGTTCTTGTAATTTATGATACAACTTTATTTACTTTTTTACCCAAGAAATACTAATTAAACTTCAAGAAAATTTTATAGCCTATAAATTATAAAAAGTAATAAGTGTAAATTATTTAAAATATAAAAAAAAATATCACGTATGCAGATAAACTGGCATTTGTAAGCTATTAGACAGTGACATTAACCGTGGGACAGTTTTATGCAGAGAGCACACTGGTATGTAGTTCTAATACACAATGCGTTTGAAGTCGGTCATATTTTTGGTTAAATATTTATTTCCTAATTCATGTGTTTATCTATTCAAAAAACCAACACATGATAAACTATTTACAGAATCGGACGGTGTAGTATGGTAATCTATAATATAGAACGTAAATGTGACAGTTTTAAATTTAGTAGCTTTTAAATGAGACCGTTGTCTCCTTAGAACTTTTCGACCGAATTAACTCACTACTTGCTACTTGAACAAAAAGATTATGTTTATATCTCCATTTATAAACTCACTATCTCATTTGAACACAGTCATCATGAATCGCGACTCTGTTCTATTACTTGACAATATCAAGTCACTATAGACAAGAGATTGGCCCATATGGCCTATTGTCTTGTTAAACGCTATTTGAGCTAATTAACTCAAAGGCCTCGCTTCAAGAAGAGGAAGAAGTGGAAAAGACTATTAAAAATTTATTACATTCTTGGCGTAGAAGAATGTATATAAATATCTAATTAAAATAACAATTCAATTGTTGGAAAAGATCAAAACACAAAAGCGTGTGCTCACTAACTAAAACTAACAGTTTTCAGATTTTATTTATAATTTTTTATAGGGCTTCTATGCAAATTTTCTATCTCAATATCTAGTTTGTAGTAGTAAAATGCTGTACGTCTTGCGCTTTAGAAACCGGCGGTCGTATGTTCGAATCCTACGGAGACATAAATAAATTGTTTTAAAAATAGGCATAATGCATCGGAACGACACCTTTTGGCGATTTTTTCTTTTAAATTTAAATTATTTAAATTATACAATCATCACAATAATTTACTAACGAGGAGAAATTTTGGAAATACCAAAAAGCACGTCACATAAGTTTCATAAAATCTTAGTCTTATTGAATGCTAAACTTGGCTCAGTACTTTACAAAATTTTTGATTTCGTTAATACATGCAACGTATATGGTTTTCTGTGGAAATTTGAAATAAACTTGTTAGAATTATGCAATTTTCTGATGTAGCAATCAGTATATAAAACTATGTGAAAGAAGGTAATCAAGGCCCATTGTTTTGTATTTATATAATTATGAAGATCTGTAGACAATTTAGCAATAAATAAAGCGTCCGAAATCGCAACCTTCAGCAACAATTCTCGACGAACTTATAACAGGTTATACTAACGCCACAAAATAAAATTGAATGTAAAAAACATAACGTAAATAACATTCGATCATTATTATTTTGGATTAAATACAAATGATCTTCTGCAGGCCTCACCAATGTGTTCGATGAAAACTACTTTTGTTAGTGTTCCAAATGAGAAAACTGTCCCAACAGATGCGATTCAAGCAAATGAGAATTTATGGTGCCAAGAAAATCTCGTTTTCTAACCTAACTTGAGGTAATTTAAATATATTGAGGGACTCAAAACTGAAACTATTTTTCTAATAAAATATAGTATATTTAAATCAATTTCTTCTTTAGACGATATATTACTCAAATTAGGCATTTTTTTTAACCCATGGAAGCTAATAAATGGTGGCCATTACCGTGTTTACGTTTTTTACTACCTAAATGATTTAAAGGTTTTATTTAACAATTAATTTTAATTTTTTTTTAAACTTTCAAATTTTATATACTGAAAACATTAATGAATGTAAAAAATAACCATCATCATCATCAGCCTGTTTTTCAATGTTAAAAACCTTACCTAATCGCTCTCTCCAAGGGGTTTTTTCTGTTCCCACCCGTTGGTCCAATGGGTTGGCAGGTGGACGACTTTTACATGCCCATTCTCCGGATCATCTTACTTCTCAGATAATTGGTGGTCACCCCTTGTCCTAACCAACCAGAAAACAAAACACAAAGTTGTTGCCCCGGGGATTTGGTCCCGCCTCGCTTTATAACAAGGTCAAACCGCTAGAACACCTGGATGGGTTTATGGTCCTAGATGAAAAAAATTTGATCTAAAATAAACGGTTTTAATTCTTAAATAAATATTTAGTAGGATTTCGTATTTTCTCTTGCCTCTCTAAGAGTTGACTTGGCGTTGCGCCCATCTTAAACCTTTTGTACATTTTGGAAATTTACTTTTAAATAATATTATGTTTATATGCCCTAATTAGGTAAGTGAAGATTGGGTAAAAAGGTTATTCTCGTATTACGAATAATTTTATTTTAACTTTCTTAAAAACACCTTCCTATTTTGAAAGGTGATAACGTAATTTGATATAAAAGGAAGCGAATGGAAGAGATAAAATAAAATTTGAATAAGAGGATCTTGTAATTATAGAATACGAGTTCGTGAAAATACCCGTTTTGTATAGTAAATGAAAAAATAATGAGAATAAAAAACTCATGGTTTAATACTTTTTGTTAGTGATATAATTTTTAAATTTCCAAAAATTTCAAACTATTCGAATTATCGTTTGTATTATATTTGTTTCAAGTAAGTTAATGATTTTTTTTCCAAGAAATATACTAAGAAGTTACCATTGTTATTTTATATTGTTTTATTTTTTTAATTTGTTACCTGTAATTCTAACCTATAAAATTCCATAAGCATTAAATGGAAGTAAAGAACTGTTCTGCGCGTTAAGATTAAGCGTGGTTCTAAAAACCGTTATCAAAATTCTAACCCTTCCGATATTAGAATATAGTAAAAAGCCATTTAAAGCGAAAGACTAATGCACTAAAACAAACAATAGTTTTCTATTTTTAACTGAAAAAGAACAGTATTTATTGAAAAAAAAAAAAACGCTAGACCCTTAAACCAAATCTTGAAACAAATTAATTTTTGATTCATGATTCTTGCATAAAGAATGAAAATCAGTAATCTGCTTTCCAACTTTACATCAGAGACTCTTTATGATTTCAAAGGCAATGAAATGGCATAAAAACTCTTTGCATCTATACTAATTCAATGTAACTGTGTAAGACAAATTTTTAGTATTTATTTCAAAGTATTTATGTCTTTTCTTGTATAAAATTTTAAACAATATTTCTGTATCCTCAATTATAAAAGTCTACGGTTTAAACCATTTATATTTTTAAAGTTCATTAAAAATTGAATGAAGGCACAAAAAACTTAATATTTAAAGATGAACTACTCTTACTAAAATAAAAATAATTTGAAATCTATATTTTTAATCAGTATTCAATTAATATTTGGTGCCGGAAAGGTCCTTTTGGCAAAATTAAAAAAATAAATAAAAGTATAACCAACGAAACTAAATCTTCAAATTGGTATGGCGCCACATACCTTATTTTCGCTTTACAATAATTTCTTTTATTTCTGACTACGCGGTGGTTTTTATAATGAATCAGTGAACTTGGAGAATTTTTTATTGCACAAGTGGCGCAAACAGGTGCACTTCCTATTCTTTTAGTCTCTTGGTCAAAGGAGGATAAAATTAAGAGAAGATCAAATTAGGGGAACTTTTATATACCAATTTATAATATTTTTAAAATGTTTTTTATATTTTTGTTTTAATCCGTATTTTATAAAATTATTTAAATTTATACATTAAATTTACACATAATTAAATATCTAAATGGAATTATTTTTCAGTTTTCAAGTTTTAACATTTTCAAATTATTTAACTGACAAGTTTTTTGATTGTTTTTTTGCTCAGCAATCAAATAGCATAATGTGGAGTCATTCCTCTAGATTTATTTTAAAGTTTTACTTTGTCTCCAAAATTTAATGATGCAAAGTTCAACTGCTTCTTTTACCTGTATGGGCAAAAAAAACTGATTAAAATCTCTATTATTTTTTACCAAAATTTAAAATACCGACTGTTCTAGAACCAAATAAACTAAGATAAAAGAAAAACCAAATAACCTGTCCCTCAAAAAAAAGTTAAAAATTGCAACTTTCCCTGTTCAAATGGATTTACATATTCTATGACGTTAAAATGGGGATGAGATTTGTTTGCATCCAAATAGCCTTCATTTGAATTTCAATAAACCTGAGCGGTCTCGAAGTGCTAATCTGAAGTTGTTGTTTTTGCTGTAAACATCCCCTTTAACGTATAAACAATCAATTTTTTTTTACCAGCTGCGGACTTCTCCAGTGTTAATGTATAAAATAAATATTTATTTTTTTTTGTAAAAACGTACCTAATCTATGGGGTACGGTTCGTTTCATCTATATTTCGTCAAGATCGCCAACCATTCCAGAGATTTTAAAAACAAACAGACGGACAGACGACAGAAAATTTAAAACAAAAACTTTTTTGCTTGTTATTATCCAAGAATAAGTCCTTAAATCGGGATTTTAGTTATTAGAACGAACGAAAGGCCCAAAAATTAAAATTATACAAACCGACCTCCAATTTTTATTTATAACAAGCGCTTGGGCTCTCAGATAGATCAAAATAAACTTGTTTTCTATTAACCTTAAATAAGTCTTTAAAACGTCTGCAATGTTCTATGTCCATCTTCCAAGCTATGAAGAAAAATGTTTTTGTTCATTGACTTTCAGACAATAGCAAAAAACCTGAGTTCAAAACATATATAGACAATCTGCAGTATATTTATTAGCCGTATTGGAACTATTTCAAAATAGGGTCATTTGGAAAAACCAACTTATCCGATATTTAAGTTAAAACGAAAATTTTTCCCTTAATAAGCGGGAGGCATTTAAAAACAGAGTACAACCAACGACCCTTAGAAGCATGTTGGTGCAATTTTTAAAAAAGCTTCAGTTTTTCATGACCGGGACCCTGCAATGATATTAAAAGAGAGAATATTTTTAATCAAAATAAAAACCAATAAAATCCATGGATTTGAACAATTGTAACTTCCGGAAATCCTAGATTTATAATCCCCTCATCATCACCATAATTTGGTAAAATTAAATAAATATTCCGTATTAAAATATATTCAAATTTTTTTTTTTTTTTTGATGGATCTTTCTGGGGAAACCTATTAGAACATAACCGGGTTTGGGGGCCCGGGACGCGTCTCCCCATAAGTGACAACTGCAAAGGAGGTGGGGCCTCGGCGTGGACCTCCTCTTCTGGCCCTTAGCTGTTGGGTCAGGGCTGGGTGGGCCATGCCTCGCCATTCAGACGCATTCAATAATAATTTATGAAGGCTCTATAAACTTTATATCACTTCTTAAAGCGTTGACGCTGGGAAAAAGTGGCCAAAGAAACTCCAGCAACCTATCTAATATTGTTAAGCTACAGTGTCAATATAGAAAGGGGTGTAAGTTGGCCTCCCGGTGGGCCGATGTATGGTGTGTTTGTCCTCACTCTAATTGGCGTGTGTCCTGGCTACTTGGGTGTCCTACCCTAATCCTTAAGGCGTTAATAAGATTCTTGTATTTTACAACAATGAAAACCTACCCGGCGTCGCCGGCGGCCGGGGCATCTGCGCTTGGTTGAATTCGTCTAGATCAAGGGTTCTAGCGATTTTTGAAATGACCGGGTATTGTTGCCAGTGCTGACTTGCTAAAGGCGTATGCGGGTTTGAGGGCGGCGGGCCGCTTTCCCGGCGGCTCCGGCGCTGGTTGTTGCCCGCGGGGCGGAACTGAAAAGCGAAAGGACGGAGGGTTGGGATCGGTGTTATTGAATGGGATTGGTGGTCGCCTGGAAGGGCGTCCTCGGGATTAACCGGACTCTGCGTTTTGGGTTGGCCAGCCGAGGTAAATGCCGTTAGCCGGGATTACAGTTAACGCACCGCGGGGTTCTGGTGGGAGGACTTCTTTGTCCGGGTCTGGGACGGGAGGCGGTGCCGGTCCCCGGGCATTTGACGCAAGGGGCGGGCAAAACAATCCCGCGCGTGACCGAAAACCTGGAAGTTATGACACTACCCTGGCAGACCGTTGGATTGCGGCCGCTCAAAGAGAGGGCGATCCCCGTTCTCGATATCTATAGCCTTGCCTTTTGGAACGCTCTAGCGTAAGGGCGTTTGGTGCGTGGGTGGTACTCGTTTACCGAAAAGGGGGAATATAACTTTTGTGGAAGCTTCCCGGGGAGGGATCTCCTTAGGCGGCCCCGGGCCATGACCTAAATACCCTTCCGGGGCGCGATTGTTTTATGATTTTTCCCTGGAATAAGGAATAATTTTGATTGCTTATTTGGTGGCCACATTTACTATTTCCTCAAAAATGTTTTATCTAAAAGAGAAAACACAAAAATGCGGGCAACAATGCATGAAACGAATCGATTTGTTAGCTTTAACATCTCGCCTTTCGCATGGATATGGTCCATTTATTTGCGTTTTACGAATTGCAGCCTAACAAACAATGCGGAAATGAAAGACTTCCTTATTATGTGTATACTATCAGAAGAAAAGAACAAAAAAAATATTTTCTAAAATACGGTTTAGTTTACGTTATTTTAAATATTTTTTTTTAGTATGCTAGGTAAAAATGTAACTTTGAACGTAATGTTTGAACCATACAATCTAAAACGTTTTAGGAATTAAACCTATTTATCTTATCAATCACAGATATTCGAGGTAACAAAAACATTAAAAGTAGATATACGTACATATAAATTTATGCAGTGTAATTGTTCTTATCACACTAAAAAGCTTGTTTCTACGATTGTTGAATATTTGCGTTATAATATAAATATTTCCATACCGGTTGGCATTTTATTCAAATATCGGCTCTCTCAAAATCAAATCTAGACATTAAACAATAATGTTATCACAAAAATTATTAAGTTTTCAATTCTAAAACCAATAAATAATTAATTTTTAATTCTAAATTTCACTTATAAAACATATGCAATACAATTCACCTACAGATGTAATAGGCTGTAATGGTAAAGGGTATGTAAAAACCTTTATTAGACAAAATGTTTCGAAAAGATTTCTGTGTCATATTATTACTTTGACTTTTCACGCTCCGACATACAGCGAAGCACCGTACGTTACTACCGTAATTTAAGTCAAAGCGAAGCGAAAATCTACACGCAGTGATAATTATGAGGGGAATTTAAAAGCAACTGAGTAAGAAGGGAGGTTCAGGTGAACGTTTCCATTAATAATTTTTCTACTTTCAACATTCTTTTATTTGGCTGGGCTTTGACAGCTTAAATAATTGGTTAGTATCTTTTAATAACTTTGTGATGTTCTATGCCGCAATTAGTTATGAGTTTTAAAAAAATATGGCACGTCAAAAGTTGCCCTTTAATGGGTTTTTATTAAAGCGTGACTAAGATTCAATCACATATCAACCGATGTTGGTCTCATTATGATAAGATTATAAAGTTATGGATGAAATAGAGATAAGAGCCACAGGTTAGTTAAAATAACGTCCTTAATTTCATGATTCAAAAACAATTTGTATTTAATTCTACCCAATAAAGGAACGAACGAAGCTATCTCAATAATTCTTCAAAAAAAATATACATTTTTTAAACTTTAACTTCTACAGTTACTAAATAAAATTACATTTATTTTGTTATCTCAAAATATAATGTATTTTTATGTTAAAATAAAATATTTTAAAGAACAATCTGGTAACCAAATAATCGAAACTCAGTTAGCTCACTGGGTTTGCCCAGATTAATTTTATTTCCCTAAATTGTGCCCGGAAGTATGTGTATTCATTGAAATATTTTATGATTATATTCAGAACAATTTGAATAAACATTGATAAAATTTTCGCACTTAATTTTAAGTCTCATTTTGCTTGAGACTTAATTAACCCTCGTCACAAAAATAAGCAGTTAGTAAATATGAGTTAACATCGTATTAAACAAAGTTGCTTTCGCTCTCTGTCCTTTGCTATGTGTGCTTAAAAGTATAAAAGAACACAAGAAATTTTGAGGCATTTTTAAGTATTACATACAACTTGGAAGAAACTCTCTTAAATTAAGAGGTAACAGACGATGTCGTAAATAAACACATTTTGCGCTTTTGGAAACCTCGAAAATTCTAAATAATCCTACCTGACCGAGTAAAAGTAAGTCTGGAAGGAAAGACTTTACATAAGTTAAACATATATCTTATATTCTTTATATTCTAGCGTATTGTTTATTAACTTTTAAATCTTTTGTATTTAATAGATTGAGGGTTGAAAGGTCAACAACGATAAAGTTTTTCAATTTCCTCAATGACACTTTTTTAACCAAACCCTTGTCCCAGTGGTTTTCTATAACACAGAAAAATTAAAACCGTACCTTACTTTCATTTAAAATAATATGGAATTTTATACAGCTGTATCTGTGTCGTCCCTTCCAACCAATTTGTTTGCTGATTTGTATTTATGATGAAAAATGGGGTTTACCAAAAAGTATCAAATTTAATACGGCTTATTTTTACTTTAAAATCAAGGTTTCATTTTAATTCCCCAAACAATGACTTCAAATATTTTTTTATAGTTTGAAAGTTCAATATAGACCGATAATCGAATTGTCCGATAAGTTTATAAATATCTTATTCATAATAAAGCATAATACATTCTTCAATTGCCAAATAAACTACCATTCGGAAAATTTCCATCACATACTGCCACAAATCAGTCTTATTATGTCCTCCCTTGCGACCTACGGTGCTACGCTTGGCACCAGTTCAAACTGGTCCCAAAATTTAAAATATTTAGGACTATGGAGGTTATGCTGAATTCTGAAGGAATTCCAGAAATAATAACCGTCAGGTATCAGTAAGCTGAAGTGGCGTGGTATTGAAATAGTAAGCGACAAGTGACGACCGCTGGGTCGGAAAGTTCTGTAAAGTGGAACGAGGGCTCGGCAAAGATGTGGACCCCATTTTTTCTCTTTGGAAAACTCACGGGTTGCCGAGTGGGGGACGCAGGGATTGGGGTGAACCACTGGGCCCGGGATCCACTAAAAACCAACGTTGCTCCGTTCTTATGTCCCGCGGTAGCCGGGGCCGCGGGCGCGATAACGTCTTGGCGCCCCGGCGCGCGGGGCCTGGGGCTCTTCCCTGGGTGTGTTGAGACACCTGGGTCCTTTGGTGCCGTGAAAAGCACGGCAACCCCTCTTCAGGCCTTCCGTCCTCCAAAGCAAAGACGGCCCCCGACACACGAGCTCTTGGTTTCTCCACCAAGGCCCCCTCTTCCAGCCGTACTGGGCCGTCTCCTCCCATTCCCCACGGGTGGTGGTACTCCTCTGTGGCTCCCCTGGTCACCAGAGCACCCGTGTCCTGGGAGAACCTCGCGCGCGGAATTTATTCTCTAAGCCGCCGTGGGCTGGATAAATAGCCGAATCAAGCGTGGCGTGCATTAGGAGGTCTATATTCGCAGTGGACTGACACAGGTAATGTGATAATGATGATGATAAACTTCAAAGGTACGGGCTAGAAACTTCGGACTAATTTCTTTTTTATTTAACAAAATTCAAACAAGAACGAATGATCAATTTAAAACCCGGAGCAAACAGTTTATTACCAGGGATCGTTATTGTTGAAACAGTCATTGAATAATTTTTTTTAAAAAAAACATTCATCTGTTGTTGTATTCTTTTTAAAGTTAAAATAAAAACCTATGGGACAAAAATGGCATCGGTCGCGGTTGTCGACCCTATCTTAGGCAGTCGTTATTGAATGTCTTCCTCTTGAGCCTTCAATTTTACGGACGACTAAATCATCCATCGAATCAATCAACCTATGGGTTGTGGAAATTGGCTCTGGTAAACTTTTTTCAGTTCTGGTTCTGTTAAAAGAACCCAGGAATTTCTTTTCTGCTCTAAAATGGTTGACTGGTGAATGCCCTGCATTAAGGCCGCCATTGTATTGTACTTTGAATATAAAGTTTATAATAATCTGCCATCAACTTTCCAACACCAAAAAACTTTTGGATTAATAAATATTTCATATAGTGACAAACTAGTACCTATAAACGGCGCGTTATTTCATTTCTTATGTTAAAGAAAATCCAAACGCTTAGAATATAAAAGTATATTTCTCATAGTTTGTTGCTAGTAATAACAACATACCTCAGCTTTGGGACAGTAATCGGATCCAAAATAAATTGATACAACCTTTTCTACGCAATTTCGATCAGTATGTTGCCGTAGTTTACTGAAATTCGTCGGTTATAGGATCCTTTCTATAATACGCGTTTATACAATTTTCACTGAATATAGATTCTTATAAAAACTAATTTTAACATGTTCTTTTGTATGAACTACAACTAAAATTGTATTAGTTTTATTATTAATATTTTTAGTAAATCTCTTGACCATCATCGAAGAAATTTCTTAGATAATGATAAGCATTTATTAATAGCCTGAAAGCAAATAATTGGCTTGCAAAATCGATAACAATTATTATATTTTAAATTATTCAGTTAAAAGATCGACAAATACTTGAAGGTTTTTAAAATTACCTTCAAATTTTCGTAAAAACTTAAAAAGTTTCGTCTGCGAGTTATTTTTCTTGAATTATTAATTGAACTTTTTGAAAAACTTCTGTTTTGGATTTTTAAAAAGCGGCAGGTACATTGAATTAGGCAAGCGTGTTTTTTCTTCGACTAATTATATTTTATTTTAACACTAAGGTTACTTATTTCAAAGATATTTAGCTATAAAGACTAAATTTTACTCCCTTTGGACGAAAAAAAAGTTACCGGTGACTTTTTTTCCCTACTACCAGTTTATTTAAAACCTTTTCTTTTTCCGTTTCGCTGCTGCCCCCGTCGGCCTAAAGGGCCCATACTAAAGATCCATTACTCCTTATCAAATAACTCCTTTTAATATTATGTCTTCAGTCCGAGTATAAAAAAGGCCTCTTAAACGCCCTTTTTTTCTCTAAAATCACCCTATGCAGGCCCGCGTCCCAACCTCCCGCAACCTCCAGGGTATACAGATTAAATTGGCATATACAGCCCCTTGGGTGATTTATTACCGCCTTAACCCTTTCATCTAAAAAATTTTTCTTTACCTGTGGTTAAACCAAACAGAAGTATTAAGCCTCATCAATTGGACAAAGGAGCATCCCTAGTGGCAATTTAAGTATTTTTAGTACACATGGTGACGTAAAAAAAAAAAAAAGTGATACGGCATTTTTTAAGTATTGAGGCCATTGTAAAATTCTCACAATTCAATAAAAAAATCTTGAAACGTCAAAATTTTAAATTCAGCGTTGGAACTTAAACATCCACTTGCATTGGGAATACTGTTATGGCCATAAGATAGAGCAATATGATATATGTTATAAAGTGTGGAATTAATTTAATAAAACAAAGGAAAAGTTCTTAATATTTCTTTTACTAAAACAATTAAAAAAATGTTTTAAATCATTAATTAAATTATCAATTTTTTGCATATTTATTGTCATTAAAAATACATTTACGTGAAAATTTAAATATATAATATTAGAGTATTTACTATCAATGTAATTAATAACAACCTAATATTATCTGACCGTTTTAATTAAGTATAAAATAATAAAAAAAAATAAAGAACTATTACAATCATCCTATAATTCGACTATAATCAAACTATGATAATTTTTAGCCTCGTTTCATCAAAGTAACTGTTTTAGATTTTAAAAAATTGTGATTTAGAACTGGTACATATGACGACAAAACAACACTTTAAAAATTTTTACCCTCCGACTGGTCCGATTTAGGAAGGACTTTCATTGTAAGATTGCTGTACATCAGTTTTCAGGCAGCATTTTTTTTTGACGTGGCAACGTATTATAAATGGTTCAAGATAGGGAGAAACTCGCAATAACTGTGTCACAGCCCCTCCATCATCATCAGCCTTTGACGGTCCACTGCTGGACATGGCCTCCCCTACCACCTCTTCCATTGGGGGTTTGGATTCCCTCCGGGTCCAATACGGGGTGGGTGGACCACACATGCCATCCGACGCATGGATCATCTTACTTTCAGACAATTGGGTGATCCCCAAATTGCCCTAGCCAACTAAAAAACAACAATGAAAATTTGTTGATCCCGCAGGATTCGAACCCGACCTCCCGGCTAAACAAACGCCTATACCACTGGGCCCGGGCCCTCATCGCTCTCCATAAAAGAAAGTGAAGGAACGCGTCTCTTACCTCGCAGTTGGCCTTCTTAAGTGAAATGAGACAAAGAGAAGAAAGATCCAAATTTTGCCGTTAATCCTTTGTCTCTTACCTCGGCTTCTGCCGTCGTGTTAACAAATAGTTCTGTTTTCCCTTTAAACGTAATTGTCCTTTTGTGTGTTAAAGGGTTAGATTCGTGGTTACATCAAGCAAACCAAAAAATTTGTCAGGTATAATTTTTTGTATGCATTTTACAGTTATCAGTTTTAATTTTTTTATTCAATCAGCAACTAATTTAATTTTATATTTCGGATGTAGTCGGGCACGTAATTAATATAAATGTAAGTGTATTAATATTTAAGTGATATTTTATGTTTTATTATAAGTGGATTGTTTAGATATGATTATTTGCATTTTTTCTTTCTTCCAAGGTTTTCATCGTTGAAAAATTATCTTCAAAATTAAATATAAAATTAATTGGAAGGCGTCAATGTCTATAGTGGTAAAACAGTTCAAAATTCCTTATTAATGGATGATGATGAAGGAAGATGAGGAGGGTTCATTGATTGTGATTTGGTCATAACATGACAAACGAGGGTCTCACGAAATTCCCCATATATGCTTTACAGACAATAGTAATTAAGCTAAAGTAAATTCTAAGTCTGTAAAAAACGATAGATTCTTTTCCTGTTTGATTAATACAATTTTGGTTTAATATCAATTGCGCTGGCAGTGTAGTTTGGTGTGATCTTGAGGCTGTTCGTTAAAGGATGGATTACCACCACGGAAAAAATTTTGGATGAACATAGTGTTTTTCGTTCTAACTTTTTTTCAAAATTTCTTTTTTACTGTGGGTTGTGCCGATAAATTGGGACAGCCGATGAGGGACTTTAATAGAATAAATCAAAAAGTAAAAATTGAGACTGTCAAAATTTAATTAGAATTTACTATATTTAATAAAATTGAACCAATAAATATAAGTTATATTAATTTGAAATAAAGTTAAATTGCCACCTCCTATAGTTATAATATTAACATTAACGTTTTTATATTGCTAATATAATTTTAAAAAAATACTTTCAAAACGTTTCAAATATTACATTTCCGTTACGTCAGCTTCGGCCCTCGATAAAGTCTTTCATCTAAAACGTTGGCAGATATTGGTTTCCTTCAAAAGAAAATATGTTTGATTAGTCAAAAATCCAACAGAGGAAATATCAGTGGCTACCTCAAATAAAAAATGATTTTGAAATAAAATAAAACGGGTACATTTTAAACGCTCTTAAAGAGATGTCAATGAACTTGGGAATACTACCGTGTTAACAATAAAAAAATCAAAGTAATATTAGACAAAATCAAAACGCCAGCATTTTCCAAATAATTTGCTTTTTGTATGAGCAATTTTACTATTTTTTATAACTATTTAAAACTTTTAACAATTTTATTATTAAAAACTCCTTAATGCTCTAATTGCAAGTGAACTGGTATAAATTAAAGTACGATTCTAAATTAGAATAGTACGCGACTTAACTTTAAAATGTGATTTTGCACTTCATCGATGACAGATATTGGTATCGGAATTAGGTCAAACGCTTGTTTCAATTAAGCAAATTTATTTCAATCCTGAACATATAAGAAAAAGACTAACCTGAACAAGGTGCTTTATTGAGGATTTAATTACAGAAGGTTATTTTCCGGTCTTAATACCTTAAGAAAAAATGTAAGAAGAAAAATCGGAATATCGAAGGAATTACTTAATCATTATATTTATTATTTTATTTTAAATAATTCACAATACATCTGAGTGAATTTAGGCCATAAGTTATTTTAATATAAGCTTTGTTATAGTAGTAATTAAAGTGTAATTTAATTGTATTGAACAGTTTTTGCGTGACAAAAAAAAACAAACATATATATACAAACTTTTACATTGAAAACAACAATAAGTATTAGTGTGGTTTTAATATAAACTATAAAACACTTTTCTATGTTTAATCTTTAAAACCAAATATTTAACTATATGAGGAATTGAAAAAAGAAAACAAAGCACCCGTATTACGAAACAAGCTCGGTCCCAGGATGCTAAAGTTGCCTTTGAGCGTCTTGAAGTCTTGATTAAATTAACACCCATGTTTGTTCATTAATAAAATAAACTTGATCCCGTTGGTGCTCCCCCAAAAATTTCCATATGCCAAATCAAAACTTCTAGGCTGTAAACAAAAAGGGACAAAAGTAATTTAAAACCCCATATCATGGATAAGTTATTTTTTGTTAAAAATTTAAATGTTTGTAATTAAAGATTTGCTGAAAACATAAAAAAAAGGGTTTTTTTGTTATTTTTTTTATCTTGGTACTTGGATATAGAATTATTTTGTTTTAATATTTAGTAACTTTTTTAACCCTCCCATATTTCCATGAAGAAACCCCCAAACCTTCCTCTCTGCCCAAAATGGGTCACACGGTGGATGGTAGGGGCGCCTGAAAATTTAATTTTCTTTGGGCCCCTACCATCCATTTTAACCTAGTACTTCTCGAAACACCGCGTGCCAAAATCATCGTCGCTCTAAGGAGACAGTCTGTAACCTTAAGTCAAACTTTAAAACGGGTTTTGCCCTTCACTGTTAGGCGGAAGAGATAGGATCTCCACCAACTCCCCACTCATGTTTTTAAATTAATGCAATTTTTTCTGCTCATCCTTTTTCTTTGGGGCTGAAGAAGGCCGCAAGACCTCGGTCTTGCATTAGAAATAAGTATGCAGTTTTGGTTTCAAGTAACGGGGAATTCAACCCGATGGACTCGACTCCCAACCATTCGGTTTCTAAAGTATGGAAATATCATTCTGGGTATCCGCCCCACGGTGCCAATTTTCTCCAAGTTCACAAATCCTAAGAAGGTGTTTTGTCCTCTTTTATGATTTTTTTAATATTAGTGTATCAAATAAACTTTTTTTAATTTTTACTTTTTTTATCTGGCAATTTTGAACAAATTAAAGAAAAAAAAACAACAAATATTTGAAATTTGTGGTCCATGACACCCATTGGGTGACGATGCGGTTCTAAATTTAAACAGTGGATGCCGTAATTGAAAGGTACGGAATGGAAAAATTGCAGGGCGTCGACAGGTGAACCAAATTTGGACATCTTACCTCCTTTTTTAGATGCCGGAAAGTATACTTACCGCCAGACGTCAACGTTTAACATCACTATTGTTAAAAAATTGAACCCTAAAAAAACAACATAAATTTAAATTTCGTAAAAAACTAATTTTCAAAAAAGAAAGGTTTTTTACCACGAAAAACTTAGTAGGAAAAATGTAATTTTTTAAGATCAAAATTCCTGTAGTTTTTTAACAACCCGGCAATTACAATTTACCGTTAACGAATAATATCAGTAGATAATTTTTGTTTACGATAAAATTTTTATGCCTCTGGATAATTAAAGTGAGCATTTCTTCCAATATAAGTTTAAATATAACTTTGAAGTAATAAGCATCGAATAATAATTTAAAAAAAGAGACATAAATTGCCAAGAAATCTATTTTATTTAAAATCGTACATGTCTATGAATGCAAGCTTCTAAAAAAAATGTGTTTGGTAAACTTTTTTCATTCACTGCACATTCAATGGAAGCTTTTCATTCGTATTTTTTTGTACATTTTTCCAATCAATCTGCTCCATGGCATATTTCTCGAAGGTTTTTCTGTATTAAAATATTTCATAATTATCGATATTGCTTACTTTCTCAATGAGTTGCATGTTTTACACATTCAATGTCGGAGGGAAAATGACTGCAATTTACGGAAAATTATTGAACAGATATTGCAACGAACCATCATTAATGTTAATGACTGTTTCTTTTAGTTTAACTTTTCAATTTATTGATTGGAAGTCTTTAAAAAATATGAACTTTTAAAAGAAATATATTCCAAAACTATTAAACCTTAGCTTACACTATTGACTCTTCTTTGCTTTCTAATATGATGGATGACTGACACAACCGAAGAGAGAAAAGGCGCAGGACCGACTTTTTACCTATTGCATGGATTATCTTACTTTAAAAGCAATTGGGTAGGCGTATTGCCCGGCTTTTCGAGGAAAACACTCTTGCACAGACCAGGAGCAACGCGTCCTGTTCACATAGAGATTGCCAACATTCCCTTCCATGATCCGACTCCTAGATTACCCAAGTCCATGGGCCAATAAAATCAAATATCTCGGGACTGATCCCTCACCTTTAGCCCGCATATCACGCAGGTCGAAAGTAGAGTGGCCTGTTTCCCCTCATCAACCCAAAAAGCAAACAATCGCTGCGCAACAGGGTGTTCCGCTACAAAACTATCATCACACCATAGTAACCTACGTTAGTCCTGCCTTTGCTCATACATCCCCACCCAACATCCACAAACGAAACCCAACAAAACAGGTTCATGCTCAGGGCCACGGGTGCGTGCGCAACTTTGACCAGCACCTGGACCTGGAATTGCCCACAATACATCAATACATGAAACAAGCTTCAATCAGATACTTCGACTCGGCCTCGCAACATCCTAACACATTGATAGGAAGCGCCTTACATGCCACGTGAACGACATAGGAAACACACTCGATTCAGGCGACCGCGCCATATTCCTAACGACACAGACGACGAAATAACAAACGTGCAAGAACGTGGTTAAGTCGATAAAACGCAACACATATTGCCCGTCGAGGGCAAAAATTCACACCATTCACCAGATATCGGCACGTACTAGGCCCATTAGATAGAACGGTAATTTCATTTAACAAATCTGTCCTTAATGCAACATTCATACATACATACAACATAATGATTCACCTCGCTGACGGGAAAAATAAAAAAAATGGCAGCCCAAACAGAGATCTCCCCTCAGAGCACCCTCGGAGCTAAGCCAATAAATATAGAGGTGAAGTCTGTGCACGCTTAAAGTTGCACAGCCCCTCGAGTCCGCGGGGTTGAAGTGGTTAACTCGTCTAATGCGTAGCCATCATAAATAAATAATAAATAGTATGAGATAGATATGGGATGACATTCGCAAAGTGGCCGGTGTGGGCTGGATGAGAAAAGTCGAAGATTGGAAGTGGTGGCGGGCATTAGGGGAGGCCTATGTCCTTCAGTGGACTGACACAGGCTGATGATGATGATGATGATAGGATAGATGAAAAGGACTTTAATACGCAACAGTTTTAAATGCTAAGCTATATAATAACATTTACGTTTTAAAAGCGTACTCTACATTAACATAAATAGAATTACCCTTTTCTGAAAGTAAAATATCATATGTGATATTGATATATCTGTCCGTATCGGATAAGTCAAATTTTTGAGGACTTTTTACAGATTTTATCGCTTTTATTTTACATACGAACACTTTCAAGCGGCCACGGGTCTTCCCCGTGACCAAGCTGGTTTATAATTAAGAAATTTTTGGATTAAATGCGCTGGCGAAATGGATTCGTAGTTCAACAATTTTAATGTATTGATTGTGAGTTAAAAATGTTAAAAACGTTGCTTAAAATAAGTTATAAAATGTGACGTATAGTAAAGTTTACCAAACATATTTTTGTTTTAGAAGGATGCATTCATAGACACGTAAGATTTAAAATAAAATTGATTTCTCATACAATTTAAATAATTCTTTTGATTATTACTTCATGTTATTTTCATGTTTGAAAAAAAAATTAAATAAAAAAAATGCTAACCATGAATTTACAATTAACATCTTTCATTGCCATGAACAAAAATATATTATTTTGTTATTGATGTATTAAAAAATAATTTGTTATAAATCTTTATTAAATGATTAACATTAATTATAGAATTTTATATTAAATGTCTTTCAAACTACATCTGTCAATTACTTTCCTTCCATTGATATTACTTTGAAAAATGTCTACCAATAAATATGAACGATATCTAACTTCTCTGACTGTGCTGTGCTGTTAAAGTTATGGTAAATTTTCAATTGGTTTTGTCGCACTCTTAACGCGATAGTACCCTTGTTAAATATGCAGACGGTTTCAAATGGGTTCGAGTCGCAATGTTTATGAGCCAACGCTGTACGTGCTAACATGTTCTATGCATGACACTAGTGCTCACTAGTAACAAATGTTGGATATTTGAAATTGACCTCTCTTATAAACAAGCAGATACAGTGTCTTTTATTATGTAGAATTTGAGTTTATTTTAGAATTAAATCACAATATTTTCTTGACTTTTTTGTAAATGAAATACAGTGTGTACCTACTCTTAACTGTTAATGGTTAACCAACTTTTAAGAAACAAATTATAGTTTTCCTATATAATTACATACTCAATATTTTTATACGTCATAGCTTCGGTAAATAAATGTCTAGAACCGAACTTCCAAGCTCATCGAATAGGAAACATGAAAAACCAAAGCTGTTTGCATCCAGATGTAAAGAAGTTATTTTTTTATTGTTATTTCTTTATTTTCTTATGTTTAACGTGTTAAAAAATAAAAAAATTAAGAAATGTGTAAATTCCAAATTACATGCACAATATTAGTAAAAGGATTTTATTACACGCGTACAAACAAAACCTTATGAAATAAAATGACTTTATGGATTTTATCGCGTTTATTTTACATTTTTACGGGGTAGACTACCCCATGACCACGGCCGCTAGAAACTGTTCGAAACGTCGGGAATTTAACGGAGTTTAGTCGGGAGTAGACCGTAGGTTACATAGCGAGTAGTGGAGAGAAAATTAAATCCGTAGTTGCTAAAACCATTAACACCAACAAAATATGTAGAGTGGGATAATTAGCATCCGAAAGAGGTACTCGTCAGAAACAGAAAGCTAAAAAGTAATAACTCATTGGGTTATCATAATTTTTATAAATCGTGTAAAGTAATATTTGTGATTTTAATTTGAATATTTGTTATAGAAATATTTGTTACTTGTTAGTCATATTTACTATTACAATACTAAACCGTATAAGATAATTTTCAAGAGCATTAGCATACAAAGAAATGTTCAGGAAGCTTGAACGGCATTTGCAATTCCTGATTCCTCGTATCGGAATTAAATCAGATACAATCTAGTCCTGCATCTTATGTATAAGGAAGCTTTGTGGTTTTGAAATGCAATGTCATTAGCGATGTTGAGGAAATGCACAGTTTGTAACCTACGACATCGTAAGAAAAACAGCGACAGAGTGTTATAAAAGGTCCATTCATCATCAGGCTGCGATAGTCCACTGCTGGACAAAGGCCTCCCCTAATACATCTCCTACTATCCATTAGGGGGTTTCGGACCGTATCCCACCACGCTGGTCTAATGCCCATCCGACGCATGGATCATCTTACTTTTCAGACAATTGGGTGATCGGCCCAACTTGCCCTAACCAACTAGGAAACCACAATGAAAATTTGTTGAGTCTCCGCAGGATCATCGAACCCACAACCTCTGGTTTCTCACACGCCCATACCACTAGGCTACGGAGGCAGGTCCACAGTCCGTATTTATCGAGTAGCAAAAAGTGATGTTGTTAACGTTAATTGCGGTGAGACCTCTGTGACCTTTATGCCGCCATTTGACGGTAGATTCTATACAATTAGTGACCAGTTAAAGTACGACACCCGGTCCTGCACATGGGCGGGAATATATCGAAATGGTCAGAGGCTGAAGGTTCTGGGCCTTACAATAGATAACAAGCTAACCTTTAATAGCCATATTAAGAATGTCTGTTGTAAGGTCCAGAACATTTAACAGGTTACAAGAGCGGCCAAAATTCACTGGGGCCTGAACCCGGAGATCACCAGGGCAATCTACACCGCTGTCGTGGAGCCGGTCGTCTTGTATGCGGCGAGCGCCTGGGCCCCAGCGACCAATAAGGTCCAGGTCCGGCGGCACCTAAATATGGTGCAACGTGGCTTCGTGCAGAAAATTATTCGGGCATATCGGACGGTCTCACTGAACTCGGCCCTTTTGCTCGCTGGGATACTTCCTTTGAACCTTAGGATCGGAAGCAGCCACCTTACGAGGTAAAGAGGGCCGTTCTCAGCGAGTGATTGGAGACCGGGAGCTCGAGCGTCCGGTGCCCTACACCAAATTGCCACACCCGAGAGAGCTGGTAGGGCTAGAGTTCGTCTGCCTGGGGGGTGGTGAAGAAGTCTCCCAAGAAAGCTCCACCATCAATATCTTCACGGATGGAAGCAAACTTAGCGGTAAAGTTGGAGCGGCATTGTCCATTTGGGACGGTGCCGCCGAAACAAGTAACAAAAAATTAAAATTGGGAGACTTCTGCACCGTCTACCAGGCTGAACTGCTGGCCCTCCGTAGAGCCATTGGGGTGGCACTCAAAGATCCTGCACGGAGCTACAACCTATATAGTGACTCGAGGTCTGCCCTAGAGACACTACGTAGTAGTGACTCTCTACACCCGCTGGCCATAGAGGCCAAGGAGGATGCCGCTAAACTGAGAAATCGGGGCGGCTCCCTTGACCTCTACTGGATTAAGGCACATGCGGGTGTGGAGGGTAAGAAGGCGGACCTCTTAGCTGAAAGAGAGCCGCCACTGCGATTAAAAGACGACCGGACTACGATAAATGCCCGGTTTCATTCGTCAAGAGGATTCTTCGGCAAGAGTCCATTGACGAATGGAATCGGCGCTACACAACGGAGCCAACAGCCTCGACCACCAAGCTCTTCTTCCCGAACGCGATCGATGCGCACCGCACCATTAGGAGGTTGGAACTCGGTCCACAGCTGGTGCAGGCTCTGACAGGGCATGGGGGCTTTGCGGAGTATCTGCATCGCTTCAAATGTCGGGATAACCCGGCATGCGAGTGCGATGGGGAGGCTCCGCAGAGTTCCCGGCACCTTCTCACCGAGTGCCCGATGTTCGGGCGGGAGAGACAGAGCCTGGCACTGGAGATAGGGCAGAAAGTTACAATGGAGAGCTTACCTTACCTAATTAGCAAACACAGCACAGCCTTCACCAAATTTAGTAGCAGAATTGTAAGTAGTATCAACAAGAGAAATAGCACATAAGGTAATATTAGTCATATATCATAAGTATATATGAAATTAATATTAGTAATTTAAATAGCAGTAGGTAAATGTGTAGAAATTAGAAAATGTAATTATAAGGTAATTATAAGGTAAATAGTGTAAGAATGTAAAATAAGATAGATATAAATAGAAAGTAAGAAATTGTAAAAAAAATAAAATATGTTAAAATGCCCTAGGACTAAGTGATTGTTGTAAAAATGCTAAAATAGAAAAGTGTAAAAGTGCAAAACTTAAACAGTGAAATTAGAATAAGGTGAAAGAAAGAAAGAGTATAAGAACTGAAATTAATATTAAGTATAAATAGTAATCAAAACAAGTACAAAAGAACATGTACAACACGACCAAAAGAGCTAAATGTATAAAAGAACAAGTACAAACAACTAAAAGAGCTACCCAGGTCCCTGATACACCACGTCAGGGAAAATATATTAAAATAAAAAATAAATAAAAAAAAAAAAATAACGTGATAAGTATTATATCATCTTCCACCTCGTGGAGAGGCGACAACCTCTGCGATGGCCAGTTCGAGGCTGTCACTCGTGAACCTTTCTTTCCGAATAATATTTTTTACCAAACATTAATTATAAATTGAAATAACATGCAGAATGATATTTCTAAAATGCTTATTGAGTCTTGCTACATGCAAATATATATCATACTTCTTATCAAGTGTCCCACAAGCAGATGAAGGCCGGCTGGGTCTTCATTCCCTAGATCACCATCATCATCATCAGTCTTTCAGTCCTCTGCTGGACATGGGCCTCCTTTAATGCACGCCACCGCTTCTGAGCTTCGGCTATTCTCATCCAGCCAGAACGCGATCAATTGTTTAGGCGATTGGTTTAGAAAATGGAGAATCGACGTAAACCCCGATAAGAGTGTAGCAATACACTTTCATTGGTCTAGATTACGTCGTTATTACACAATACCCCCGGTTCTCAATCCAGGCGTCAGGATAAAGCCACGCGCAGGCCGACACCAGACACTAGGGCCACTAAGCGATCCCGTAGGAAAGGAAGGCCAAATACCTAAGCGTGACCTTCGACTGCAACATATCGTTCAAAAGTCATATTCAGATTCATTGATGATCTTAAAATATTATTTTTGAAATAACCTAATATGTATTGAAACTTTATGAGTTAACCAAATGTCGAGTTTAAAATTTGAATCCATTATATAGTCAATAAACTTCATATAATATTACACAGCCTTTATTAAGTAATTGGTGTCATAGGATCAAAAATGTCTTTCATACCGAAAAAATGCATAACAAAACAATGAAGTAGGAACATAACCCAAAACCATAAATAATAACATAAGTTTTTGTTTTCGATGATTTCTTATGATTAGCTTATTTGTCTTTGGAAAGAAAACGCAAGGTTGAAGTGAAAAACATGAATATCTTTTCAACTTTTTGTTCGGATAATTATCGCGACAACTCATAATATATACGTAAATAAATCATCATGTTTTTGTTATGACAGGATGATGATTAAATTTACTGCAAACAATGCCTACTTCATTAAACAAAATAAAAGTTTAAATAACTCATATAAGGTAAAACAAAAATATTTATAAATACGAATCAGGTAAATTGTTATCACAAAACAGACAGATCACTTAATAAATTGTTGTTATTTTTCTTGTGTCTATATTACACTAGTAATCCGTCGACATCCGCTCTGCCGTTGTTAATTTAGGATTTTTTATACACTTTTCTGTGGTAAAAAGTAGCTTATAACCCAAGGTTAATACATATTTCTAGTAGTAAAAGATTATTTCAAAATCGGTTCAATAGTTTCGGAGACAAATCCAAACAAAGAAATATTTCCCCTTTGTGTAAATTTTGTTATTTCTTTAATTGTTCACAGAAGAAGATAAATTATTTGTTTTAAAATAGGTACGAGGCAAAATTTGTTAAGCAATAGAAACAGTATTATTTTTAAAATAACATCATGCTTTAGAATTAATTTTGGGTTAATATTAAAACAAAAAAGTAAGAATGAATGCAAATATAATAAAAATATGAGTATTATTTTCTACACATGTTATGAAATAATACACACACAAAGTAATTTTATTATTGTTACTTGCATATTTCATAAAACAACTAACCATAAAATTCTGTACTCTTTAAAATATAAATCGTTCAGATTAAATGTGTTTGGTATCTGCCATTATCGAAGGTTATTCTTGATTTTACGGTGACTATCTATGACACTGGGTCGCTTGCACACATAAACCACAATAAATAACTGCTCAGTTTTCTTCCCTTATTTTCAAATTCAAATTCAAATTCAAATATCTTTTATTCAATATAGAGTTAACACTCGCTTATTGATTGTCAAGGACGCTTCACCACCGGTTCGGAATAGGACGGTGGTAGGTCCTGTTTACAGGAGACCGTCTGGGTGGGTATCCACCCGGTGCCTATTTCTGCCGCCGAAGCAGTAGTGTGAAACACACCTGCGTTCCGGTTGGAAGGGCACCGTAGCCAGCGCTATTTACTGGGTAAACAAGACTAACACCCTATGTCTAACGTGTAGCGCGCGTCAACGATACCACTGGTATTGTCAACGTCTATGGGTGTCGGTGACTACTTCCCATCAGGTGGCCTGACTGCTCGTCTCCTGCGTATGCCATAAAAAAAAAAAAAAAAAAAAAAAAGGACGCCTCCTGACCTGAGAAGAACGCGAGAAAGAAACTCAGCGGGCCTATTTTGTCATCTTTTAAAATAATCAAATATATACATATAAATTTTCTTATGAGCTACATACAGTACTATCATACGTATATTATACTTGAAAAGCCTGAGCGAGCATTCCATTACCAGAGCTGTGTTATCATTTATAAATTCATTTTATGTCATAATAACTTTAACACATAAACGTTCCTTTACTACTTTTAAATTTATTAACAGTTAAATTCTGAACGTTTACTAGGATTTTGTTTAAAAGTCATACATTGTCCCATAAAGATTTTACTTATTCTTCGCAGTCTAGTTGCTGGAAGAATTAAATTTATTTTTTCTAGTATTTATGTTATGTGCATCACAATGTCTAAGAAAATCATTTCTTATTTTTTGCACATACATTAGGTTTTCGAAAATGTATTGAGAAGTAACGGTTAGTATTTTAATCTCTGGGAACAATTTTCTCAGGGATTCCTTGGGGCCCAGGTTATAAACTGCTCGAATAGCTTCGTTTTTGGAGGACAAAGATTGTATTAGTATCCGCTGCACTCCACAATAGAATGCCATAAGACATTACACTGTGGAAATAGCTAAAGTATACTAACGGCCGTCTCCACGTCAGTTAATTGTCTGATTTTCTTGACAGCATATACTGCAGAGCTGAGTTTATTCGACAGTCTATTAATATGAGGGCCCCACTGCAATCTGGTATCTATTGTATTCCAGAAACACGGTTGACTCAACAACGTCTATCTCTTCTCATCTATAAACACTTCACATTTATCTCGGTCTTAGCATTTGGAGTCATAAATTTAATATTTTGTCTTCTTCTGGTTCAGTAGCAAATTATTGACACTAAACCAGTGCCACTCTAGAGAGAGTATTATTTACATCGTCAATTATTGATTGTGTCGTTTAACTTTAAAAATTACAAGTATCATCAGCAAATAATACTATCTCGTCGTTTTTATTAATAACATATGGTAAATCATTTATATAGATGAGAAAGAGAAAGGCCCAAGAATAGACCCTTGTGGGACACCCATATTTACCGGGCCCCTGGAGATTTTTCACATTCACGTCAACTCTCTGAGTTCGGTGGCTCAAGTCACGAAGACAGAAGATTGAGTGCGGCGTTTCTTACACCATAGTGACGTAATTTCCTGACCAGAGTTTCATGCTGTCACGCAATCAAAAGCTTTTGAGATCGCAAAAATGCCTAAGGCATCCTACGACGCTTCCTAAGCCTCAAAGATGTCTTTAATGAGCATAACGCCAGCATCTAATCGTGGAGCACCCTAGTGAAGCTACTGTTTGATTATTAATGAGACAGTTACTGTTAAAATGTTTCATTAATTGCTTTAATAATAGTTTTTCAAATATTTTACTAAAAGTAGAGCAAAATAGATATAGGTCTAAAATTATTTGGGTCCATATATTACACCCTGCTTTGAAAACCGGTATAACTCTACTGTGCTTCATTAGGTCAGGAAACTCGCCTCTCTGGATGCTTACATTAAATATTGTTGCTAGATGAGGTGATATTACATCAATAATCGAATTTATCAACTTAACAGACTTATAATGTCCTTGCTACATACATCAGTAAAATTAAACATTTTGTACATTCAATAACATTATCTTTTAATAGTGATTCGGCAACTGTTGGAGAAACAAAAGTGACTTGGTAGTCGAAACCGGAATGTCCGAAAAAAATCTCTCGAAAATAGGTAGCAACATCTATGTCAGCTTCAATTGTATGGTTATCAACATTTAAAGTTATTTAGAGCTGCTCCTAGCAGCCCTTCCAGGTTTCGCTATTAATAATATTTCAAGTCATTTTCACTTTATCTGATGATTTTTAAAGTATAAACATTTAGCCAGATAACACACTTTTTAAATATTTTAGAATAGGCGCTACTACATGTCAACAAAGTTATTTTATGGTTATATGTTCTTTGACTATAAAGCTCATATAATCTCCCTGCTTTTATGGATTCCGACTGTTGCCACTCACTAAACACTGCAGAACCTTTAGATTTAACCGTTTTAGAAGTAAATATAGTATTAAATTCTTTTCTTATTAGAGTGGATAATGCTGCTAAAAGTACATGTAGTTTTCATCATAATGTAAATAATTAACTTTTTGTAAAATATTACTTCTGAACTTCTCAATACGCTTTTTATACATAGAACAAACATTCTTGTTTCTTGCGAACTTTTGTTAATATATCATTTTATCTATTTTAAAGGAGGCAAATTGACTCACAATGGTCAGAAGTTAACATTTTAATAATTGACTTATTTAATGGTTTGACAATTAGTATATATATTATCTATACATGTTGCAGAAGTCTCAGTAATTCTTGTTGGTTCAATAAATAAATTTAAAAGGTTATATGAACTTAACAATGATCTGAATCTAAGTAGTGTGTTGCAATTATCTAATAAATTAATGTTAAAGTCACCACAAATTATAATATACTTTTTAGATTCAGATAGTTTTACCAATATTTCTTCTAGAACAACTTCAAAGGTTCATATAACGCTGTGGGGAGGTCTGTACACATACAACTGAAGTGCTCAAGCTCTGCAATATCTCAATAGTCCGTTCAACAGAGGCTCACAATATCTTTTACGATTTTTAAATTTTAAAGTACTATTAATAATTATTAAAAGAGCCACGCGTATGCTTTATCTCTACTGAACAGCTGTAACCTGGTGACATCCAAGTTTAACTTATGATATTGTTGTAGCCAGTGCTCAGTAATACATAATATCAATTTACAACTATTCAAGAAGGTTCAATTTCAAGTTCTTTCTGGCTATTCTAGATAAATGTACCGGTTCCATACACTGTGTTGCTTTTATTAAAATTATTTTTAATAACATTTTGTTTTGATAATAATAAGGTATTGTTTTAATATGCAAAGTTTTCTCCTTGTCTCAATATTTAATTTAAATTATTGCTTGGAACGGTTCAAATTATTAGATGTCACAATTTGTTCCTTTCAATGAAGCGAGTCAAGTTAGCCAAACATTTGGCTGAATTATTTAAAATACAATAATATCATACAAGCTAATTTTTTTCTAAAAATTTGATAGTGCAACCTACCATATGTCAAATGAAATTATTTAATTAATTATATTATTAATGTCCAATAATATCAATTTCTTATGATATTTAAGGTTAAATGTTTACAATTATTTTTATAACATATACAAATAGTTATTTAACTTATATCTATGATATATATATTACTTACATGTATACATACCATACATACCATGATTCGGATGAGATATTAGTACTGTAGCGCTAAATCTTACTTAATTAGAAAGGAACTTTTAGTTGTACCGCTGTAATATGGCAGTAAAACATTTTCTATTTTCATCCTAGTCAAGCTAAATTGCAATTTCTGCTTGTGAGTTCGTTATGTTTTATTGCTCGTGAAGACATTTTGAATTATGTAAATCTTAACCATAAGTGTTTGTATCAGAACAACATTGATGAGATTAGCGTATGCCGTTATTATTGTTTTATGTAAAATAAACCTTAAAATTACCCAAAGAATTTGTTGTTGTCGATTCAGTTTTCATACTATAAATAAAGATGTAATATTTAGTCGTCATAATTTTTATCTAATTGGCTTAAAATATATGTACCCGTTGATTGACCGCCTGTTAAGTAAAATTATACAATTGTCGGAAAATGTGGGTCTCAATTTTCTGGATCGTTAGATCCTTATCGATCGTTACATTAAAATCATCCATTTTGCATCATACTCATGCGTTTTATGTCAGATGCAATGCTGTATATTATAATGGTCAGACCAATGAGATGAGGAGAATGTTCACCCTAGCAAGTGATACGACTTGACCATGGAGATAAGCGGCACAGAAACCAACACCGCACAAGGGATTTAACTTCTCGATTACCTGTAATACGCTGTAGCTGGCACTGGCACTCATAGCCAGGTGAATTACTACAAATCAGAAGATAATAGTGATTACATGCTACTGATTTGCAGCGAAACAGGCACCCCAGATGGTCCCTAGTAGATAAATAACCTATCATGTATAAATGTAGAATATATTACGCAGGTGCAATAATGTGAATAAGATGCTAAATTAGCTTGGAGGAATAACTAGAAAGAAGATGATCTAGGATAATAGTTTTATTAATCAATTAGATTATTTCATTCACTTTCACAACTGTACATTATGTTACTTAATTTAATATTCATTTGGGAATTCAGTCTTGTTTATTATGGATACTTTTTAAAAAGTAAGTTACATATTACTATACTTCTAATCTTATCATAAAATTATGCATTAACCAGCTATAGCGTGCGGTATTCCACTACTGGACAATCCTTTCTTTCCCAAGGATCGCCATTTGGTCCGATCTTTAGCTGTAAAATCATTAGCAGTTTAAAATAATAATCGATTTATATAAACATGATAGGTAAATTGGTAAATTGCTCAATGTTTATAAATACATCGTTGTAAAACAAAAAGTACATTTAATTTTGTTAGTAAGACTCACTTTTTAAAAACAAATCTTAAAGCCTGAGTAACATTTGCAGTTGAAGCTAACACTCACCGTATTTTACTTTTATGGGTCGTTTGGATTTAAACTGGCCTAAAAGTCTTCCCCGAGTTATAACTAGACGGTCCTAACATTTAATATGCGTAGCGTACAACCATATATATCAATGCACGCTGCGTTAAAATTTATTCAACTTAAAATGCCTTTTTACTTTTAAACTTGTAAGAAAATACAAATCAGGGTAAAATTTATACAGTGCACGCCATATAGAGTTATTAGCTATTATACTATATTGAACTAAAAAACTTATATGTAAATTTTAACTTATATCTTTTTTATTCTATAACTTCACATTTTGTTAAAAGCTTAAAAAAAAATGAATAATTTTGCTGTCTGCAATTTTTAATACAGTTCAAAATTTAATCGAATTTAATTCGTTAGAATACATTATTATAACATTGCGGTTGCATTGGAATTGGATTTCACTTCTTGGAAAATATATTAAAAATACAGAAAGTTTAATGATTAAAAACTGTCATAAAGTCCGTTGTAGATGTAGTGTTTAACAAATAAAGTTAACAATTTAGTTTTAACAAATGTTGTTACAGTAGAGTTTAATAAAACATAACGACAAAGCAAAATTAATTATAATTAATTCTTATCACCATTTCGTGAACCGAAATTAGACGGAAAGCTTAGTATCATTGTTCACAGATTTCGTGCTCCGTCATTCGACAACATGCATAAATATACTACTGGGATAAATTTTAATTAAAATTAAATGCTGATTATTCAATTTAAATTGTTTTATTGTCTTATATTTTTCCATCATTTTATATACCCATCAATTAAAGGTAACTTATTTATATTTTGGACCGTTTGGAACAAAACCGTGGAAAGTCAAGGAAAAGGTTAATTAAATTGGATTTAACTCAAATAGCGGTAATGGGCTTGGGTTTCTATCCGTAAATAATCAAATATCATTTTTAATTTTATCCATTAATATCTATTATCAATTTTAACATTAATATTTTTAAATACTTTTAACTAACAATAACAATAACGTGGGTACATAAGTAGATCGTGCATGTCAATAATCAATGCTGCTTGGAGATTTTGAACATCTTAAACAATTGATGATCATCAATTGCCTTGATGATCGTTATTCTATTTTCATTTTAAAATTTGTTTTAATTCCTTACAATGTAATGTAGATCGGTGAGCTTAATACCTTGACAACTTTTTGTTAAAAAGAACGGGTGGACCAACGTATACCCTTATTTCCCCAAAAATAAAGAAAAATCCAAAACAATATAAGGAAGTAAAATAAAAATATGTTAAATTATAAATAAAATCGATAAAAGATAATAATAAATAATTAAAGTCAAATCCTTCAACTTGATTAATGTTTAAAAATAATTAAAATAAAACTGGTTATTTAAATTTATTATCCTGACACTCGAAAGCCAATTTTCTCGACATCTTAACAGTGCCTTTCAAATTAAAAAGTCTTTCAGTGCTTCCCCCAAGGTTTGACCTACCGGTTGCCAGGACCTTGGATACACTGTTCAACTGGTCCAAAACAAAGTCGCTCAAAGACTTGGAAGGCCTTTATTCCGGAGATTCTGGGTCAATTTTATTCTTAATTATATTTTTATAAACAATTTAATCTTTCATTAATTTTATGTACCGCTGAACCGCTTTAGGTGCAAATAATTTATTGTTAAACAAAAAAAAACTTGTATAAGGTTTATAACTCCCTAATGTTTCTCCAAGTTGGGTGTGATGGTTTAAGAAGGAAAGCGCTTAGACCACGACATTACTTATTTCTCGGCACACAATAGATTCCAAACTGAAGGGGCCCTCATATTCATAGACGGGAGTAAACCTTAGCTCAGGGCTTTAAGTCAAAAAATTAGACAATTAACCGTGTTGGAGACGGTTTTAGTATATTTAGGTATTTCCAGAAATGTTTTGGCATTCTACCGTGGGAAAACCCTGATATTAATTACATTTTAATAAAAGAGCGATTGAGCAGGGAATCCTGGGCCCAAAAAAATCACTGGAAAAATGTTTCAGAAATTAATGTAATGACTGTTTTTCTCAATATTTTGAAAATATTATTAATTTCCCTTAAAAAATAAAAAATTTTGTAGTGACAATAATAAAAATACTTGGGAATAAGCATAAATTATTTCTTCCAAAACCGGCTCCAAAGAACAATGAAATCCTTCATGGGACAATGTATACTCTTTAAATAAAAATACCGAAAAAAGCCCGGCTTCTATCTGTTAAATAAAATTAAAAAAAGTTGTAAAAGGAACGTTTGTGTTTAAAGAATATTATTGTTTAATGACTACTTAACACTTAGACTAGAAATACACCCCGGTAATGAAACTGTTCGCTCCAGGTTATTTCAAAGTAGTAAAATGGGGGTTTTTTAAAAGTTTTTAAAATTTATTGGGAAAAAGGAAAAAGAAAAAGTCCCGTTTGAGTTTCCTTACGGTTCTTCCGGTCAGGCTTCCATTTGAACCGGTGGGTGATTATTTGACAATCAATAAGAAAGTGTAATGTTTCCTTATTGAATAAAGATATTTGACTTTTGACTTTGACTCCAAGATTTTTTTACTTTATTTCAAAATTTAGAGTTTCATTTGTTTCAAAAAGATTTTAGAAAAGATTAATATCCCTTACTTACCTTAACCCAAGGTACAAAGTAGCAAAAAATTAAGAAATTTTTCATCTCTTGTTAGAATCCATCCATTCAATCTGCCCGTGATCCTTGCTTGTGGATGCTTCCGTGAAACGGATTCTTCTGAAAAAAGTGGATGTGATACTTTTCTACATTTTATATCTTGCCCTTATATATTTACATACTGTAGAAATTTTGTTAAATTTTTTATCTTGCCAAGCATAAATATATATGACAACAATAATAATGGACCAAGATTTACTCTTGGGATCTATTGAAGGAGTTGTTTTCTGTAGTCTCTGGGAGTTTCTTGAGATATTTCATTTTATACTTTAATAACTGCAACAAAACTAATAGGATGGGATAAGGTCTAAAATAATCCTAACGGAGGTTAATAAAGTTTCATGAACAAAAAGTAAATAATTTACCCCGGGGCAAAAGACAAGGTTTGTCAGACTCCGCAACCGACTAAACTACCACCGTTGTTTCTTCTTGGTGCCTTAGGAGATGGGGGTCACGGAACCTGTCGCAGTCCTTCTGGACCTACCAGGAAGCTTTTGCCGCTGAAGAAGCTCCATCTCCAGCCCTACGGCCATCCCCCCCTCCGAGCGTCTCGGCCCTGTAATTAGATAACAGACCCCACGGAGTTTGGTTTTAGGGCCATGAGGGAGTTCCCCAGTTCACGCAAGAAGGACTCCCCAGTCCCTAAATTGGTCCTGAATTTAAGCCCGCCCAGCTCCATTTTTGGACGCAGAAGAAGAAAAGGCCGACAACACCATGCCGAATTCCCCTCCCAAGGCCTTCCAAGGATCGGATACGGCCCCGCGGTCATAGAGGATAGGGAGGCGACCCCTACGAACTACCGACCCTCTTTCCCGGCTCCCTCGGTTTTGCGGGAAGGACGGAATAGCGGCACACCCATTTTTTTTTTTTTGCCGTTGGAAAAAATCCAGGAATTCCCCGCCACCAAAGTGAGGGGGCAGCGGGGAAAGGGGGCCCCCGACCAAGATGGACGGCCGGTATACCCACCAAAAACCAACGGTTGTTCCTTTCTCATGTCCCGCTGAGCCGGGCCGCGGGCACTGATAACAGTTTCGGCGACCCCGGCGGCGACGTGGCCCTATCGGGGCCTTCTTCTTCTCCGGGTGTATTGGGGCACCGGAACGTTCCTTTAGGGCGCCGTGCCCGAACAAAACAACCACGGCGCTCCCTCTTGAAGCCCTTCCTTGGGCGGCACCCCTTGCCGGGGCCCAGGGCCTCAATGTCCAGGGTTGCGCGGTACGCCACCTTGGCGCCCTGGCCTTTTCCTGCGGAAGCCAGGGCCCGGCCTCCCCTTGCCCTTTCCGGGCCTCCTTCCGGGCCATCACGTCCTCGCAAAAGGGAGGCGCCCCGACCTTTTTCGGCATCCTGGTCACGGCGGGAAGCGAAAAGGTCGGCCCCGACACCTACGCAGCTCTCGGCGTTTGCTCGGCCCAGGCTGGGCACTCTTCCAGCGGTTCGCGGGCCGTCTCTTCCATTTTACGCCACAGTGGTGGCCTCCTTCAGGCCCCCTACCGGCCCGCCCGGGCCGTTCCCTGAAACAGCCGTGTCCCGAGAAACCTGGTCGCGCGGAAAAGGGAGCCATGTCCCTTTCAACCACCCTTAAGAACGGGCGTATTTCCATTTTTGACAAGGCCGGGGTGCTCCAACCCAGCCCATCCAGCGGGCCACACCTACCCACCCGGCCTCTCCCCAACCTCCAAAGGGCATTCAAAGGGGCTTAAGCCCTCGGAGCAGCCCTCCCGGCCCGGTCTTTCCCCTCGGCTGGGCAGGCCACAGGTACGAGGGTTTAAAATTACTTCCTTTCCAGTCGAAAAAAGGGAAGGAAATAACAGAATTAATTAAGATAGACATCATACCGAGTTTTTAACTTTTGGAAAATTTAAACTGGGTAAAAATTACAATCACTCCTTTTTCCGTATTAAATTACTGTTAACAACCACTTGCAACGCAGATGAATAGGATGCTACATTATTATCCAAATTGTTACAATTTTATGACTGTTCAGTTATTCAAACAGGTTTATATTATCAATGTTATTATTAAGGTTATTGATTGTTATTATTGCGTTACATCTTGTTTCACATAATTTTGCAGAATCTATGGTTGTGTGTGATTGTGGCAACAAAGGCGTAGTGTCGGGAATTTGATTCCTTTTGTAGTGGGATCAAGGAGGAGTGAAAGATATGGCCTGGAGGTAAGGACGTGATTTACCGGATGAAAATCCCAAAACCAAAACCAACAACCAACAACCACTGGGTGGCCAGGGCTGGCTATTCAACCGAAGAAGGGCAAAGGTAGTCCTTCGGTCGCAACCTTCCCTCCTGACACTGAGCCCCTGGGTGGCTGGCGAGAGGATGTCCACCGTCCAGAGGACTCAAGCAAATAGAAATGCACCCCGTACTAGCAAAAGGCCCAAAAAAGTCTAAAGGCGCCGGGGAATAAGACTGTTAATAAGCACTAAAAGATTTTTAACTGTGCCACACACCATCAACCTTTGTTGGTCCACTGCTGGACATGGGGCCTCCCCTTTAATTACACCCCTTTATCCATTAGGGGGTTTGGACTATACCACCACGCTTTGGTCCAATGGGTGGGTTGGGTGGATAAACTTTTTATGCCCATCCAGGCCTGGATCATCTTACTTTTCGAAATTGGGTGGGCCCAAATTCCCAACCAACTAAAGGGAAACAACAAGAAAATTTGGCCGTCCCTTCGGACAACCAAGACCTCCGGTTTTCAAAAAGCCCATACCACTAGGCTGCAGGAGTTCCCTGGGCTCGGAGGCAGTTCCACCGGCTGCGGAGGCGGTTCCACCGGGCTACGGAAGGAAGTTTAACTTGTGGCCCCGAATTAAAGCGCTCCATTGGGTTTCAAGCCGAATGCTGTGACCCGAACTGGTTTTTGTTTCGGTTTTGTTTCGAGGCCCTCCGGAGGAAACAACCGAAACCCGCTTTTATAGTCTTTTGGACCGAATACGTTTTCATCGGGAAAACAAACTTTTTGACACTTAATTGCTCATGGGAAGAATTATTTGTATTTGAACCATCCAATTTCCAAAAAGTTGGATTGATTTCACGGTTCCACTTTGTCGATCTTTATTTTTCCAGCTTACGCCAAGCAACAAGTTTTCTTATGTGACGAGTTTTTTGGGACGACCTGACGGTGATCATCACCAGCCCACGTCCACGTTGGAAATTGAAACCAGTGACAATTGTGGTTTTGGATGGGAACTTCATCACCTAATGCAGAAATTATCCGATCAACACACTGTTTTTTGTTTATACCAAGGAAAGTCATAATTAATTAAGTTTATTGAATTATCTCAGGTCAATTCCATTTTCTTTAAACCAAAATAGTTTGGCAAGACCTTTGGTGACAAGACCCAAGAATGTTTTTTTAAATTAATAAATGGTATTCAACAAAACCAAAAGTTTCGCCGTTTTCAAGAAAGTCCGCTGGAAAGTGTTTGAAAGTCGGGAATTAAAATGTAAAATAAACTTGATAAAATCCAAAAAGTAATTTTAATTTAATAAAGTTAATTTTTCAACAAATAATGATAAAATAATTTTTTTTCTTTTTTTTTACCAAAAACAATTTTGTAATAAATGATTTGAAATGTCGTGTTCCATTATTTTAGGGAAACTTCTTAAGACGCTTTTATTCCAGAAAATCAAGTTTTTTCAACGTTACCACGTCATTGACGTTAAACACTTGCGCATTGTTTGTAATTATTATTAGACGATGAATTAAAATCTCCAAGGTTTTAAAAAAATTATAAGACTTTTTTTTACAATACTTAGCGGTTTGTTATAATACTAAGACTTTAAATCAATTTGTTTTTACTTGACTTGATATTTTTAGTATTCATTATAAATAAAGCGTCCCAACTTATTTTAATAGGACGTTAATAACGGTTTGAATTACAGAAAGATTATTGCGAACCAACCCGGTTGTGAGGCGATATAGAAATGCGCGCGACCACATACCTCTAAACTTATTCACTATATTGTTGGAAGAAAGAAGTTTTTTAAAGGTTAACCAATAAATTGGGAAATAATCAAATCAAAAATTTTGGTTCGTAATCCCAATTTGCCTTAAAACAGCTGGAAACCCAAGGCAAAGATCCAACCCCAAGAAAGGCAAGGGACCTCAATAATCATGCTGGAAGGTAAGGTCTACGGCTAAAAACTCTAAAGTTGAATTTTACGGGAAGAACACTAATATACTGTGTAATCTGTTAATGAGGTTAGTAGCATACAAAGAAAATCTTTTATAGAGTACAGAGTCTTAACGAAAGTTATTACATGAATTTTAAAAATAAAAGAACTAAATATCTCTTTGTGTGTGTGTTTTATTTTGTAACATATGTACGAATAATACATAATATTTATTATATATGAATTTGTTTTCCTTGTTTTTTGTTTGCCAATATAAACCTAAGGTTATAAAGCAACAAAGAAAATGTTGAATTATAAAGCCTATTATTATTCTTAAAATAATAGATTTCACTTGCGTAACAAACTTTTCCTCATTATTTTATAACAAATTATTTAACTTCGTTTGGAAACAAAATTGCTGATTAGGGTTTCATACATTATCTTCTATTGAAATTGTTAAATGTTATAAAATTAAGTCTCAATTGTAAGCAGTTTTCCTTTGTTAGAAAAAATTAAAAGAAATTTTCATCTTTCGTGGGGTAAAACCTTCCGTTTGAAGATATAAAATAAAATTTGACCTTAGAAGTAATAAACTTTCTACAAAGGAACGCCCACCAATACTATTATAAAAATTCGATAACAAATTATGAATTGTTCTTGGGAGTTAAGTTGATGTTGAAAATATGCAATTAGGGTAATGAGTGAAGTTAAAACCATATATTAATTAATTTTTCTTTAATCCAACATAATTTATTCCAACATGTTAGAGCATTTATTCGTTATGGGGAAAGTTTTATAAATTTAAAAAACATTTGATTGACGTTTTTTCCATTAATTGAAAAAGGACACCTCACCCAACAATCATACATGAAATCACCGATTCGAATTTTGTTATATTTAAAAAAATATATTAAAATGGGCTTAAAAAAATATAAAAATTAGATTTTTTCCTGAAGGTTTGAAGGAAGGAGGGGGAAGTGAAATAGTTTAAACAAATTGCAATAAAAATTACAAATGGCCCGCATGACTTGAACTATTAAAGTTTTCCTAAAGTTAATTAGGTAAAACCTGGATAAATATTATACCTATGGCTTCCACCTGAAAAAAATTTGTAATCATTTATTTTAAAGCAACATTTTAAAGCACAAAATTTAGTCACTTGTTTATGATCAGTAATAAAAAATAGAAGAAAACTTTTAATTTGTAAGATTCACCACTTACTCCTGAATTATATTTGTAAGTCCACATGATACTATTGACTTTGAATGGTAGAGGTGATATCAAATTGTTCTTTCAATTACTTTAATAATACTCCAAAAATTAAATTAAAAAGTAAACAACCCGTTTATTTCTTACTAATTTAATTAAAAATATACTATATAGGAAGCCGCTTAATTTTATCCTCAGTCCAGCTTGGTGTCATTCAATGTGTAGTGTCCATGGGGCTAAAAGGTTTTATTGGAAATTTCAATTGAAATCGATCGAAAATAAAGCAATGACGTCAGATCACAAATATTTGTTGTTAATATTGACCCTAAAATTATAACAATATCGAAAGAGAGACAAAAAGGTTACGCCTTTTCCAACAATAATGGCAATAGCTTATTTCGTTGTCCGTAGTATTTATTACTTCCATGAGTTTGACGAGTTCAGTCGCCGAGAACAAGAATCTATTATTTTATTGGGTTTTTAACAGATTGGTTTAAAACGGAAATTCAAACTTAAGGGCCCATAAATTTAAAAAAAACAAGAAAAGATTTTGGTTTCTTTTAATTTGAAATAAATTACTAAACAATTTTAAATTATATTTTACTGCTAGAAAGTTCTATTATATTTGAGTTACATATGCAACTTTTTACCACAGGAAAGTTTATAAAAGAATCCAAAATTATCCTTTGGCCGGAGCAGATGTGGATAGACTATTCGTGTTAATTAAGACACAAAAGAGGCCAACAATTTCTTTATATCCTGTTTTGTTTTGAAAACAATTTCGACAAAAAAAACATTATTTAAAAACAAAAATTTAAAGAAAAGAAAAAAAAAAACCAATCAGTCGAATATTTTTTTGTTTTACCCTTTCAAATTTTTGTTTTTCTAAAAAATTATTTTTATTACATTTTAACTATAATCCTCATATATCAAAAACAAAATAATTTTATTCACGAAACTTTGATTAAAAATGTTTTCAAACACATATTATAAACAAGTTTTCCATTTCCAACATTGCATAATCATTCCAAAACAATAAATTGGTGGCACGAAAAAAAACATATCATTGTTTTTTTTTTGGTTATATTTTTATTCATTCCATTCATTCATTATCAGCCCGGGTTAGGTCCACGGGCCATAGGCCCCTAATACACCCCTATCCTATATATTAGAGTTTGGAAATTATCCCACCTCTGGTCCAAGGGGTTTGGTGGGTGACCGACCGTGCTCATCCAACCAGAACTCTTACTTTTCAGAAAATGGGATCACCCAAATGCTCTAACCAACCAAAACAAAAGGGTTGGTTGCGTCCTCCAAATTCGAAACCCAAACCTCCGGGTTTCTGGAACCGCCCTTATTAATAGTTGGAGGTAGTGTGGAAAAATGGAAGGCAAATTCATATTTTCCACACTACAATAAAAAAAATCTTAAATTTCCCTATGTTTGTTCACATAATTAAAAAATCTTAATGGTTACTTTTAATTTATTTACGAAAATAATGTTTGTTCTTTAATACAACAAGTTGGTGGTTTTGCGTTTATCCTCTTCAAACTTGTAGCCATTTTCCGAAGACAAAGTTTTTCCATTGAACTAAGAGACTATGCCCTTCAAACTTGGTCCGAAGCGTGTATATCTATTCTTATGTTTAGCACTTTAACGAATATACTACTCCCTTAAAAAAACTAATAATTCAAAAAAAATTAAAGGATTAGAATATTGTTTTTTGTACCATTTACTTTTATGAATTTATTAAAAAAGATAAAAATTAAAATGTTATACAAAAAGGATAATAATACTAATAATAGTTAATACCTATTTCTCTCCCACTAAATTGATTGATTTTTTGTTTTCTACTAATTACTTTGTGTTTAGGAGCAATAAATTTTAAAAAAAAAAAAAGCAAAGGCGAAATATTTCAAGTAGCCCTTTTATGGGTCAATGGAATTCCCACGTTGAAACTTCAATTATTTACCTTTTTCGCTCCAAAATTGGAAATTTTAAGTTTTCCAGATAAGTTTAAAGCATTGGTACACCTGAAACATGCTCTAGAACTTACACCCAAAAATGTTTTTTTCTGCCAAAACTTTCTTCTCCCCTTATAATTGAAATATTTTGTTTTTAAATGTTTTGTTATGAAAAAAAATATATTTTAGAAATTAATTTAAACAATGCTGGATGACTTAATTTGCTTAAGTAATTTGGCATAAGTTTTTTATATTTATAATTGATTGTTTTATACATAAAACTATAGGATAGTTAAGCATTCATGTAATTTTATTTTTTATATTTAGATATTTTTTTTAAACATAAGATCTAATATAATTCAAATCGTTTGGTAATAAAATTTTAATTTTTTTATCAATTATATCATGCCTATATTCATCGCTTCTTTAGTTTTTATTCGAATTATACTATATAAGCGACAAAAAAAGCATAGTCAGCTAAAATTTCGATAGAATGCAATCGGGAGAATATGAAAACAAAGCCACGTTGGTATACAAAAGACTACCTACGCTTTATAGCAATAATTAGTAATTTGAACACATGCACTTTTGTTAATTGTTTTATGGATTTATTGGAACACCTTTTACGTAGTGTTGTGGTCTTAAAATGTTACAATATATCAATTGTACAAAATACATGAAACAAAGTTGTACACTTACCAGCGTTATACAATCTGGGGATCAACGACAAAATAAATCTATGCATATATATAAAAAAACATTTGCTGCAAATTGTACATACTTCCTTTTGGAAAGTCGGTCAAAATTATGCATTCATATTTTCACACAGTGGTCATGACCTCCTTTTGAAAAATTTACTAACAAAAAAAATCGGGTTAAAGGCAAGTATATAATTTCGTTTTTTGATACAAAGATAAACCACCTTAAAATTTTAATAAATAAAAAAAGGAATTTTATTAATTTAATAAGAAATCATGGTTATAAAAAACCAAACCCCTTTTGAATATATTTTTTTTTTATCTTTTTGGCAATTTCGTTACAAAGTTGAATCACAACCCAAGGAATCTTCGACGTATTTCTAAATACAAACTCCGGCAAACGGATGGAAGAACCAGATGAATTCAAGAACTTTGAAATAAAAAATTATACGCAACATGTTTTTTTTACTCTTAGCCCTGCAGGATTTTATATAATCCTTAATAACAATACCAGTAATTGATGTTCTTAAAAATAATGTTTTGGTTGAACAAAATTATGTAATATTAAAAATAATTTATTTTATAAACCAGAGACCAAAAGAAAAGAACATAGCAATGTCCTAAAAAAGTAAAACATGTTTTAAGTGGAATTCTGTATTATTTCGAGTAATTGTTGTGGGTTAGACTTGTTAATTTGTTGAAAACTATGTCCCCAAAATATTGAATTAAAAATGTATATTATTTTTTTTTAAATACATAGCATTACCTTTTTAAATACAAGAAATATATTTTAGCTATACGTTTGTTATGTACAGACAATAGCGTTGGCTTAAAAAGGCAACTCCTTCTTTGTGAGGACGGGAAACCCTTTCGTAAGTATTATTTTTTTTTACTAAAATCTTAAAGTGATTATTTAATTAAAACATTATAATACCCTTAGAAGAAACTTCTTAAATTTTTGCAATTTAGTAAAAAAATTTCCAAAATGCTAATTTCCCCACTGTAATGAAAATGTAACAACGCAAACTAACAATGCTTTCAGCTTCAGGAAATTCAATTTTGCTTTAAAATATATATTGTCTCTTCTATTATTTATTAACTAATGGAGTTTATAAACAATGACACAAGATATAATGAAATTTTTTTTCTTATCCGATTTATAAATAAAATAGGATTCGTTTATTATCATTACTTTTACACAAAAACTTTTAAATCCACATCTCGAAAGAGAAAGTTTTCAGACCGATAAAGCTTGACGACCGCTATCGCTCATAAGCCATTGACAGTTTGTAAGTAATGTGCGAAATATATTTTTTTATATTTTGTTTGATAGTTATATCATATTTACCTCATGTAGTCATGTCAGTGAAAATTGTGCAAAACTGACAGTGTGTTATTTGTGGGTCTTAAAGTCATGAGTATTAAATTTTAATTCGTTAGTACTCTGTATAAAAATTACAAATTATGTGATTTCAATACATCCGAATTAATTTAATTTTGTAAGCTTACGATATAAAGTATGGTAAGGCACATAACTAGCCAAATGACTAGCGCTTCTGAAACCATAGGTCATGGGTTCAAATTCGTGTGGAGGGGGGGGGGGTTGAATTGGTTAGGGTGATGCTGGCTCATCACGCAATAGCCTGTAAAATATAATGATCCATTTATCAGATAGGCATGTACAAATTTGGTTCAACGCTAGGTTCCTCCCCTGTCGTATCGGTTATCCGTTCTAATGAAATATGATAGTAGAGAAAGACAGAGTTAGTGTCTTACCATAAGCTCAAGTCTCTTTCTTTATAAAAACGCTTTAATGTCTAAAATTATTACTCTACCAAATCGATACACTACAATTTATTTTAAAAAAACTGAAAGAAGTCCTATATCATCATTGAATTTTTATTAAAAAAACAAAAAAACTTTAAATAACTAAACTTTTATTGAATCTTAAGAATTTTAAATTTCTACACAATACTAAGTAAGTGCAAACCCTTAATAATACTCCATTGCTCTGATATTTTAGAGGTAGGTATCATACAATTTTTAGTTGTTATGACTATTCGTAAAATATAGAAATGCTGACGATAGTTTCAAAATGTTTTTTAATAAGTTCGTACACATTACATCGAAAACTTTTCCAATAACTCGTTTTAGAGACACTGATAGTGTATAAATGGAATCTAGTAAGTGCTTTTACGGCTCTAGAGTATGGAGGAAGCTGGCATTGTATTTGACACATTACGTTGCATATTCCCTAAACGAATAAAACATTTCTTCAAGTAGGGTACTTTACAGATTTAATGTAAAATACAGATTTTATTCTTCGCTAAAACAAGTAAGTGTAAATTATTTGGCGATGTCGATTTTGTAAAAAAGATGCACGGAATTATAATACATTCTGAACACACATAAGAATATCAGCATAATTAAAAAATCTGTTTAGATTTTTAGGTAAAAAGTTTATTGGAATAAAACGTATCTTCCTATGAGAAAGCGATGACCTAGAAAGTATAAGTTAAGAAGTTATTATTTATCCTAATCTACGTATACCTCAAGTTACTTTAAATAATACTTTTAGTTTCGTTTGTAACAGGGAATTAATTTCTAACGTATGAATAAAAACAAAATGAGACAATGCAAAAAAAATCATCATCATCATCATCAGCCTGTGATAGTCCACTGCTGGACATAGGCCTTCCCTAACTTTCTTTCTTCCCGACTTTTACATGCCCATCTGAGCATGGATCATCTTACTTTTCAGACAATTGTGATCGGCCCAAATTGCCATAAACCAACTAGGAAATAACAATGAAGATTTGTTGAGTCCCCGCAGGATTCGAACCCACGACCTCCGGTTTTTAAAGCACACGCCCATACCACTAGGCTACGGAGGCAGTTCGAGTTCAGTTCTAGTTTTTATTACACATAAACTTACTAACTAAAACTTACATAACTGAACAGTACCCTATTTAGCTATTTTATTCTAGCCTGAAATCCCTAGCGTGCTAGTGAGGCCACTAGCCCTAAGCTAAGTTAAGGACAGGAAGAATTTCGTTCTCTAGCTTCTATAGTCTCCAGATAACAGTTAGTTGTATACTTAAAAACCCACACAAAGGGACTGAGACAAAAAGCACTAAGAGGAAGAGTTCGCCGTAGGCTCTTTAGGTGTTTCTTCGGCGGCCAGTGCTAGTGGGGCCGCAGGACGGCGTAACCCTTAACTTCTACTTGCATAAAAGGAACAACGTGGTAGTTTAAGGCGGACCGAGTCCAACATAACCCCACGAAGGGGAGGTATGCGTTTGCGAGAAATTTCTTCGGAGAGAACTGAAATATGTACACAACGCGTGAATTCGGTTTGATGTCTTACTCGGTTCTTAGAGCCTCTCGTTCTAAGAACCAAAATTCAAAGAACTTAAAATTAAAAATACATATTACATACATATAATAAAACACGCAGACACGAAAAAAACACTATGTTTAACACATAATATTTTAGCCGTGGTTGGAATCGAAAACACAATCTTTGGCGCAGCAGTCACGGTCGCTAACCATTGCGCCAAGGGAATCAATATTACCTAAAACTTTGTATTCTATCACAATTTTACAGTAGCGAATTCAAAAATTACGATATTATTTCCTAACTTTTGAGAATCATGGAATTAGTTACCTGTTTGTAATATATTTTAAATATTAGTACTTTTGCGTCCACGCTATCCAAATTTGTATCACTTTCTAGAAGACAAAATTTTTCTCTACAAACTTGTTCCTCAATGCAAATTCCTTTTATGTTCGCTTCCTTTACATAATCTTTCCACTAAAGTCTTATTGAAAATTTTGTAGATTTATTTGAAAGTTCTTTAGTTTTACAATTTAATACCACTTTCTCTGCTTATTAATAAAATATTAATACTTATATTTTCTTAAAGACAAGTAGTTTATATGCTAGTATAATATAACATAAGTATCTTTTATATTATGGAAAGTGTTTTACGACACCTTTTACGTTTTATTTGTATGTAAATAGACTTTTTTATTTTATTTATTTGTTTACGACACTTAGCAATTATTTTTTTGCGGCACATATTCATACACGTTCCCCGACTTTGAGCATATTAAATGTTTAAACTGTTTTGGCAAAATGAAGTTACTAATGTGGTTAATAAACCAATGTTTTTATTCCTTAGAGGAATACTTTGCCTGTAAACGCAACCTGCCAACTCGTTAAACCGTATATCTGGACAACGTTGTTGACTTTTTATATATTATATATTTGATGTTGTTTTATTAGCTTAGTTAAACTTATAATATGTTAGTAAATATTTTGTAATTAATTAATATCTGACAACGATTCTGATTTATGTTACTCAAAATGGATATTGAATACTTTTAGGTTATAAATGATTTGCGTGCCAATGTGGTGAAAGACGTATGAACTGAATGTGTGTTGAAGATCTGAACGTACCGTATTTTAGCTAATAAAGATAATTGGAATTTGAGTTTGAAAGTCTGTGAAAACTTAAGCCAGCCTTAAAAAGCCTTTTAAATCCTTACGTCCCATAAACGTAAAATAACGGCTTTAATTTAATGTGGTAAATGTTAAACATTTTGAGTGTTTACGTAACTATATTATGACTAAATTCAAAACCAAGTATTATTTAAATTGCTTAGACACTCTCCCACGAAGTAAGTCCAGTGTCAGCTCAGTTACGTTTTCAGTTATTGTATGCTATAAATAACAATTTTACCATCACAAAATGTATAATGTGGAAAGCTTTATTAAATGCCTAAGGATTTATGCTTTCTCTCCTTCAAATTGCGCAAAAAGCACAAAAAGTCGTCAAAGGACTACCGAAGGAGGCCACCCAGGACATCTTAGATTTCATTAAAGCAGGGTATACCGATATACTCAGCTATAAGGTTTCACCGTGATAAAACAACCCTAGAGCGCTCCCTAAAGAGCAAAAAGGTATACGACTTCAGACATATTTGCGATATCACTCGCATCTCGTTCGAACCACACCGCTCGAACGGATTCCCCGCGCTGTGTCATAACTGCAAAATGTACGGGCACTAGGCCCGTAACTGTCACGCTCGTCCTCGCTGCGTCTAATGTCTCGGCGACCACGGCACCCCCGACTGTCCGCGTCCTAAGGACAAAGACACCCTGCCCACCTTTGAGCCGCCGTCATGCGTTAACTGCAAAAATCCTGGCCACATGGCAAATTACCCAAAGCACCCAAACGTAAGGCTCCTCCACCTCTATCCGTTCCTAGGCGCCCCCAGGTGCCATCCCTCTCATCCTTCCCGCAACTCCGACTTGCTCCGGCGTGGCAACTACCGTCTAGTGCTGCGTGTAGTGCTCCACTGCCCGCATGGCATCAGCCACCGCCGCCAACCGCGCTGAGCGCTCCGCGTAGCACCGCGCCACGCGCACAAACCTAGTGCTCTACGTAGCGCGCCCCAGTAAACTAGCCATATCAATGGCAGCGCTGGGAGCAGTCTTACCGCGGAATTCAACGCCGTCGTTAGAAACTTCGGGGCCCGTCTTGCCATACTTCGCAAGTATAGGCAGTTAGTCGATCTTATTACGGGACATAATGGATAATCCACTCATTAATGTTATGAACGACCTAGGCCATCTAAAGCCACGCGTAGTAAACATAGTCTTTTTTAACGCAAACAGCCTCGCGATTAATAAAAATGTCGAAATATCAAATTTCTTTCGCGAAAACGACGTAGCCATTCTACTAGTGCAGGAGACATTCTTGAAACCCGGTAAAAGCGATCCGAAAATCGCTAATTATAACATCATAAGAAACGACAGGACCAGCGCTTCATGCGGCAGAACTCTCATTTATTATAAAAAGTCATTGCACTGCGTAGCAATCGACACGCCGTCAACGTTAAAGCATGTAGAAGCCTCTTGTAGGCTAGCCATGACAGGACACGCGCCTATTACAATAGCTTCGGTTTACATATCGTGTAATATTACAACCAAACTCACGAAATCCGACTTTTAGAAATTATTTACATTAGAAGGCGCCGTCATTTTGGCGTATACTATCAGTCATACTAACAACTCGCGAAATTTATGCTGATATAAGATGATTATATTTGAGATGCTCTCTCAGAGAAACTCATTTCAGTGTCATTGTCTCCGTTGATATAGCTCACTTTCACAATGTGAACCACAGGCTGAATGTGCTTGATATTACCCTCCTTAAAAACGTTAACCCCACTCTCAGAGGCATAGAGGTCATCAGCGACCTCACCTCAGATCGTCGCCCTGTCATTCTCAAGTTAGGACTTCCAGACTCACCCAACATCACAACTAAAACTATACTCGACTGGCGCAAGCTTAAGTCCCAGCTAGACTGAACTAGCTCACCACACCTTGAATCCATTCCTAAAGTCCTAAATAGCGCTAATGACACGAATGTGGCTGCTCATGCGCTCACAAGACATGTCCAAAGAGTCGTCGAGGCTTCCTCGAGGCCGGTGGAGGAGAACCCCCGCTTGACATTGCCAAACGACATCAAGAACCGCTTGCGCCGCAAGAGGGCGGCGATTCATGCCTACACGAATACTCTTGCGTACTGGTATCCAACCGAGCGTAAACGAAGACACGCGCCCTTGAACATCAGTCCAAGACGCGCATAGCTGAACTCTAGAACGATCAGTGGGATAACTATGTAAGCAATATGCATCTCGCCTTTTGGCGAATCCCTGAAAACCTGAAAGACGGTGTCGGACTTCCTCCAATGCCGCCTCTCACCCATCCTGGCGATCCCAATGCTCCTGTAGTGCTTCTCGATGAGGAAAAAGCCGAATGCCTAGCCGACAGCCTCGAGGCTCATTGCACGCCAAGCACTCAACCGGTCGACGCCGCTCACCTCCAAAAGGTGGAGAGCGAGGTCGACCGATTGACTCAAGTCCCTCCACGCAACGTAACTTCACCGGTAACAGAAAGTGAAGTCAAGTCGATTATCAAAAATCTTATATCACGGAAAGCCCCGGGCAACGATGGAATATCAAACCGCGTAATAATTTTTTTTTTCTTATTATTCGTAGCGGGGATATATGAGGCACCCCGGACCAAGATAGAGCGGCCGGTATACCCACTAAAAACCAACGGTTGTTCCTTTCTCGTGTCGCTGTAGCCAGGCCCACGGGCGGTAATGACAGTCTTCGGCGACCCCGGCGCGACGTGGCCCTTGCCTCTCTCAGGCCTCTTCTCTCCGGATGTGTTTGGACACCCGGATCGTCGCTTTAGGTGCCGTGCCGGAACAAACAGCACGATGTTCCCTCTTGAGCCCTTCTCTGGGCGGCGGGCACCCTTTTGCCGGCCACCCAGGGGCTCAGTGTCAGAGGAAGGTAACGCGCGTACGCCACCTTCGGCGCCCTGGCCTTCCTCTGCGGATAGCCAGGGCGCTGAGGCCTCACTGTCCCATTCCGCGGCTCTTCCAGGCCATCACGTCCTCGCAGAAAGCAACGACGGCGCCCCACGACCTTTCGCTCTTCAGCATCCTGCGCACTACGGCAGGAAGCGAGAGGTCGTGCTTCACGACACTACGCAGCTCTCGGCTTTGCTCGACCCAGGCTGGGCACATTCTTCCAGCGCGTGTTGTGGTCCTCGGCACATACGCCACAGTGTAGCACTTCTGTAGGCTCTTTACCGGCCACGCGGCACAGGTACCTCCGAAACAGCCATGTCCCGAGAGAACCTGCGTCGCGTGGAATGTTAGGGAGCCGTGTCCTCTATCTAGCCACCACTTTAATACGGGGCGTATGGCCTCCACAGTTCAACGGCCGGCGCTGGGGTGCTTCAGCCGCAGCTCCCTCTCCTGTATTACAAGGGAGCGCAATTCGTCTCTGCGCCCCCTTATCTCTTCTGGGGCTGGCCTGCAGCCCCGAGACCTCGCCTCCTCGCGACAGAAAAAGAGTGACGCGAGGATTTCTGCGTCCAGGGCCCAGGGCAAGGAGCCAGCCATCAGGCACGCCGCTTTGCTGGAGATGGTCCGGTAGCCCCGTACGGCCCGGATCGCCAACACCCTCTGGGTTCTCCTCAGTACTGCCGTACTCTCCTTTTGGATGGGTGTCGTCCCACACGTGTGCACCGCACAGGACCATGGACATAACGACTCCAGCGTACAGGCGGCGACAGGAGCTTCTGGGTCCGCCGGTGTTGGGAAGCAGTCTGCCGAGAGCTGCCGCTGCTCTCACCAATCTAGGACTAAGCCGAGATAGTTAGACGCCACAAACGATTATGTGGGCATCCGCAGGAGGCGCGTTTCGAGGCCCGTAAAAGTACAGGGCCTCAGGTTTTCGAGCGCCACTTCTAGTCATAGCCGTCGGATGCACCCAATTACTTGAGCGACCCCGGCGGTGGCGAGAATCGCAGCCCTGTGAAAATTGGTGCCACTGGCGGTGACGAGGGTGTCGTCCGCGTAAGAAGTTATGTCGACACCCTCGATATTGCCGCCACGTTACACCCAATCAAAACCAACTTTCACAGGAGAGGTCCCAATACCGACCCCTGTGGAACTCCACACGACCTTGATGGTCCGGAGCCGACACGTCGACGAACAGGTAGGCCCCGATCACTCTTTGCAGGTAGTGAGGCGCCCCGTGGTATCGGAGCGCCTCCTTTATGCAGGCCCAGGGCAGAGTGTTGAAAGCGTTGGTGATATCGAGGGACACCGCCAAAACACCCTCACCCCGGGACACCGCATCCTGCGTCAGGGACCTGACCCACAGCACCGCGTGGACGGTCGACCGGCCCCTGCGGAAGCCATACTGCAACTCCGCCAGATTTGGGCCGACGTGCTCCAGCACGGACGATGCGGGCCTCCACGATTCTCTCAAAGAGTTTTCCCACATCGTCCAACAACACGATCGGCCTATAGGCGGAGGGCGAGTCCGCATGACGCCCCTCCTTTTGGATGAGGACGAGTCCGCCTGTCTTCTACCTCTGTGGTATTAAGGCTTGAGCCAGACAGGCGGAAAACATCGTCCTCACTCTGGGCTCCAGGGCTAAGGCCAGTGCCCGCGTGCATCCCGGAATGCCATCGGGACCCGGGGCGGAGCGTTTGCCCCTCATTTTGAGAAGGGCTGCACTGAACTCTCCCGGGCTGACTTCTGGCGCTTCCGGGACTGGGTCGACCTCATCCGTGCCATTTGCGACCATCGAAGGTCCCGTGTGCTCTTCTCACTGTGGGAATAAAGCCTCGGCGATCGCCGCTACCAACTGCGGCGCCAGATTCTCGGTGAGTGGGGGGCCCAAGGACGAAGCGTGGTCATAACCATTTTGTAGGGCCGCCCCCACGGATCACTGTCCAGCGCCGCCAACAACTTTTCTCTAGCCGCGGCGATCGCCTCGGTTATTCCTACTTTGAGAGCCAGATATTGTTAGTTTATTAAAAATTGTCGTAAAACTGTCGAATATGTGCAAAGACATCTTCTATATTTGTAGTGCATCAAAATATGAAGAATCGATTTTTGGGAACTCAGTTTGTGAACCTCATTATCCCACTCTTATTTTAACTTAAACCAAAAACTAAAAGTATCAATCTGAAAATTAGCCGTATATGTTCTTCCTTCTATCGTCTACACCCGAGATATCAAAAAGCATTAAAGGAATGATAGTTATACACACCGGATAACAAGGAAATATAGCTACTGAATAATCTTCTTATTTGTTTATGAGCTTAAGCAATTTCTTTAGTTTATAAGGAGGCTATATAGATTTTATTGCATTTATTGTAAAATAAACGCGGTTTTTAAATTCCCGAAGTTTCAAATACTTTTCAGTGGCCGTGGTCGTGAGAGTCTACCCTGGTATTTAATTATATATATATTATTTTTTCGACGTCCATTAACTTTTATAACTCTTACCAGTTTAGATAAATCGTTGTGCTAACGATCCGAGTTGTGCACATGGGATATATTTGAACGCAGTTATTAAATCTAACGACTTGAACTAACAACGCTTTCAGCTTAGAAGAATTCAATTTGCTTTCAAATATATCCAAATTTTGGCTGATTATTTACGGCAGATACTGGCTCCTAAAAGGTTATTCTCTATTATTGCTAGTCATTTAGGCTCGGCAAACGGAGTGACGGCATTCGCTAAGTGGCCCGTGAGGACTTAAAAGAATAGCCAAAGATGAGAAGCGGTGGCGTGCTTTAGGGGAGGCCTGTGCATGATGATGTATGTATGTATATCAGTACATAAGAAACTGCCTCCGTAGCCTAGTGCTATAGGTATGTGATTTAGAAACCGGGGGTCGTGGGTTCGAATCCTGCGGGTACTAAACAAGGTTGGTTAGGAAATCTGGGCTGATCACCCTATTACGTGGAAGGTAAGATGATCACTGCGTCGCATGTAAAAAAGTCGGTCCACCCACCAATATGCATTGGACCAGCGTAGTTAGATACGGTCCAAAACCCCCTTATGGATATGGTGTATTGGGGAAGGCCTACATACAGTAGTAGACTCTCACAAGCTGATGATGATGAATAATTAAATAGGATATTTGCTTAGAAGTCTATTGGTTCCGTTCACAGTTTCTATAGAATTTGTTATTCTCATGCAACAGTATGTTTATTTTAATGTCTGAATAACGTACAGCAGTAAATGACAAAAGGGGGTGCACATACACGAATAGTAAATACCTATCGGACCTGTAGTACAGTGACGCTTTTTGATAGTAAGCAGCGCAGTCCATTCTAATGCAATACAATGTGCACTGCCATGCTCCTGTTCCATAAAAGCAGCGTATTTTTTTTGGCTAAAGTAAAGTTTTGAAAGCTTATATAACTTAATTTAGGAGACACGGTACAAAATGAACATTACCAATATTTTAAATTACCAACCGTGAAAAAACATGATTAAAGTTTTTTATCATGTATGTTTAAGCCAGAAATAAGATTGGTTATAATAGCCTTATGGCTAACAAATAACTCGCGAATTAATTCAGGATACTACTAAACCTAAATATTCTAAGGAAAGATATACCACAAAGATAAAAGTCAAAACATAAATAATTAAGTTAAAACCATTATCAACTTTTGTCATTAGTCATAAAATTTCTATGTAAAACTTCATAATCACACATTCGTTTTTTTTGGCTTTGTATCAAAACTTCGAGGCAACACAGTGCTTGGAACCAAATTTAATGTGTTCCATTTTTAAAGAATGAAATATAACTGTCGTTCTGACTAAAAATAATAACAGTTTTCTGCACATGATACTTTTGAAATAATAAAGAAATTCTGTAGCTTTAAACCTTTCATGTGAAATTTGAACAGAAAAGCCATAGTGTGCAAAATTATGACCATTTTATGCAACAAAAGCCGTTGACGATGTGCCCTCTGCAAGAAACTACCCCACGGATCCACCACTGCATTTTAAGTCTAATAAGACCATTGACCACGCGTTTTATGTACATAGAAGAATTTTTTAAATGTTTAGTACATTTATTGTAAACATACTGCATTACCTTAAATGTTGTTTAAATATTAGTATATTGTAGATTGTGTGTAGTTTAGCCTACATTAAAATGGTTGTTCATTTTTTAAACATAGATAGATGCACTCGCGGATTTTATTTTAGGTAAATAAGACTAAAGCAAGTTGAACAGTTATGTGGAAAATAGTTTGAGTCTGTCTGTTATAGTTGAGCCAACGTTAGCATTTTTGTAGTGATTTTAGACTACAAAATTTTCCTATTTAATATTGTTTAGTTGATCGTTAAATATCTATTTAATGCTCAACTAAACAATTATTAAATAACAAATGACAGCTCATAACTATCATTTAATAAAAGAATGAACAAGATCAGAGCACTAGTAGCTAGGTATCTACGAGACAATGCTGCTATCTAATTCCGTTCTCTCTGTTCGGAGCAGGCAATCTGGACGTACCCTCTAGCATTATATTGTGAGACAGGGGGACATTTTGTTACCACAAATTGTTTACTTGGAGAATATTTTAAAAGACTGAACTAGAGACGGCGCAGTATTAACATCACCAGCGAGTATTTCATAATCTCATTTCGTCATCATGTCAGAAAATCTAGAATAGCTGCAACATGTACTTACTAGCTCAGTTAATTTGCTACTTAACTTATACTCACTTTTAAATAATAATATTAAGTGGCAGTAGGCCAGAAATATCACTGAAGAGACTTGCCATGAACCGTGCTTGAAGTGTGAATAAAACAAGTGGTTTTTGTCAAAACTTTTGAAAGTCTCGGAAAAATGTGGTTGAGGGCTTATTCGATTCATGATTGCATCTATAAAGTTTCTGAAAAATTTCAAGGGTAGGTCGAAAAAATTGCTGAAGTTATAAACAAATAACTAAACAAAAACTCTATTAAACTAATTAACACAAAATAATAACGAAAAGTTATTCTAAATGACTACTGATATCTATCATTTGAAAAAGAACAAAATCGGAGCCTTAGCAGCGAGCAAAGAGGTTAAATATATATAAAAAAACATTAGTTCCGATTTGAATACCTCTTTTTTGGTTCAAAAAGAAAAAAGTAGTCGAATTTGTTGCATATGAAATAATCGTAATAAATAACCTTACAAAAATGAACTTTACAGGTGCTTTATTAGGAATAAAGTAGAGCTACGCTACTTTTTTAAGCGTCCAGTCTCTCAAGCAAACAATTCGTTAACTGCATGCTGCAGTTTATTTTTTTGACAGTTTCGAATTGCACGAACAATTTTAACGACATTGTGAGTTGAATTAAAACTGCAGGGTCAGTTATAAAAACCTGGTTAAAGTTGGAAATATCGTCCTCATAGTTTATGATAATAAAAAAGCTCTTATTTATTATATGTAGACTAAAAATATTGTTCTTAATTTGATGACCAACTTCCCAAGAGAGGTAGTACTTGTTTCGGGTGAATGACTATTTAATGCGGGTATGCAACCTTCCTTCCGCTCTTAGTACTTCGTTTTCATTATTCTTTATTTTAATAGGTAGAAAATGTCAGTGGTCCTCTTCTGTGGTCCAGTATTATAATAAGTAGTTTAGTAAATATTGTGATAATAGAAAACATTACTGCGACAAAATTACAATTTTGTGTGACTTAGTTATTATTTGATGTTTATTACTTCTACGTTCTTTTTTAATTTAAAACAGAAAAAAGGTTAACTATAATTATACCGAAGCGTGAAAATTTTATCGTAAACAGAAATTATGCATTGATAATAAAGATAAAAGTAAAGTGTTGTAATCTGCTGAAAAAAATATTCATATAAATTTCCAAATATTTGCTTCAGCACAACGTAACCTACCTAGTCGCTTTGGGACTTTTGTACTAATTAAATCGTCCATGTCCTTCTATTTATTTATCGTTCAAGTGCTAAACTAATAGCGTGAAGGCCTAATAAAAGAAACTTTCTTGTTTTACTTATATGACACAATGTAAGCAAAATATATCGTATCATAGGTTAAAAATGATGTAAAGGTAATGTAAATTTACTGACTCAATCCGATATTTATTTTTTTAGTATTTATACTCATGTCATCTCCCTTACAGTAAAAGATAAGTCTATATTTAACATTAAAAATTCTATAACTTTTGGCGTATACTTTGCGAATACACACGTACATTAATTGATACTTAAATTATTAATTTATGGCAAATTAAACAGTTTAATTAAATTAAAATGTTTTAATCATCATATACGACGTTGATAACTATGTATTTTACTACTATGTGTACAATTAAAATAATGTAATGCGTAAATATTATACAAAATAATCTAATTTACATGTTTTAATTTTTTTATGTCGCACATATTTTACTAATAACTCTTCTGTAGAAATCAAAAGTTACTTTGATATTCTGAAAACTATAAAGCAAACTTTTTACGTCATATACCGAGCGATAGTAGGAGGCTATTCACTGACGCCAAAGATCGCCCACCGACTTGCTTGGGGTCAACAACACCCATTCCTCCTAAACGTGGCCTCAACTCTGCAGCCAAGGAGGAGTAGCGGGGGAAGAGGATTGTCGGTATTCCGTAGGCCCCTCTCCGTGACTCGGCCGGCCGCACCGCTGACGCGGTGTGGAGGGGCCGTGGAGGAGGGACTTTCGGCATGGTGTCGTCGATTTCTACCCTTCTGCGGTCGAAACGAAACTAGCGGAGGAGCTTTACATCCGGCCGCTGGGGCTGGGAGTCAAAAGTTTTCACATAGTTCACAAAGGTGGAGTGGTTTATTGAGTCATAGTTCTTTGTAGATGTTGCTCATATGATAAAGATATGGTCAATGGTGCTAAATCTCTGCGATACGCAGCCGACCCTCAGTGGCTGGAATCCATCAAGCTTATTGGTGTGGGTAGAGCGATTCGTCATGATCTTGAGACCAGCTTGTATATTTGGCTCGAACGTGAGACTGGTCGGTAGTTCTTGAGCAAAATAGGTAGGTTGTCAACCTTCTTAAAAAACAGAACGACCTCACTTTCAAGCCACGCCCTGGAAGGAATACCCGGTTGAAGAACGGAGTCGAATAACGTTCGTAACTTACTAAAGTCAGGGTTACCCCTGCTTCAAGCAGTTCGGTCTTCAACTTCAATCTTTAAAGTGAAATATATATTTATATTAATTCTTGATAATCGTAAGCTATCCTGCAGCAGTAGTTTTTGTCGTACATGTTACAGGAAGTATTATCACTTAAAACTTGCGAGCTATAAACACATTTTACTTGATTTAATGTATTAAAAACCTTTTTTTTTAATTATTGCAATGTTATTGCAAAAAAATGATCAAGAAGACGTATACCTAATAGCAAATGAAATGTCTGGCTCATAAGAAACGCAGTATAAGAAGTCACAAATCCACTCACGGCCCTGAAACATGGGATATTACGTCTTGTTTACGTAAGCCTTGAGTATTTACTAGTGATTACGTTGGCTACGGTGCCTTCGAAACTTTGAAGGCAGTGTTAACATACTTGTAACAAACAGACTGATCGTCTAAAAGTATATGTGTTGATATCTATTCTTATATTATATTTAAGAAAATATTTGTTTGTTTGAATAGGCTTTCAAACTTTTAGAACCATTTGACTATACTCAAAAGATGTAAATATATCCTCGTGTAATCTTTACCCCATGTAATTTATCCCAAAAAATTTAAAATAATACGGGCACTTTGAAGCCATGAACGTCTGCTATTAATTTATAAAGGAAATGCTTAGGGCTATGAGCAGCTGTCGCGTAGATCTACAGTACGATTTTAATGTTTTTTACTGTCTTAACGGGCAAACATAAAAATAACCCTAATAATAAAAGTGTAGGCAATGTGCCTTTATAATAATTGCAGCTGTTACCCGCGACTTGTTTTGAGTAGAATAGGAGGCACGTCCGCCAGGTGTATTCAAATATACTGTATAATAGTAAGAATGAGGTGTTATAAATGTGTATCTGTCTATAATAAGTCATAGAGTTTCATGGATTTATCTCAGAAAAAAAAAATTTTCATACTTACTTTCATCCTTTTTCAACCACTTTTATCGTAACAATTAATAGCCTATGTCCTTTCTTGGAATATATTCGAAGTATGTATCAAATTTCATCGAAATCGGTTTAATGGTTTAGACGGTTAAGACAGATTGACAGACAGAGTTACTTTCGCGTTTATAATCTTAGTTTGAATTATACAATATTATTGGTATTTTATGTTGTGCAAATGAACACCGTGTATAAATGAAACGTAAACATAATATTGTATTATAGTACTACTACTTATCCTTCTTGCGTGACTTGATATCAATTATGATTAACACTCAATTATTCTAATTGCGAATAATTAATTTATTTGCTTTATTAATTTAAGACAAATATATTTCCGAAAGCAATTTTGATGAATTCTCATGAGGCCTTCTTACAGGGTTTTTTTTAATTGAGCCACATGGGAATGCTCTTTCTTTCTGTAAAGCAATTATACTTTCTTTTTAAATTGTAAATGTCATTTATACTTAACATTTAGATATGCATATTTCATGACCGAATAATATAAGACAATGTAGTATAATGTTGTTTTTGGTTTACTTTCAAAGGATTGGACAACGATTTTTATTTAATCTAAATTTGAGTTTCGTTTATGGCCATTTTTGTATATTTCTTTTATATCTTCAAAATTAGTTATTAGAAAATCAATTCCGAATAAAGAAAGACAATTTAGGGAAAGACGTCTTTGAGCGTATTTTCCTTTAAAAATGTAATTACAGTTAATGCAGAAACAGGTAAATTACACTTCACAATTTTTTTGTAATTTTCTTTTTCTTTGTATATTATATTAGTTGACCAACAGAAATGCCGAAAGTATTTTTTATATAGACCGATATATCTCAAAGCTCAATTATTGTATGTGGAGGCAGTTGTACTGTATAGTTACAGTGCAGAATTCGAACCCATGACCTTCGGTTTATAATGCAAAAGCTCTACGGCTAGGTTTGGACGCAGTTACCTTTAATGCTTTGTTATAGAGCTGAATAGATACATAAAATTAAGCTATTTAAATCCATTAACATGATGTACATTCTTAAGGCTTGATGTTCACGTCGCGATAGCCATCAGAATTATTTTATTCTTTACCTGTACTCTGGACCATCGTTACTATTTAAACAAATAACACTTCTGTTTTACTGTATCTGCTTTACGTTCTTTTCCACATTAATTAAACAGATTACAGCTTACTCTATTATTCATTACTTAACGTACGGCCACGATAAGAGTTAATACTTTAATTCCTTTTAGCATTATCAACATCCTATTTCTTAATTGTCGCGGTGTTATGTATAACTACTGCCGGTTAGAACCCATTTCAAATTACAGCGTCTTATGCTGGTGGCTTATTAATTGGATAACTAAATTTAAATTTTGCATGTATGCACTTTTGACGGTGTCCGTATTCTCGCGGGGTTCCTCTGAGAGTTACAGTTTGTTTGATAAGGGGAAAGGCCCAAAATTTGTTCGTTTTACATTAATAATAATTTAATAAAATATTAATCATAAAAAAGGAAAACTAGTTGACCACTTGTTAACAAATATCTTTTTTTTTTTTTATAGCATACGCAGGCAGACGAGCATTCGCCACCTGATGGGAAGTGGTCAATGACGCCCATAGACATTAGCAAACCAGTGGTACCGCCAACGCGCTGGCCTACCGTGAGACATAATGGATGTTAAGTCCGTTTACCCAGTAACAGCTGGCTACGGGTGCCTCTAACCGGAACACAGCAGTGTTTTCACACACGTTCTGCGGCAGAAATAGGCACCGCGGGGTGGTATTCACCGACGGTCTCCCGAAACAGGGACCTACCACCGGTGAGATCTGATGGACGAATAAATCATTGGCGTATTTAAATAAACTTTATTCTTCTAATGATTTCGTTGGTACAATAACTGAGGCCGTTCCTATTATATTCCATCGAAGGTTTAAGGTATTTTAGGCATGGATTAGGATTTGTAAATATTCAACAAAACCTCAACGCCAATAATTACAATTTAATAATATTTACAGATAGGAATTAAAAAGCAATGAATATGTATTTCTAAAATAACCATATTGTTCAAAATATCATTAATTTCAAAATCAAATACAAAAATGCCGTATTTTTGATCAACATAATAAGCACTCCGCGCTCTCTCTTAACACAATAAAACAGTATCCGTGTCGCGAGTGAATACTGTAAGGTTTGAAAAGAATGTTACAAGCAACAAAATATTCAATGCATTGTGTATTGTCATAAGAACAATGATATTAAAATGAAAATTAAATCTTAATCGCATCTCGAATAAAAATACATCTGCATTTACTTCAATATAAATTGAAGTTAATACGGTATTTTCCTGTGATAAATTTATAAACTTTGAATAAAATATGTTCTTGACCTGTCCATCGTCGTAAATGTACAGCCTTTTCAGTTCGAGTTATATAGAAAGAATCAACGCTGACTTTTATTCATTTTAGTCGTTCGAAACGCAAAAAAGGCTAATTTTAATTAAATATCCAGTTTGCAAAAAAAAAATTGCATCTTACTTTTAAGTTAGTGTATCAAAATGTTTTCAAAATCATTAACGTCGATATATATTCATTTATTTCACTACATAGTATAAAACAGTATAAAAACCATATCCCATGTAGGCTTAAATATTTCAAACTACGCAAACTAGAAGGTTATATAGTAACACATGCTTAATATTGTAGGTACATTCTATTTAGATAGCTCGTGAAGCAGAGGTGAGTCGCAGTAAAAATAATTTTATTACGTTTGTTTTGTTTGTTTCAATAAATAATCAATTTAAAATCGATATTTGCCCTTATTCCTAAATAAATAACTGCTCGTTGTAAACATGTATGTAAGTAAATGTTATTATCTAATTTTGATTTGTTTTCTGTTAAACTTAATTTTAGCATTCAAATATACGTAATACCATGTTTTTTTAACAGCTGTCTTAATCCATAATTACATTATGCTTTTAATATGAACGCTAAAACTTAACAATACTCTATCAGAGTATTGTAAAGCCTGTTCAATCAAGGTATAGCGTGTTTATATAAACAACAACAGATTTTACACATACTTCCGTGAACACAAAAATGTCAAATTCGGACAATACCGCACCTGAGCCCTATCCCGTTCTCGTCCAATATACATTGTGTACAAATTCTTTTTATAAAGGTATAATCTTTTTTTAAACATTTTTTTTGTTTAAATATTCAAATATTAAATTGATATGAATAGCTATTAGAAAATTTAATTGACTGCTGTGCTAACAGTTCCAGTTGTGTTCTAAAGACATTTTTTACTGAATCGAGCTACTGAAATTTAATTTACCTTAGCATCTATGTGTTTTCTGCTAATCTAGCTACTCGTGATATCGGATCTATATTATGTGAGAGACACTTGGAAAAAATTATACCCGATATGCCTAAGGAGTTGCATAAGCCTGTTACTGAGGCGCTTGGGTGGAAATACGTGCCACCATGTCTATCCTTCGCAACCAAGGTCGATTTATCGGGAAAGAGAATGTCCATATTAGAGAGGTCGTATTCCCTGTTCTCTTAACGTCTTGATGAGCAGCCATTGGAGGTGGATCTTTCCTCCTCTACGGTCTCCTATTTCTCTAAGGTATGATTTGCAGTACCAGCACTGCAAAAATTTGCTGAAAGTCAGCCTGTTAATAGCTAATTACAGCAACCATCTGTTCAATGATCAATTTATTTTCATCTCTGTTTAAATTAAATGGTCAATATTTTGATCTTGAATTTATCGTCCTTAAATCAAACCTTTTAACGGAAAAACAAGACTTGTATTCTGATTACTACAAAGAAACATTTTCCAGCAACTTTTTATTTGACCAATATCTATTACGGCTTTTGAAAAGATAAAAAAATGTATGCCAATATTAAACGCCACGTGTAGCCCTAGGTGCCCGATGTGTCCAATTCTGAAGCTACCCATGCGCCACGACAGTTCGTACTACGGCTGTGATGGTATCGACCGGTGTTGGTAGAGCCGTGCGCTCGTGCCATCCCTCAGAGATAGCACCGCAATGGTGAGCCGATTCAGTGTGACAAAGTGGGACCCGTGAAAAGGACGATACCTGACGCGTTTAAGTTAACCTACTCTCATTTTACTAGTCTCTGAGTTCTCCGGTTTCTTAACTCAGATTCCTACGACCTTCCTAAAACGCTTCCTTCTTAAAGCCACGTTACAATAAAGCCAATGCACTGGCGTATCGTTACAGTTTTCTGGAGAATGGCAGTCTTCACTCACAATGAAGCTGAGATATTAAATAGATACAATTTCTAAAAACAAGATTGTTTCCTTAAAGTGGTCTAGCGGTATTGGCCTTGTTAGAAATAGGCCTCCCATGTCCAGCAGTGGACTAAAACAGGCTCAAGAAGATAATTATTATTTCCTCCTAGAATCAAGTAAGAATTAAAATAAAGTTAAACTTACGTTTCAGCTTTTCATTGAAATTTCTTGATAACCCTACGTTTCTAATCACATCAAAGGAAAGTCGGAACTAAAATCATAATAAAAAATAGCAAATTTGACATGTTTAGTTTTATTTGCGCTAAGAAATAAAAAAATGTAAAGACCTGGTATGTTGTCTAAGATAGATATGTTCCCCCAAGATCCAAGAGAAGAAGAACGCTCCTGTCGATACTGCGGAAAAATCAATACCACAAGTTTAAAATTGTACTTTGGAACTGTTGCTGCATCTAACCCATTTGCCGGACTTAGCCTCGTCTGATTACCATCTAAATAAACACAGGGTTGGACAAACATTTTCAAAGATTTTTCAGGTTCTTGAGACTGTCTCTGAATAATTTGATGCAATTAAAGATTTTTTTAAATACTAAAGCTAGCTACAGGATCACAAAAGACTATGTAAAGACATAAACCATTAGAAGCAAATCGGTTGCTTGCAAAATGCTGAGATCGGGATCAAAATTTTTCAATTAATTATTTTTGAATAATACTAATTTCTTTCACAAAATTGCATCATAAATTTAAAGGAAATGTAAGTCAATTTCGTCTCCATTTCCGGCTTTTTCTAACAATAAACTTAGGGCTATTTGCAAGCATTAATAGCAATCACAATAAAAAACCGTTTGGGTCAGAGTGTAAGCAGCTTAAGTGTGCATCAAACTGAATTGGGGAATCTTTAAGTTGATCTACACCTCGAACTACAATAGTGTTAAAGAAAAAGTATCCTATAAATGTTTCCAACAAAATTTTATATTTTGGTTACATAAGTTATTAACGACTTTTTGTGCAATTGAAAGGTAAATATGAGGGAATTCGGTTTAAATTTAAATAATCGTTGGTTAAAGACATACGACGTTTAAAATCAAGCTAACAATATGAAGAGAGTCGGAATAAATTATATTATTTAACTAAATTATCGTGACATGTCCTTTTTCAAGCAAGTCTTGCTTGTGAGAAATATAATATTTATTCAACAATTACAATTTCTGTATTCTCTTGATCTAATATAAAAAAGTTTACATCAATGTTTTCTTTATAAAACATTGCATTTAATCAAAGCTTTTATGTGTTTTGGTATTCACAAAATTTAGGCTTTTAACAAATTATTAAGTGTCGTTGTCTAAACACTTATAAAACAATCAAAGAAATAATAAGTTTGACTGAGTGTTTAAAAACAAATTATATTCCAACTTATAATTATTTTTCCTGTAGCTTATGAAGCAAACATTAGTATCTATAAACTGAACAATATAAATTTATTTATTCACAGACAACAATTTACCAATATAAGCACTCTAAATAAATCATCACTTTGTTACCATGGATTACTCTGATACATCGAAATTGAGCCTAGTTTGGCCAAACTATAGATATTATAAACTGAGTCGATATCCGAGGTTTTATCCACCTGGTAATATAAAAAGTTTTAGTTTTATAAAGCTATATTTTAGTGAAAGTCCTGTAAAAATCCGACCAGCCTTTCCAGAGATCAGCCAGAATCAGCTAGAATAAAAAGTACAGTTATAAATCAAAAATCATATTGATCGTTTATTTTCATACTTCAAACAGACAGTAAAGATTTCATTCCTTTGAATAGATTTATACACAAGGTGTGTAAAGTTATTATATAGAACCAACGTTTTTCTGTAACTGTACTCTGGTTGTTTACTGTGAGATGTTGAGTTGGTGCAATGTAAATTTTTAACGTGTCCTCCTTTCCTCGAGAACAAAAGCTAGTGTTTTCTAGCCTTTTTGTTGTCTCTGACACGTGTGAATAATATTTAAATTAACGGTTCTTGGGCGCACATAACATTTAGATATTAATTATCTAATAACTAGATATGCTGAATTTGTATGATGAGATAATTACCGTTTCAATCGTATCGATTTTTTTTTAATTACGATTTCTTTAAAATGAAAATAATAATACTCTCTTTCTGATCGATTCCGACTACGGTTGCTAATTTATATCAAAGATCAGCCAGATGCGCAGGAGATATTATAGTATTATAGCCCGCATTGCACTAACCAACTAGGAAACAACGATAAAAAGTTGTTTACGCCCCGCAGAATTCGGACCCACGATCTCTGGTTTCTAAAGATCATGCCACTTGGCCAAGGTGATAGTAAACCGATTTATATTTAGAATACACTTAAATAAAGTTGTTCTACTTTGGCTCAGTAAATTTGTTAGAATGGTAATGAAATTGTTGTAGACCAATCATAGTAAAAAGTATTGTGAACAATATGGTTCAAATTCCGATTGTAAGTAAAATAAAAAGGAATCTTTTGTTTTGATATGCAAAGTGTAAATTGTCTTTTTCTCTTGAGATATGGATGGTTTTACATTGTTGTCTTTATCAAGAATGTGGATTTTTTCATGGGTTGGGTGCCGAGATATAATGTTGGAGAAGCTGAGACACTATGCTTTTAAGCTGTGGTGTTGATCGGGAGATAGTCTCCTGTAAAATGAACACCCACCAAGTTCAAATTAATAGTTTTATTGTGATCATATATTTTACAAATGTACTTTTAAGTATTTATTATTTGGTAAATTGTTACTAAAAACGTAGCTAAGTTAAAGATGCTCTGCTAATTATATGCTGCTATTAATAAGATTTGACTGCCTCCGTAGCCTAGTGGTATGGGCATGTGCTTAAGAAACCGGAGGTCGTGGTTGGAACTAGGGGACGCAACCAATTTTCATAGTTATTTCCTAGTTGGTTGTAGGGCAATTTGGGCCGATCACCTAATTGTCTGAAAAGTAAGATGATCCATGCGTCGGATGGACATGTAAAGTCGGTCCACCCACCAACCCGCATTGGACCAGCGTGGTGGATACGTCCACACCCCTAATGGATAGGTGTATTAGGGGAGGCCATTCCAGCAGTAGACTAACGATGGCTGATGATGTGATATCATTGTAATTGTGTGTTGTCTTTAGTTAAAGCTATGCATTTAGGTACGATTGTTATTTTAAAATTAAAATTTTAAGTATATTATTTAAATCATATATTATTCCTAAAAGAATCAGAATAAGAAATTGGATTTTTTATATACATCTTTCATTTGATTAATGCCAAAGTATAATTGATATGTGTATGAGTTTCAAAACTATAAACTAATATTTTAATATATTATTTCCGGATGATAATACACCGTCATATAGTCAGAAAATAAGGAAAGCTTGTTCTATGGAAACCAGATGATTGATAAATACTTAGAATTACTTTTGTTTCGTAAATAAATACTTCTTTTTTAGATACAAACACTTAGACACCCGAAAAATAGTATGTTCATCACACAATATTTTTCCGAAGTGGAAATGAACCACACCTCTGGCATACAGTCAGGTTTACTAACCGCTGCAGCTGGCGTCAAGAACATAATTAAAACATGATGACAAAAATGATTTTTGTCCAAATAAGCGTTTGTCATTAACTTTTAAAATAAAATAGTTACAGTACAATAGACTTTTGTTGTTCTGTTAACCAATGTATTTTTTTATCTTTTTTGTATTACACTACAAAAATTTATATAGAGTCAGCTTTGTAAATCAATTATATCGTTAAATGGCTCGGATTATCTGTCGTACTAATTTATTGGACTGTAAATCTCTTAATTCCCATTTCATTACATTTTTTAATCGGAAAAGCCGGTTGCCGTAACTTTGTGATAGCTTGTTTATAATGAATTAAATAAATATGTTTAAAATATTATGGTAGATACTAGAAAAGTGAATATTTACTTTGGCATAAACTTCAAAAGAAAAAAAAAATGTTATAAATTTTACACTTTTACTGTTTAAGTTTAAATTTTTTCAAATACATGAATAATTAATTTTATATAAAGTTTTAAAAGTAACCATGATTATTGTAACGATTTACTTTTAATTTTTGACAACCGGTTGCCTGTGACTTCGTTCATGCGGACTGAGACACTAGTAATATGTTAAAATCATCTTTTAATTTTTTTTACAAACAAAATGTAATGAAGTTACATTCTGGCCAATGATGGCCGCTCGAGTAATCTGACTTAAAACTGTAAAATATATTGAATAATCTGACGTAAAATACACTGTAAAATAAATACTAGGTACATTTGTTTTAATTAAGTCCACAACCAAAATTTTACTTGTTATCGCTTTCTATCGCTAGAAGTCTGTCTACGGCCAATATCGATTTAATTAGACTTTTTTAGAATAAATTTGCCTTGGGTAAACATTAGCCTATTTTACTTACATTTGTTATAGTTTGCTGATATACTATAAATATTCTAATCTAGTTCAGTAGTTTTAAAGCCTGTTCCAAACAATTTGTTAATATACCGACGATATTATTAAATGTTGTTTCATAAGTTTTTCCTTTTCATATTATATATTCTATTTTTCTTAAATATCCGTTACATACTAAGATAGGAAAACATTATATTGTAAGATATTAAAAATAGTTTTGTCAATCAGGTCTGGATATTAAAACTAAAAGTACTAAATTTCATTTTTAATATGAATTTTCTTCGATACTGTTAGACAGCGTTAAAGCAAAGGCTAAAATGTTAAATAACTAATAAGTAAAATGCTAAATTAATAATATGTAAAGAAACAGAATGCAAAAGAACCGACGCGGCAAACATATTTTATACATATGTACGGAAGAACACATAATGTACGGAACTTCTCGTATCTGATTCTACTTGAATGAAAACACAAGATAATGAAAAAAAAAGAAAAAACGTAGCCGTAATAAAAAGAGTATTTAGTTTCATTAAAAGTTTCTTTACATTTTTTGAAGTTTAGATTTTTTACTATTTTAAATCATTTACGAAACCAACGAGGAACTTTCAAAATCTGCCTTATGATCTTTTTCATATAAATTAAGCAATTAAATGTATTAAAGCTGGATTTTCTATGTAAATTAGATCCTCTATTTAATACCACTAAGTACTAAATGATAATATTTTTAATAGAAAAACGTTTATCATTAAGGCATGTAATGAGATCATATAAACAGCTGTGCGGTACACAACCGTATAAAACAATCTAATTATTGACACGCTTTTAACAAACTCGGTCGTGTCTTCCGATCCTATGGGACTGGGCAACTCTTCCTTCCTTGTTCCTTTCATAGGTTATGCCAATCTGGGCCGACATTTACTTATCTTTTGATTTTACTGTCTTAGTATTGAATTAGGAACGACTGCATCCGTAGCCTTGTGGTAACTGCTTGCGATTTTAAAAACAAAGGTGTTCGAATGCTGCGGAGACTCAACAATCTTTACCGTTGTTTCCTAGTCAGCGAGTAAGTATGCAATGCCTGTAAAGTAAGATAATCCATGCGTCGAATAGGCATGTAAAAGTCCGTCCCGATCTCCCTTTGTTCGTGTCGGTTATCCGTTCCGACTATAATATCTAATGCGCAGTTGGCTGATCACTCTTCAAGGTCGGCCGCTGTGCAATAGACTAAGAAAGAATTATATTGTATTATACAAAAGGATGACTAGAAGCTGCTCCTGGCAATTACTTGAGTGTAATAATGTGAAATTTATTTTGTGTTAGAGTTTTCCTTAATTTATTTATTTGCTACATTGTTTATAAAGAAAACAGCGCTTTTCTCGTGTTTGCTGTATGTTATTGAATTATAAAGTGTTTATCAAATAACTAAGAATCCAGTTGACTCGGCGGACCTCGTAATACCAGAATCGAGAAAGAAAAATACCTATAATTTTGTAACCTAATTTTGTATATGATTTATTAATAAAAAAAAAATATAGATAGTTAAGAACTGTAGTATATTTTCTAACTGAAATTAAGTGAAAATAAGTTTAATTTTGACATTGGTAGAATAATTTATTTTATTCTTATTAAGGTTAATTTTATTTACCTTTTAAACCTTCCCTAGGCTTCTAGAAATAATTTAAAAAAAACTTAGGTAAATCGGTTCAGCCGTTCTCGAGTTGCAGCGAGACTAACGAACAGCAATTAATTTTTATATATGTAGATTTATGAATTTTTGTTTGATATCTTTTCGCGCAAAAACATCTAAACGCATTTAAATTCAATATTATAGTAAGATATCTATGTTACTTTTTATCATAAAAATATTTTTCTTTATAGTTAATGAGAGTTTATTGTATATTAAATAAAATACAATCATAATTATGAATAATCTGCCGCGTGGTATTTATTTATGTATATATACATTGCAATATTTGTGAAGTAACATGCCCGTATCTAACAGTCTTCTAAAAAGGCTCAATAAGCAATAGGTAGGTTCATGAAGGCGGAAATATCCTTGACAGGTTTAATCGATTATGGAAAACAAACAAATTGAATAAAAAAAGCAAAGAAAATTTTGCAATTAACTTTCGCTTTATTAACCCCGAGTCGTGAAGAGAAATCGCAATTTAATTTTTACGTTTTACGTTTGTGTTGCCCTTGAGTGGAAAAATGGGCGGTAAAAACAAAGAACAATTTTTATTTATTTAAAATAAAACCCTGTCTGTGTGTATTGGTTGTGGATGTTTTTTAAGTCTACGAAGGTAAAATCGCCGAGGAACCCGATGGAAAAAGGATCAACGACGCCGGCGGGCGTCAGCAAAAGCAGGGTTATTTGGCAACCGGCTTGCCCACCGAAACAGGATGTTACATCCTCATTTACCCAGCAAATGCAGGTGGTGCTTTTGAACCAGAATGGATTGTGGTTTTACCGCCACTGATTTGCGGAAAATAAAACAATGGCGGTTTCTACTTATCACTGCACCTCCCAATCTTATCTCTTGCACCACCTTAATATAACCTCTACTGAAAATGGTTTGGCGCTTAAATTTATTCCGTAATCGCCAAAGAAGATGTGGGAATAAAAGACATAAGGGTAAGCAAATGTCAAAGTCAAAGTCAAAATCTTTATTCAATATAGAAGAATTGCCTTTTTTTATTGATAAGTCAACAAACTACCACCAGTTCGGAAATGGGTTTGAGAAGAACCGGCGTAAGAAACTCAGGGGACTTTTTTTTCTTTCTTTTATTAGGTTTTAAAATATTTTTACAATAAAACATCACATTTTAATAGTTTGAAATAGCCTGGAGCGGAACTGTTTTTATTACTAGGTGTGTTATCTGGTCCTAGTCAATTAACAGCAATAAATCCTTTAAACACAGAAACGTTCCTTAATACTTTTTAATTTATTTACAGATATTATCTATTGAACGTTTTGGGATTTTGTTGTAGAATAGTATAACCCCAAAAAGATTTCATTGTTTTTCGACCTAGTTTTTTAGAAAAAAACAAATTTATGCTTTATTCCTAGTATTTTATTTTGGGTGTCACAATGTTTCAAAATTCATTTTTTGGGTTTATGAACATACATAATATGATCAAATATGGTTAGAGAAAAAACAAATATCATATTGATTTGAAACATTTTTCGAAGGATTCGATATATTAGCCGAAAAAGTGAAGATCATTATTTCTTAAAATATAAATAAATTCTTTCTAATTTTTATTTCATACGCCAGTTCTCCTTTTATTGTAATATGTTTTATAGATAATATTTTATAACCTCAAAATATTTTTTTTTACCATATAACAAATACTCTTTTAATTTATTAAAAGAAAGAGAGCAGCTGCTTTTTGAGTTGATCAAAACCCCATTGTTGTTTTCTACTTGTTTCTAGTATTCAGGATCAAACGAGTCTTATTCGAACAAAATTTATTGTTTTCATGGGAAGACGATTTTTTATTTCCTCATTTTTATGAAAATAGGACACTTCCTATATTCAAACGAATACTAGACATCCAAGTCAAATTCAAATAGGACGCCTTTGGACTAAAAATAACCCATGAAAGAAACACAACAGGTTGTCATCTTTTGGACTTTTTACGCTCAATTGTTTTAACTCTAGCTTCGTCTTGTCATACAACTTTCAGTGGTCGCCAAGTGCAGACGCGGAACATAATAAATATAGATGGAAAAACAATCGAATGTTGCTGTATCATGGACACGACCAAAGGTTGTACGTCAATAAGTATATTATAACCATGTTTTATCATTAAGAAATGCTCTGGATACTCCACGTACCCAATTAAATAAGCTAGGCATAAATCCAGGTGTAATGAGTTAAGTCCATCACATAATCCATTAATGTAGCTCAAAGCTTAAATAAAGTTTTCGCGAGCTGTCTACCCTTACGCGATTATTATCGCTAAAGGCGTAGGCTTCAGTATGCTTATAATAAAATACACTTTCAATTTTTAAATAAGATGTAAATATCACATTTAAATTGAAGAAAAATACGCGGTATGTAATGTTAATGAAATTACGCCTTAAATTATTACTCATTTCCTACACAAAAAACTTGCTTAATCAGTTTTCATTGCTTTTGTTTGAACACGACAGAATTAATCTTAAACGTTTCTTAACAAATGCTTTCCTTTTTCAATTTTGCAATAAGAAAGAGAGTCTTTGAAAGTTGGAACTTTGTTTGCACTCCTCGGGGAAAATTTCCGCTCTTTAAATCCGAGTAAGACTGACGATGCATATAAATCAAATACGGGCGCTGGTGCCGTTCAGAAGGATGGCTCCATAATTCTCTTATCGAAGAAAAGATTTAAATAAAAGAATTCACCGCCGCGGCTAGTTTGCCTCCGTAAATGAAATCACTTGTATACTCCAATAAATTTATTCGAGGTTTCCTTGCAATCAAAATATAGTCCATTCCGCAAGGAGCACAGAAATATGGCCTCCAAATAGTAGTTTGAAGAATATAAGATAGAAGATCGATTTTTAATGTGTCGCAAGCAATTTTGCTTACGAAGCCATACCATATTATCATTACATACCCTATTATGTTTATAATTCACTAGTGGACCTAACAGTCATTATCCTGCCTGATATTTCAAGCGATTAATATATTAAAAAAAGTAAGAAATAAAAGACAAAAACAAGATTAATTAATGCAGATGTATATTTGTTCATAGTGAATCTTACCAGCCTTCAACCCACTTGAACACATAACTAACAAAAAAATTAAATCGGTCTAGCCGTTCATTCACTGACAACACTCGTAACGAATAATTATATAAAGATGAGTATACGTGGGAACCGTGACTTATTCTCTGTAAAAAAACATAAATTTCTGAGAGATTTAGTATGTATGTTTCCTTTTTACAGGGGACCGTCTGGGGAAGTACTGTGGCGGTGGCTATTCCTACCGCATGTCAGTTGTGAACAAACAATATTTCTTCGATTTTTCGGTTCAAAGGGCATCGTGACCATTGCAATTCCAGAGTGAATGACACGTTATATTCTGCTGCGTAAAATAATTTGTATTGTCTGCTGCGTTCTGTATGGATAGGGTTTGGTAATTTGCATCGCGCCAGTAATGTGGAGATCTGTGTTTTTAAATCAAGCTAATAGTAATCGGTCTCTGTTTCCGAATTTGATTACATGATATGTTTATTGTATTAAACATCTAAAATAATACAGGGCGTTCCTGGACTCAAGGTTTTTTCTCAGGATAATTATGATCAATCCTTTCACTCCCTGTTTCCGCTTGACTTTGATTTTTGGAACATCATCAATATCTTGTATAAGCATATAATTGACCATTCACTTTTTAATACATAGTTAATAATAAACAATTTCCCAATGACTTATTTATTATACAAACTACTGACAATATATTAATTGAATAAATTGAGGACACAGCAACTAGTTCTTTCTTTCAGTTAATGTGGTAGAAGCGCGGAGTCACCTTATACATGTTAAAATAGTGTACTTTACAGAGATATCATATGACCAAAAAATCAAAAACAAATATAATTACTTTGGGAACGTTACAATTTAACATTATATATAAAATGAAGTAATAATAATTATAATAGTCGCGTATTTATAATAAAAAAAATTATCATCAGCCGGTGATAGTCCACTGCTGGACACTGCCTCCCTTAATACACCACATTATTTAAAATAATTCTCGCACACGACAGCAAATACGTTAATTGGTGCCAAGAATATACTTGTCTTATATCTTATGTATTCGAAGTTATGCTTCTAGACCTGTGTCTGTGTGAAGCTTCATCTATTACTGAGTTCGGAAGATTGTGAGATCTCTCGAACTTGGTGACCAAAACTATAAAGAAATAGCCACACGCATTTCGGATGCGTGGGTTGATTTTGAAGAAGTCGCTTAAGGATCATCGACGTTCGGTACACGAACCGAGGCGCCGATGTTCGGTCGACTGTCTAATCGATTGCTGGGGGCGGTGCGAACCGCCCTGGAACGCGGGTGTATCTCATGTACGCTACGTTGGTCTCGCCGTGCTCTTGAGCGAGGTACACCTAAAAATGTGTGTGTTATTCCTACTTGTGTGTGTAGTACCGTGTGGCGGGACTCTTGGAAGGTCCAGAATTCCTAAGCCCCCTTCTTCATCTGGGTCTATGAGTATATTACGGGGACGATGTTTCCTACTAGAGGCTTCTGGATCTGCGTGATAATTTGCAGCGCTTACCATCAGAGAGTTATTTTGCGGCATCTTACAATCGCTGTGCAAGTCGACATTTCTTTGATAAGACTCTGCTCCAGTGGCACGTCGAAAAAATTTATTTTGCACCGCCTGTAGATGAATTAAGTGGTGGGAGGATATATGGGCAAAAGATTGGCAAGCATATGCCATTATCGGCCGTATGCAAGCTTTATATAATAAAAGTTTGTAAGTAAGAGGCATTTTGCTATTTGTGTTGGTAGGATAGAAGAGACGATGCGACACATAAGCGGCTTTTCTTCTAACCTCTTTGACGTGGCTTTTAAAACTCATGTTACTGTCGAAAGTAACACCTAAATGTTTGGCTTTCTTCGCCCAGGGGAACGGTTTGCCGTAGAGGTTCAATTGCCCGAATATTTGCCTACATCAAGCATTGTGTGCGGTTTTTTGGAACGGACGTGTGGTAGGTCGAGTGAGGGCAGCTCTGACAGAAGACCGATTATTGCTACACTTTTTTCGGGATTCACATTAATCATACATTTACGGAACCAATCGCCTAGGCTATTGATTGCACATCTGGTGATAAGGGATGGTGAGGAAGAGAAGTGATAGAGGGCGGTGTCGTCTGCGAAAAGCACAAGGTTAACATTAGAGCTTTTGGGAATATCGCTAGTGTATAGCGAGAATAACACACAAGAAGGAACGGAGCCTTGTGGCACGCCCGCTAGCAGGGAGCGTCTTGTGCCTACTAGTGTAAGCCGTTGTGCCACACTATATCGAATGCCTTTGCGACATCGAATTGAACAGCCCCCGTGTAATGGGATCTAAGGTTTGACTTTGTTTTATTTAGGCCCCGAAACCCGAATTGTTCTTCTGGTAGGAGGTCATTGGAGAAAACGTAATACTTTAACCTTGACAAGATTATGCGTTCATACAATTTTCCCATACAGTTGAGAAGACTGATTGGACGATAACTCTTCGGTAACAATGGCCTCCTTCCATTCGTCAGGGAAGGAACAGGTGGCTAGAAATACATTGAAAATGCTCGCTAGTAGACAAATAATCGGGCCCGGTAAAAGTCTTAATGCCTTATTACTTATACGGTCTGGGCCAGGTGCCGATCGGGGTTTAAGACCCTTAATAATATCTTTGACCTCCTCCGGGGTCACTAGTTTTAAGCGTTCGCCCTCTAGTGGTATAACTGCCCTACGGCCGATTTAAAAATGTACGCGAGATGGCGTGCATTGTAACTCTAGTGTGTCCGCTAAGCATTCGGCTTTTAAGCCTAATAAGCCACCGTTAGGTTTCGGGCCAATTGCCAGTAGGCAACATGCGATGGCTCTAATTCTTCCGTTAGGTTTTGCCACGAAGTTTTGCGGTGAGTCTTTATGCGGTCTCTAACCTGAAGTTGTAAATATCTAAATAATGCGCAGGTTGTTTCCGACCGATATCTATCGTACGCCCGTTGCGCGGCATTTTTGTCTCTTATCAGACATCGAATATCGAAAGGCAGGCCAAAGTTCCGGTCGGCCGTAACTTTTACCGTTCTCTCGGACTCTTCAATGGCCTATAAGATGTGCGACTTTATGTTGTTAATGGCATTATTTCCCTGATATAGGTTATAAACTACACCTAGGATGTTTTCACAATTCTGGGGGTTCATTGCCTTGAGTTTAACCTCAAGGCGATGCCAATCCACTACGGTTTTAGTCATAGGGACCGAACCGCGTCTTGGCCCAATTTACATAAAACCGGCCGGTGGTCAGAATCTAATTCGTGCAGTATCACTAACGATACGACATCGAGTGAAACACCCTTTAGAATAAATATATCTAGTGTACTAGGTGACCCTCTACTATCTGATCTAGTTGGGGTCTTCGAGTTGTTTCTGCTGTCGTTCCAGTCGTGGTGTTTGCAATTAAAATCGCCAGCGAGTAATATTAATGGACCCAGGTCGAGAAGCAGCTCAAGGTCTGATTATAACATAGTTTTTAGCGGCGAGAGATACACTGAGGCAAGTACAAGCGGATTATGGCCGGTAAGTGCGATCATGCACGCCGAAGCTTCTAAATTTGTAAATAAGGGCACTTCTATTGATGTTATGCGCATGGATCTTTTATAATATATTAGAGTACCGCCCATGGGAGCTAACAGTCTATCGTGTTTAATAATTTTGTATCCGCTTATCTTGGGATCACGTATTGCTTGTTTAAGATGAGTCTTTTGTACCAAAAATATGTCTATATTATAATCTTGTATGAATTTAGTAATTTTGGCCTTCTGATCTCTAAAACCGTTTGCGTTATAGCAAGAAACGATTAGTGAATGCGGTTTGGCCCTACCTACACGAGGAATTGCCATCTTTATCTACGGTAACCTACGGCTTTGTGTCTGTTGCGTTTATTTAATTTTTAGATTGCCCATGGCCTGTAAGAGGCGCACATGCTGCGATAGTGCGTTCATTTTTTGGATGCCGTCTTTGGCGGCGCGAAGTTTATCGTAATATACGCCTAGTTCTACGATATCTTCAATGTACTTTTGCATAATGTTGACATTTTTAGCCAATAAGGTTTTGGCAACTCGCCAGCATTACCAGTAACTGGCCGACTGCAGCTCACAAAAATTTTAATGTAGTACCTAAATTAAATGAACATTTTTAATGTGATGATGAAATTTCAAGAAAATTTCGTTTGTTAATGTTACTAAAAATTTTTGCAGCTTACATTATCAACTTTCCAAAAAAGTAAATAACCAATGAAGACTTTTTAAAAGTTCTTTTAATATGAGTGATAAATATCACTAGCTTATAGTATTTGAAACACAAAATTACCTACATAATCACTCTAACACATGAGATTTTTTTTTACAAACAAGAAAATCGGTTTACTTATTTAAATTAAAGAAATCAATTATTATGTCATAAATAATATTTTAAAAATTTCTATAGAAAATGTCATGTACAATAGTTGCTATGAAGCTTTTTTGAGTAAGATCTTTTGCGTTTAGCTTTAATTTTAAAGCGTGAACGTCTGGAAGTAATTTTTTATCAGATCGGCAATAATCTCACGATTTATTGACCAGCTATAATTACCCACCATATTCACATTCCATCGCCCTCAGTACCTTGTTTCCATAGTTTTGATGTCTTGGTGAAACCATTAACCCTGTTCTTTAATTACGTAGATAATGAAAAAAAATTATTATATGGACCTGAGAAATGGATTTTTATATGGGTGTAATAAATACTCATTAAACACGCTTATTTTCGATACTTAAAAATATATTTTTTATGATATTTTTATAGACAGGGTATTTGTGATTTTGTAAAAAAATGTTGACAACATTTTTGAATGCCAACCAAGCTTCCAATTCAGTTGTATATATTGTTTCATCAAATATTTCATCCACAGCTGGACATAGGCCTATTCTAATTAACAAGAGGGCGGCGTCCATTAAAACGAGTTGCTCATTTGCTCATTGCATTTGCAACACTGAGCAAGTGGATCGGCAATTGACTAATTGCACTTGTAATGCGGATCCAACTCCCACTGCAAGGCATATCCGCCGTCAAAAGATTGATGGGGTGTTCACATCCGTACGTCTATTTATAAACTATAAGATAATATAATCAAGTTAGCAGCAAATTAATTTTAGAACATGTTAGGAATTATGAATAAAAACAAAGAGTTAATGATTTAGCGAAATTATTAAAAGAAAAGTTTTTCATTTAAGTTTTATTGTTTTCAGTTCATTTAACAGTCAAAGTTACCTTTGTATTTATATTGAATTACATGTCTTATTAACTTGCGGGGTAGGTTGAATCTGTGAGCTCCGTAAAAATGACAATAGACTTTCCTTCAGAGTTAACCCTTTGCCATCAATAATACTTTGTAATGTTATTCCTTGAGCAATCTTTTGCGTTATTAATGTTTAAACGTCTATTCATTCATTCAAACTTTTGGCACCGTAAAATGTACACAAGTGATCGGCTGAGGTTGGCTGTTAGAAGAAGAAAGTTAGAGTCTAATACCTTAGAGACTTTCTGACAGCTAACCTCGACGATTAAATAGAAAATTCATTTTAATTTTTGTAAAGTATTTACAAAATAGAATATATAATACTTTTATTAAATACTTAACAATATATATTTGTAAAGTTGTTATCAACATCTTAATTATCTTTCTAATCTTCTAGAAATAAATCAATATTTTTTAAGGCCTTAGTCAGTTTATAATTGACAATTGAAACAAAAGGTTTACGGGTTTAATAATTTAAAGTCATTATTATTTCTCCCTTTATTAAATAGAATACATTTTGAGATTATAATAAAATGTTGCAGTAGAAGCGTATAAGGTAAAACGAATTGTTTGCCTTAAATTCTCCGCAATCCCAAGGGATCTGACCTATTTCTTTCTTCCATCCAGATTGCCGCCTCTAGCAAACGATGCGGAAATAAAAAGTCAAGAATTTAATAACAGATGATTATCTAAGCCAATACTCGTTTATTTTCCTCCTGTTTCCGTTTCATTGCATAAGAATATATAATTATAAATATACTATTAGTGTATCTATACAAGAACTTTCATGCTAATCATAACAATATATCACTTGGTTGCGTGGTGGGTAATTGCCAAAAATTACTATAATATGTACAATATAAATTTTTATGCCACAAGTATTTACCCAACATTGATGTCCCGAGAGCATATTCATCTTGTGCAGATATGCGAATGGTAACTACAACATGTGATACAGCTAAATATGTCTTAATAAGTGTAAGTACTAATAAAGGTAAACCATTAAATATTAAATTATATACCAAGTAAATTTCATCCGTTGTTTTCGAAACCTGTTAAGAATTTATAACATGTATCAAATTTTTGTTTCTATATAAAAAGCTTGTTCACTTTTCCGATAAAGAAAAAAGTTTATATTAAATAAATTTAGTCAAATTTATTACGCACAAAACACATTTGATCTAGATCTTTGAATTTACAAATAAACACGTTTAAAGAACTCTGCATTTCATCAAATTCTTTATAACGTAAAATGATAAATAATTAAAACCAAATCTAAAAATAATATAAATGTAATTTATTTTCGTACCAATTATATATTTGGATGTCGTTTCATTAAGTCTGTGAAAAGTTATCCAAGTGTCCGCACCAACGTCGACATACCCGGACGATAATGTCGAAGACATGTACGAGGACATCTCAAGAGCCTTACATAACACCAACCAAAACTCACTTCAACGTTGTCATGGGGGATTTCAACGCCAAAGTAGGAGTACAGGCATGCAGCGAACTGATGCTGGGATTATATGGCTACAGTTTCCTTGAGCGAAATGTGGCTGTTATTAATGAACTCGTTCTTTAAGAAAAAGTCGGTCCACCCACCAACCTGTATTGGACCAGCGTGGTGGGATACGGTCCGAACCCCCTAATGGATAGGGGTGTATTTGGGGAGGCCTATGTCCAGCAGTGTACTAACAAAGGCTGATGATGTGATGTGTGTCGCGAAATATTATCGTACATAAGCAATGATTTGCCGTTCTCCATTATTTTTGTATCATTAATCAATTCATAATTTATATAAATAAATGATAACTTGGAAAATTAAATTAAACACTAGGGAATTTTTAAGGCATGTTTAACGGACATTGTTTTATAATAAAGAAGTTACTTGAATTGACAATAGCAGGCAGAACCACTGCCATTCGAAAGCACTTTGGATGCTTTCAGCTTTATAAATACACTGAAAAATAAAACAACTAAATGCGTTTCATTCAGCTGTACGTGAATGCAAAATGAGAGTGCACTAAAAGCATTGCAAGATTCTTGTGAGGCATAAGGCTTAAGCTAATATCTAAACAGTATTTAACTACTGGACTTTTTGTCTATGTTGTATTCCATTACTAGGTTCTTTTAACTTTTTACAGGCTACCAACTAAGCAAATACCTACGCGGAGCTGCTTTTTCTGTCGAGTTTTCGAAATTTGAATGATACCGTATCTACAGTAATTACTACGTAAACATGTTGTTACTTGTAAGGTGTGTCAGGAAGTCGACCGAAATTGTATCGTCATACACCTCTCTTTTTATGGTCATAAAGTAAAATTCATGAACGTCCTTCGATTACAGTATTCAATAATATTAATAAAAACTTTTAGTAACAACCTGAACGTAGAAAAACGTAATAAATTTTAAGGCTTTAATCTGATTCGGTTAATTCAACAGTTGTTGAAAAAGTTAAGGGGCCAGATGCTTATTTCACACGCAAGCAAGCTCCTTGCACCTCAGTTAGGTTGATGTCCTTATGCAGGCCCTATTTGCTAATAAGGGATAGGAGATGCAAGCTGAATTACCCCTAGCGGATGCGTCAAGGCCTCGCTAAGCGTGATGTATGAAAGAGTAGGGTGTGAGGGGGATACATGAGAAACAGGTTTCCTCAATCTGATAGAAAGAAGCCATGGGAGCTATGGGATCCCAACTCACACTGTAACAAGACTCCAAGACCCCAACGGCGGCCGCGATCTGGCGGCGACCCAAAAGTCCGCCGCTAGATCGAACAGTTTCGGCAGCAGAAGGATGAAAGATTGAAATTGAAGAATTGGGCGTGCCACTTTTCAAACTTGAATACTAGGAGTCCTGAAAAAGTACAAACTGACAAGTATAAGTTACAAGTGGTACTCAATTCGCACCGTTTTTTTGTATATGTTACATATACATCGTCGCTTAGCTCCAGATTAGATTTCATTCATATTTTATTATATATTAAAATGGTAGGTATGAAGATATATATGTATATATATATTAGGGATCAGGTATTCGCTCGGCGGTAAATCAAACGCTGATCCAACTCGTATAAAATGAGTATGTTTTGTAGCGTTGTAAGGTACGGCACTGAATAGCAGGAAAGTTGAGGATAGTGGAGACAGTTTAAGAATTGCAAGATAGTCCCAGAAATATTCACAAGCAATAGCACATGCACAATCGTAAGCAGCGGCGGGGGTCAGATCGACATGCGTCTCGCGTGGAGATGATCATCGGACTGATGGACAGAGCGGCCGCAAGCGCGCCCGTCTGCCGCGCAGGATCTGAAGTGGAAACCGGTTCTCTGACTCGAGTGCCGGGCTGACAGCCGTAACTATATAATTAATAAATTTTATGTTTCGCTCTGTCCATCTGTTCGTCACAATATTTTAGTTATATTATATTTTATAATAAAGTAAAAATTATGAATAGGAGTAAACAAAACAAAATAATAATTATACAAACTATAATGAACATATGTAGACATACATAATTACTCCCATTAATGCGCTGAGCTGCTACAGGTAATAGCTGGCCTTAACCTTAAAGAATAGACTTCAACTATATTTAACATAATTGTACTCAAGTTATGTATACCGTAACCATGACATAATTTACAGCAAGTTAAAAGACATCTTTATTCTTCTCAAATTTTCAACTGAAAGTTAACTTAAGTAAAATATGTATAATAAAAAATACGCTTCTTAAATAATTCATGCACACGATAGAATTGCTCTTATGGATGCCAAAAATACAAAAATACACCAGCGTTTTGAAACCAGTTAACAGTTGTTCATAGAAAATAAAAAAATTGTAGCTACAATGTATGCAAGCATACATCTTTCAGCTAGTCATTTTCCCAAGTTATCTTGGGATATCAATTTCGAATCTATCTAGATTTACCTAAATACCTAAAAAACGCAATCCAAAGGGTAACCTCCAAATATAAATTTATTGATAATAATTTTGATGTCACTAAAATTATTAATTCAAACATAACATTTTAATAAATAACGCACAAACACCATTGCGAAGCAAAAGCTTTTTCCCACAATCAATCAATTTATTTTTCATAGATTAGATTACTTTACGTTCTTGCCTTTTAGGTTCATCATTATCATCAGGCTGTGATAGTGCACTGCTGGAAATATGCACTAATACACTCCTATTCATTAGGGTATTACAGTTCAGAACTAATTTACAGATATTTAAACTGTTGTACATACATACGCTTATATTCATCATTATCATCATCATCGTCATCAGCCTGTGTTAGTCTACTGCTGGACATATGCCGTTCCTATTGCATGCCTACTGAACTAGGGGGTTTCTGTACCGTATCCCACCAAGCTGGTTTGTGGTTGGAACGACCTTTTACATGGGCATGTAAAAGGTCGCAGGGATCATCTTATTTTTCAAACAATTAGGTCAGCGGCCCGAATAGCCCTAACCAACTAGGAAACAACAATGAAATTTTGTTGAGTCCCCGTAGGATTCGAACCCACGACCGCCGGTTTGTAAAGCCCACGCACATGTCACTAGACCACGGAGGCAGTCCCAGGTATGTTATTGTTTCATAAAATGAGGACGCTACAGTGAATCCACTGTAGAAAAGCTTTGATAAATTTAGAGATTTCTAATGTGATGTCGTTAAAAATTATTTTCTGCGCTTACTTTTGAAAAATGCTGAACTCTAAGAGATAAATCAAAATAACCAAGGTCAACATAAAATGGGCTGCGATGGTATTTGTCTATCACTTAAGGATAATCTTCATCGTCCATTTAAGATATATTTAAAATGGCTCTTTATAACCCGTAATTTAAATAAATATTTCCGAAGATATTACAGATATTTAAATTGCACAAATGCAAAGCAGGAAGGGTTGTTAGTAAGTAATAGCAAAATAATCGGAAATTTAAAAGATAACATATAATATATAACTGTAAGACTATTGTGGGAAGTTTTCGAGTAATAATATATTTGATATCGATGTCAAAGCTCTTCTTCTAATATTTTTTATTAAAGGGATATTATGAAGCCAATACATTTAAATCAGATCAATTCAAATCATTCGAACCCTTTTCATTGCAGCTTATTGGAACGTAATAAATCGGTGTATTGAAAAAATATCGACGTTCATATTAAAAGCGTGGCAAAAAATGTTAAAATCAATAAAGGTTACAGTATTTTCGGTTAGAAACACAAGTTATATAACTGTACGCTATTTTATTCACAAAAAACTTTGTTTAATAATTATTTCCATTGCTTGCGCGAATATTATACATTATTAAATAAAATTACTTTACGGATTTTATCGCGTTTATTTTACATTTTAAAGGTTCTACCACCTGCTTGGGATCCCATAATTAATAAATTAAAATTTAAACCCAAGCATAATACCACTGCTGGCTGTAAAGATAAAACCAGTTCATTTTGCATAGGTCGGAGTACAGACTAAAAATAATTAATTAAAATTAAGATCTGAAAACCCGGCTTGAGCACTGGCAACAAGACGCATGACAACTCAGTCTACCCCGTGACCACGGCCGCTGGAAAGTGTTCGAAACGTCGGGAATTTAAAATGTAAAATAAACGCGATAAAATCCGTAAAGTAACTTTATTTAATAACTTTGTTTAAATTTAAGTTGGTTTGTTTAATAGATTACTAAACTTATATCTCTAGGCTTTTCTTATAAAAGTCAATTTTTGTGTATTTCTTTTGATAGTACTATATATTCCATTCACGACATACATTGACACAGGATTAATTAAGTAAGTTCTACATTTGTTTACTCACTTATGATGATTTTTGAAGTTTTTTTTAAGGCTCATTTATATTTTTTTAAAAATACTACTTGAGTCTTCAGTAAAGAACTATGTTGGCCACAGAGCCTTTTGAATCGAAAGACAGTTATGTTTTCATAAAGAAAGGTTATCGGCTGAAATATTTTAAACGGTTTTTAATAAGTTAAAAAATAACCGATTTTTTTTATATGGCCGCAGTTTCATTTTGCTGCAGTTTCATCATCATCATCATCATCAGCCTGTGTTTGTCCATTACTGAACATAGACCTCCCCTAATGCATGCCCTCACCATTAGGGGCTTCTTGGACCGTATCCCACCACACTGGTCAAATGCGGTTTGGTGTGGGTGGACCGACTTTTTACATGCCCATCCGACGCATGAATCATCTTACTTTTCAAACAATTGGGTGATTGGCCCAAATTGTCCTAACCAACTTGAAAAAAAAACAATAAACTTATAAAATCCGTTGCAGAGTGTAAAGCAGTAGATGCTAGCATAATAAAAAAACTACCAGATAAATTGTTTTTGATATACTTAAAGAACTTAATAGTGATAAGGCACCTGGTTATAGCGATATTAATGTGTTTGGTATTAAAATTATAGGGGAAGAAATATCTTCCACTATAGCTCGCTTTATTAATACAAGTGTTGATTGTGGTATATATCCTAATAATTTAAAAGTAGGATGCCTACGACCAATATTTAAACAAGGAAAACGAAATGATTACCTTAACTATCGTCCTATCACATTATATAACAAAATGAATTCACAACTTTTATAAAAAGCATGAAGTAATTTCTGAAAATCAATTTATCTTCCAAAGAAGCAAACGTGCGCTTGAAACTTTTGAAAAAAATTATACATGACATGAACAGGCACCTAAATAATAAAAAATATATTTCTACCCCATTCATAGATTTTCCACGCGCTTTTGATCCTCTTAATCATAAGCAATTGGCACATAGACTAAACATGTGTGGCATACGTGGCCCCTTACTGAAATAGTGTTGCGATTACCTAAAAAAAAGAACTTATACAGTAAAAGTCAATTATACTTTTAACAGAATTAGGACCGTGACTGAAGGAACGGCTCAAGGCTCTGTTCTTGGCCCGTTGCATAATTCTAACATACGTAACATGATGTGCAAATATTTCTTTACTATTACATGTTTACAATTTAGCTTGATGACAATTGTCTATAATGTGCCCATAAAGTATCCGTGAAGAGTTATTACAATCCGATTTTAATAAGCTTAACATATGGTGTCACATGAACGGCAGGCCTGTGGTGAACTAAATGCATGAGAAATTTTAAACAGAAATTGCTGATAATTGTCCTCTACTGAGATAATACATTATGAGTAAAATAGTTTCTCATAGTCACAATTGCTTACATTTTAAGAACAACAAATTTGCTCTTATCCCTTACTATAAAACGTTGAAGCTCATAAATATCTCGGTGTATTCATTGATTATATATTAATATATAACACGTATGCAATAAACTAATATTTTTTGGCAATAATTAAAAATTCTTAGAAGACGCATTCCCTTCAAAAATCAACTGTATGTTATACAACGCTAGCTCGAAACACATATACCAATATGCACTTTATAAAGTTTTGGCGTAATTTATAAATCATATCTTTATAAAATTATTAACTAACTAATAAAATTTCTTCAAAGAATATTGCTGTATTAATTATAAATTCGATTACAAAATATTTAAACCTGTGAAGATATTTTAACGCTGTGAAGCCCTGTCAATATTTGAACAGATTAAATACTTACAAATATTAGCTTTGATCATCCCTTAAAAAATATGTAGCCCATCCTATATAACACGATTCGTGCTCGAAACTGGTTTTGCACTACGATCACAAATAATGTGTATGGAAAAAGAGCTCGTTCTGTATTCCTAGATTAATTAATGAAATACTCCGAAGTAATAAATAAAATTAAACTAATGCAATATTAAGCCTGTTTTAAAGCAATATTTTATGGATAAGATTAAAATTACTTAAAATTAATATTTATCTTCTCTGTTTTACTTTTCATTAACAATATAAGTAAATGTTTTTAATAATCAGACTTAGGTTATTATATTTTATAAGTTGTTATATTATTGACAATTTTCCACTTTTTAAGTAAGAAATGTTACTATAAACTTATCACTTATATACTATATAAAAATCTGTTAAATACATTATTTAGGGATTTTTCGAGTTATTTAAATATATTTATTCCCCGACGTTTCGATTCTTTTCAGCATCCATGATCACGGGCTAGACTGAATTGGTCATATGTCTGTATCACTATGTTTTTCTGAATAACTGTCAGCTATTTATTTTAAAAATGACGGATCTTTCAGATTTCTTAATTATTTAATAGTTGAGTTTGACAAAAGTATTTAATAGGATTTGTTCTTCTGGTATTTTTAACGTTAATACAATCTCGTTTAATTTTTGCGATCCAGTAGAAGTTGGCTCGACCAACTATTCCTTAAGTTTGTTGAGTTTCTAGTTTGTTCTAAAATTTCTGATCCTGAAGTTATTAAATAAATGAATATTACATTAATTCAAACATTATATTTTGATAAAATATTAAAAGATATATCCTGTAACAATTGAACAAAGTCTTCTTTCTGCTATGATGAACAATATATATTTTTGATGATTATTTTAGCTTTATATGGCTCTGCAAGAACTATTGTTTTATATAAATCAAGAAAATTCGGAATCACATTCCTTAATCTTTATGTGTATCTAAATAAAATAATTAATATCAAATGTCGATTTATTAGTGTAATATAGAAAATATTAATGTGAATTAATAGAATCTTCTTATATCATTGTCACATACTTTACTAATATTTTGAAAAACATTATTTGTGCCTAAGAACTATTTATCATTTACTAATACGAAGGATGCTTGCGGCATATATCTTATTTTCTAATTAAAACATTTAATAGTTGATCTTAATATTAGTGATGTTTAAACGATAGGGTAACAGAGTGACTCTAAAATCTCATCGATTTTTTTTATTGCAAACGCAGGCAGATCGAGCATCGGTTCTACTTGAAAGTTATAATTAGAAAATAATATGCATTAATTCGAGACATAATAGTATTATAAGATAGTATATAAATTTCATTAGGATCAATTAGTTTTTTGTAATATATTACCATAATTTTAAATAAATATTTTAAAGGTACCAAGATACGCATTGTCATTTGTACAAAGCAGGACTACAGTGCAACTATCACATATTAACTATAACTTAAATAATCAAGAATTTATCAAACGATACGTGTAGCTATTATGAAATCTTGCGAATAATATATTTATTATAGATGAAAATAGATTCACTTCTATTATTCTTGTAAAATATTGTGAAGTCCTAATAACATTTGAAATTATAGAACCATTTTCCACTAAGAGCTTATGAAATCTAATAAATTATCTGAATTAAAACTTATGACGTTGTCTACTAAAGTGAAGGTCAAGAAAGATGTTGATACACTTAAGATTTAGGGAGTTGCTGGTTTATAAAACACGAATATATAGCTGTTCGTAGTATCACACATAAAATTCTTTTAAATAATTGGTTTCTTTAATAAACTACTAGACTTCAAGACCAGCTAAGATCAAAAGTTATGATCAATGCGATATATATTCTTTGCAAAATTAAATTTTGCATATATTCTATTTGATTCAATGTCAATGATTCAAGTCATTTCCAAGTCTTAAAATTGTATGTACTGAAATTCATGCAATACTAATGACATATTATTTGCTATATGCCTAACTTACATTTGGTAGAATATATATTTATAGTAAGTACTTTTTGTGCTGAACAATATTTCGATAAAATTATATAAATATCTTTCATGTCACTATTGATTTTAAACAATCTGAACATTTGATATTAATAAAAGGCATACTTGATTTAAAGATAATATTAGGTAGTATTCAGTTAAAGTAAGCTGCTTCTTGAACCGTGAAAAAGAATTGTTTATTAACTAGATTTCTTGACTAAATAGCATTACACTAGGTAAATATAGAGTCTTCGAAGATGTAGAATTTCTAGAATTATAATTTTTAAGATTCAATCATAAGTTAAACAAAGATAGTAACTCTTTTATGTTGACCTGGCAGATTTTAGTGAATATTCGATTATTAGAGTAACGCATTGACAAACAACCATCAAATAATACGCGATTGTCAATATTTACAAAATATTATTAGAAAATCTGTTTATCGAGGTACTTCTATTAAAGGTTTAACTCAGTGAAATCAGATTGGCCTCACATCAGATTTCTGACCTATCGAGTAGTCGGCATCAATACTGATTTTACTCATGTTAAGCATTATAGAATTGAGATACATTTAGAGAATCGATCATCAATGAAAACTTTATGTGAATTCCGTTTATAAATTAGTATTCTAGGATCACATACTTTTCCAAAATCCAGAATTATAATAGTTTCTTGCTAGTGATCGATTTAGGCATTATTAGACCTTACAGATTTACATCCAGCTGATTTAGTTTGCCTTTATCATGAATTTTATTTTGCATCATGTAACAAAATTTTTCAAGTTTATAGTTATGTATTGCTAAGGTTAAAAGTACTAACAGCGCCTTCTTAATGATCCACAACTAAAATAAATTGTCAGACTTTTCATTTATAAAATAATAATAATCCTTCTTTATATCTACAAATTAAAAAAGTATTGTTTTACTAAATCAAAGTTGACTTGAAACTAGCATGCAAGTTACTAATGATTATTATGCAATGTTTATTGAATTTATTGATGTGTATTAAAATACGTTAACCTGAACTGTTTTTATAGATTTTAGGTAAATAATTTTGTTGATATCTGCGACAAACCTTCTCTATTATTTTCATACTCCTTGGTTTTTCTGCCGGAAAGAACGAGTTATAAACTGCATGAAATACCTAAACCGTAGTTACGTTACTTTATTATATGGTTGTTCAGTTTAACAGTGAGTTGCTCTTCAAGGAATGAAATAGATACTAAAAAAGTTAAGGTAAAGAGGTAATAAGAAAATAATATAAAATACGTATAGAATTACTTTGAAAAATTTGTATTGTTACACATTTTGCTAATTCCATTAATCTTAATTAAAATAATGATTGAATCTACGTTAAATATTAAAAGCCAGTTAACTTTCTGTAGTTTACTCATTTTATGTTCCAACATCAAAGCACAACCACTAAAAATAATCGGATCAAATATAAATTGTATCATAACAGAAATAAGCTTTTGTGTTCCAATTTCACGCGAAATGTTCTCTTAAGTTTTATTTATTTGTATATGTAACTAATTATTTTGTTTGAAGGATAGATACCTCATCTGATGACGGCACAGCTGCAGGCGTCATCGGTGATGCAGTTGGGGATCGCGGTAAACGTAAAACTAATATTACGGAGCGTTGGCCATTAGCGTCGCGTGACTTTAAAATATGCTGCGTAGGAACTCCTGAAGGCAATTGTTGACTGCGGCGGCGCTGACCGTCGTCCGCGTCACGAAGTATTTGCCCTTTACCCTCCTTTCTTTGCGAGATAAGGAAAAATTAAAAGGAAAAAAGAAGAGCAGGCGAAAGGATCAGTATTGGTAGAAAGGGAAGGAAAATTATTGCGTAACCAATTTGCGGCTGTGACAGACGACATAGAAATGCGCGCGAACAATATTTGTATATGGTTTAAAATTATGTCTTTTAATTGATTAAAGCGACAAGACAAAGACATTCACCGCCTAGAGACAAGATGAAGAGAAAAGATGTTTTGTTTCGTGTACCCAGGCATTACACTGACTACGGGCCCCTTGAACCGAAAGGCAGTAGTGTTTGCACATTACCGATTTGCGGCATTAATAGGCGTCGTGGATGTACCCGACACAATCCCTTAAAAAATGGAGAGGTACGCATGACAATTAAAATAAAACTTTTATTAAAATAAATGACAATAATTACTGGTTTTACAAGACGTAACAAATGCAGCGTACAAATCGACGAATTGCTTATGATTTGAACGCTGCATTCATTACAGATTATATCGGCCTTATGTAGAAAACATGGAAATGCGACAGTACCCATGAGATGAAGGTTCTCTTAACGTGAGTTAAGTGGTTTGCAAAGGTTTTTAGGATTTAAAAAAAATATGTATTTTAGGTGGTAGTTTTTGACTATAGTTATTGCTCTATAGAACCCAAATTAATTTGAAATTAAAATTTATAAATTTCACGCTTCAGCCAAAAAAAGGTCAACCTTTTTTCACCTTATGTAGGACCGACTAAAAAATGTAGCTATTTCTGTTTATTACTTTAAATAATAGAACTCTGAGCAATTTAGCATACTCACGTACAGATATTAGGATTTAATAAATCATACGTATTTTTGACAACGTGATGTTCGCGACTTCGATACAAAGAGACGGTTGAACTTTATATATTTTTCAAAAATTTAAATAACTTAAGATAAAAATCACCTACCAACCCGCATTGGACCAGCGTGGTGGGAAACGATCCAAAAACCGCCTAATGGATAAGGGTGTATTAGGGGAGGCCTGTGTCCAGCAGTGGACAATCACAGGCTGATGATGATGATGAAGATAAAAATGCATCATTAAAATGCGATTTTTCACCCCCTTAATCTATTACATCCATAGTCAACATAATCTATTTACAATAAAAAAAATTAATCATCTTAGTGACCTTTCTCCATGGCCGAATATAAAATTGGTGTACAAAAACTACTTATCATATACAAAGTTTCGTTTACTACAAGATACTTAAGGTCATATTTATATTTTAATTATTTTAAGTTTTAATACGTAAATAGGAAGCCACTATTTTTAATACTGCCCCTTGCCTATTTCTTAAATTATTTTGTGCATCCTTAATTTGCTAATTTCGCGTGAAATTTCCTGTGTGATATAATTGTTACATTTAGCTAATCGGTGTTATATCTGACGTCACCCGGGGCGGAAAGAAAATGATAAGCGACTCCGAACGATTTGCAATAAAATATATTAATGTTCAATTGTTTTTATATTTTGTTGCCTTCACATAAAACATGAAAATATCCAATCTTTCTAAATAGAATAATTTATAAGGAACGAAGGTGTAAAAATAAACAAAACTTGTCATATTTTTATATTAATTGTCTCTATAAACCCTTTCATATTATAAAATATTATTCAAAAAAAATTAGTAAGAGATTTTTGTTTGTCAAAATATTTAATCATAATAACAAAATCCTCAGATATGTCTGAAAGCTCCATAATAAACCCATTTCTCAATCTGCTTAAGGTCTGCGAAAGAGGTTCAAACCGTTCACATTTCCTTCACCTCAATAAGGAAAATGGGTATGACAAATTAGACAAGACAACAAAATCAATATCAAAGTCTAAGTAAAAGTTTAATGCTATTAAACTTGTTATCATAATAGTATGACAAGGTAAATACAGTTGTTGATGGAACTATTTGGTTACTTACATACTATTGACGATTTGTACAACCATTATCGAACATTGTCTCACTTTTATTGATACATTGGGAGTTTTAATTATAAATATCTGTATATGAGCTCCTCATCGGATAAGCTTGTAAATATAATACGTCAGTGCTTGAAAAAAATCCTTACACCTAATACATGCATTCAATGGGATTTTCTGCCTTCTTACTGTTTGATTACTTCTTTACCTGATGTTAACTTATGAACAAAACCTGGAGCAATATTTCAATTTAAATATTTTTTACAATTTTTTCTATTGGAACTATTTTTGCACCTTTCCACCTTTTTCCTTTTTATCATTCGAAGGTTGACTGCTAGAAAATACTATTGTCTTTAAATCTGCCTATGTAACGCTCGTGGAAAAGTGTAAATTACTAAACTAATAAATTTAGTTAGTCCCTGTGTTTTTTAAATCACATTTTTTTAATAGATCAATGTAACAATACAAAATATTAAATGTTGTTAGTCGACTTAATTTTTAAGAATAAACCTTAAAGCCTGAGTTACATTCGCAATTGGAGCCAACGCACACCGTATTTTACTTTTATGGAGCGTTTGGATTTAAACTGGCCTAAAAGCCTTCCCGGAGTTATAACTAGACGGGCCTAACATTTAATATGCAAAGCGTAGAACTATATATTTCTACACATGCTGCATTAAAATCTATTCTCTTTTTAAATAACTACTTGTAAGGAGATACAATTAAGGTTAAGAAATTATTGCATTCACGCCATAATGTACTATTTATAATGTTTCATTAAAATAACTTTTATGAAAATTACTTCAAAAGATAATTAAAGGCATTTTGTTATAGTCTATTAACATAACATTTTCATTGCCTACAATTTAGCTTTTTCATTGAAATCGGATTTCACTGTAGAAAATCAATTGAACATACAGAAAATTTAACGATTAGAAACTGTTATAAAAGTACGTGATGTCATTTACTAAAATATAAAGAATACAAGCGTAACCTTAAATATACTATTTTTTACCCTTATAGATTCGTAGATTTACTGCAACGTCATTTAACAACGATTTCTTTCAAAAAGTGATCATTGTGACAAAGTACAAACTAAAAAAAACATTAAAAGGAAAAGTAAAAGTGCGAACGTAAGATCATTTATATTCATCGAGTGAAACAAGTAACGCCAGCCGCCTTCACAGAAGTCAAACAAAAGAGAATGCCGCAAAGAAATCATTGACCGAATTCTATTGTAATATTTCAATTCCAAACTAAGCGACATCTTCACAAACGAACCTACCGAAGTTACAACCTAAAAGAAAAGGGAGGAAAGAAAGTCTCACGAGGCATTTTCATTTCCTTCTAAACGGCGTCAAATGCACTGAGCATTAAAAAAAGATAATGCAGAACAAGAACTAAAGATCACACGCATTAGTTTGTTTTGAATATTTAACACTCTGCGAAAGATCTTAAAGATGTAATTGTTATAAATATACTTTTGCTTTAATAACTCTTACACAAGTGCCTCGTATACTAGTATAGGTAAGGGCGCGTGCTTTAGAAACCGGAGGTCGTGGGTCAAATCCTGAGGGTACTCAACAAATTTTCATTGTTGTTTTCTCGTTGGTTAGGGCAATTTGGGGCTATGCCCTGATTGTCTGAAAATAACGATGATCCATGCGTCAGATGGGCATGTAAAACGCTGGTCCACCCACTGCATTGGACCAGCGTGGGGTGTGGTGGTGTATTAGGGGAGGCCTATGTCTAACAGTGGACTATCACAAGCTGATAATGATGTACTAGGACTAAAGCAAAGTATTACTATATTTTAAAATATAGTATAACTTTGCATAATTTAAATTATATAATGCTTTAATATAATCTTAATCAAGTACAACATTTTAGTAAGTTGTTACTTTCGAGTACATAAGAATATCGCAGACTATTATAATATATATTTTAAACGGATAATTTATTCCCCTATTCCTTCTGATCACTAAGATGTGACAGTTTTTCCATCTTCCATTCGTAGCAAGCGGTGATGAGGTTAAATTGATTGCGACGCGGAGTATGACATAAATGGTACATACACTAATTAGATATATGTAAAGTCAGCCATTTTTTTTGTTAAAATATGACATGCATTCTTATATGGATTATTTTAAGTTCATGGTGTAGTAACTATAATTCACAAACAATGGCCGCTATTGTGTGTTAACGCTCACTGACGTGTACATGTTGAAGGAAACTCAATTTCCTACCGCTAAAAGCGTCGTTAGTTAGAGTTGTCGAAACCAATAGTGGAACAGCAGTAATGTACGTTGTGAATCATATTTTGAACAACATTGCTTTATTGGTAAAACAACATACGAAAATTAAAATATTTTCTGTCATAATTAATTGATATATTAAAGTTTGTTTGTAAATAAAATGTGAAATTTCCGTCACAGTTTGGGATTGATACACCTTACTGAATTATGGCACACTATATTTATTATAAAGTTTTCATTCATACTTTGAACTAATTTAGTTTGACAAATTCTGATTTTCTTCAAAAATCTTAGCAAAATATAATTTATTTGGTTGTTCGCATAAAAGCAAATACAGTGTTTTTACGAGTTTTGCCGTCTAATAATTTAATGAAAGAGATATGTGTGATTATACATTAAATATTCGACGGCATAAATATAGCATATAGTACCGTTTACATTGAAATCAAAACTCTATCTAATGCTTTTGTTTTTAACCTTATTTATTTAAAAATGTGAAAGTGTGTTAATGTGGATTTGTGTTTGTTACTCGCTCGCGCGCAAACTATTTTAATGATATAGATGGAACTTTAAAACGATATATTTAACACATCAGATTATTTAAGGGAGAACAAGATATATAGTGTCGAAATACTATTTCTAATGTGAGTAATTAGAGAAAAGGAGTCTCGATATTGACGTTTTATCTCTGTGCGATGGCATATCTAAAATCAAACTCTTCGAGATTTCTAAAATCAAAAGTGGGATAAAGAATTCATAACCTGCAAAGAAGGAATAAATTATACGGTGTACCGTCTCAAGTAATCACAGATCGTACAGGCTGTTACTTTGGTGGGCTAAGAGATAGCTGCCTAGACCGTTGTTCCATTAATTCGTGCGCCGATTTGCGGCATGAAAGTGGCACATTTCATGGTATGGATTTTGAGACACAGTGATGCAGCTGTGAAGGCAACGCAGCATTGTGTTGCAGCCGTTGTACTATCGTTGCAAAGCGGTGAGGCATGCCTACTTAGCAGAGCGGCGTGGCTTCGATGGCGTCGTAGCATGGCTGCGAAGCGATACGGCGTAGCTGCGGTGGCGATGCGATAGTGCAGAGTACGTTTTTGGCGAAACGATGCAAAATAGGTGGTGAGGAGTCGCGGCGCGGCTTAGGTGATTGTGCAGAATGAATACAAGGCGCACCCATGGTGCTGAACTCATCGGTTGGTGAGAAACGTGTGATTTTGTAATGCTTTTGATCACGTATGATGTATGTGTGTTTTTGGACACGCGATTTGGCGATGCCTCTGTCCATTTGAAAAAGTAGGAGAAAAATACATCAAATTTCCTTTCGTTTCAATATATATTTATTTTTTTGATTAAAATGTATTTTTTTTGTTTATAATTAAAATGTTTTACATGGCGAATTGTATATTAATACAAGTGATTATTTTTCCCTGAGCAATGTAAAATTAACAAATTGTATATAAATTTACTCGTAGTTTCATCTTTGATGAGATATGTAAGGCGTTTACTTTATGTTAAAATGTTGTGAAATTAGTCACTGTATTTATTTCGTTTGATTACAAGAATGTGAAGCTATAGCGTAGCAACGAAATACGTTGCTTATAAACAATATAATTATGAAATCTTAAAGCAATGAATACATTAAATTAAATCTAAAAGTATTAATAAATTCATTATCTTTACACTTTTTTGATTCTATAAAAACATATACTAACGAGTCATTTATTATTCACGATGAATCAATAGTGACAAATATTGGATACAAAAATTGATTAACTTACAATATTTTAAAATAAAATTCAAACACTCATAATTTGACGCAAAAAGACTATTTAAACAATATTTTTGTGCAAGGACAGACAGTTCAGCAATATTAATAGTTCCAACTTTTAATCTATATAACATATTATAGATTACTAATTCAGTTCTTTTTGTTTATTTGCACGTAAAGCTGCTTCCTATTTAACCATTTAAATATCTTAGTAAACATGACGTATCAATAGCGCTGACTTACGTAATGGTATGTTGCATTTTTGGAACCCTTTTTTTTATTTATTTTTTGTAAAAGTACTTTGAAATTGTTATAATGCTAGGTCTAGGCCAATCTACAGATTCCAACCTGGTACTTTTCGATGACACAAGCGCAGTAATGTATCTTTGTCTATTCAGAGGCAAAACTAAATTTACCCATAACACACAACGTTACATAATCTCTATATTGCCTTATTTAGAATCGCTATTAATTCAAAAAACATTGACATAGCAAACGCGATATGGGGAAAATATCTAGTTTTTTTTTTATATTAATGTTTGACAAAAATGTATATTATATTTGAAGTAGTCATCGCATGAAGCTTGTACCTAGCAAAGAAAATTAAAAGATGAAGTTTGATAAATTACAATATTCGGCGAGTTAAATAATTCATGGCGTTAACTTTCACAGAAACTCGACGAAAGAGCTGACCGTAAAGAAACGGTTGACCGAATCGTAATATTTCTTTTTCAAACTACGCGTTATCTTTACAAACAAACTTATTAATGTTACGAACTAAAATCTAAAGATATGAAGTTTCCAGAAATTATATCTTCGTAATAACGGAAAAAACTATAAAACTTTTGACATTATCACTGATCACCACTAAATAAATACAGGAAATGTTGCTGTAAAATATATGTTAGCATAGTAGTCCACTGAGTTAGTAATATAAATAAGACTCTTGAAGTCTAAAAGTTATGGTAATTAAATTAATTTAATTGGCGTGGAGAAGACCGAGCAAACATAAACAAATCGACCTGCACATTTAGATGATTGTAACTAAATAAACGTCCATGCGCTCAACAGTTTTCGAAAATTACCGCAGACACGTTTATAAGATATTCCAAAACATCTTATAGTTGTGTCTATTTTAGTTCTAATAGAATAAAAGTCGCCTTTCAAGTAATCATGTTAGAGTTTCAGTGTAATCTCGCAGGTAGGCAAAGTGTATTTGCCTTTCTCGCTATGAATTCTTTATTAACAAGGGAAACCTGTTACGAAGGGTCGCGTCACTTTGAGTCCGTAGAAGATTCTTGTTACGTTGAAGAGGTCGGTTGTGTTTGTTTAACTCTTCTTGTAAAATAAACATTTATTATGGGTACTAATGTTTTTAATAATATTTTATTTGACCAAAAATCTCAAAATTGCAGTTGAATTTTTTTACTTTGCACCCGCCAATATACAATGTTTATTATTATTGCTTGTTTTTTAATTACATTTTTTTCTTTTTCAAACGTCCTACTCACTTTTTTCTCAAAGTAAAAAAATAGAGAAAAGAGAAAAATTAAACTACGAAAAGATTTCGTCGGAGTTGTTGAGTTTCGTCTCAAGAAGGCATAATAAAAATATCATTAATTTCAAATTTTCGAGTCTACCATAGTACATCCAAATTGGTGTTATGAATTCACTTTAATGTCCTTCACAATTTTCTCATGGTCAATTCCTTTAATGATAATTGAATTCTCAAAAACCTTTTTGTTATGAGTCAAATTTGTTAGCCACTAACTTTAAAACAGGTTTATAAACAAGTCTTGTTATTTTGAATAACGACTTAGCCGTGGGGCTTTCGCCCTTTTAGCTACATCCGGACCAGACAGGCCCGAGTAACGCCAGTTAAATAGCCTGCATTCCTCTGAATTCTTTTTCCTGAAATTAATTTACGAACCACTAGTCGTAGTGGTTAGTGACTGTGACTGTTGCTCCAGAGGGTGTAGGTTAACTTTTCACCACAAGAGAAATATAGTGTGATGAATATATGTATTTCTTAAAAGGAATATTAAGCCTATACATTTATTAGTCATCCAGTTTCCATAGTGCTAACTAAGTTGAGTTTGAGACTAGTGGTGTTTTAATATAGTCACAAGACGTTTATTTACTAATTTATTTAATTCTTTATTACTTGTTTTAAATTATATTGTTTTACTATTTATAAAGCGTTGTATCCGTGTACAGAAATGAAACATCCTATCTGAAACTTGTTAAAATATTTTATTAAAACATCTAAAAGTTTTACTTTATATGCATTGCCAAATATAACACAAACAATGTCATACTACGCTTGACTATTATTTATTATGCCTAATATTTTTTCTACGACTTTATAAAATATTTTAGTATTATTTTTTAAAACAAAGATCTTGAGACTTAAATTTTCTAGGTGAGTACAAAATGAAGAGCTCCTTGTTACAAATAAGTTAGGCAGAAAATTAATAATGCCCTATTTTAGCTGTTGTAACAAGGCGTCGAGCTATTGACGCTTTTTAATATAAGTATTTTCTAAAGCTTACATCAAAATAGATAAGAGATAAATATAAGAAAGTAAAATCGAATGTGAAACAAGAAAATGTAGGCTTTGATTTTTGTAATTTTGACTAAAGCCCTTAAAAATATTTTTATTTAAGTATTATCGTTTCGTCTGTATAACAAATAAATTTTAACTAAAAAGTATGACCGACTTCTAACAGCGTATTCGCAACGTGCCCTCCGTACGACATTGAGTCGCGTTTGCTGCCACCGCATTTTAAATCTCTGATAACTTTTAAGGTATTAATTTCATCAAAATGTAGTCTGTGACACGTTTTATGTACATAGAATTATTTTTTTAAAGCAATAAGTTTTATGTGAACTTAAACTGTGCTATCTTAAATAAGCTTTAAATGAACCCGACTGCCATTTTTAAAGATGTTTACATTAAAATGCTTATTGTGCGTGTTTTAAGAATACATAGATGTATGCTACTGCGGACTTTATTGTGGACCAATTCAAGTATTACGATTATGTAACGCATACTTTATGTCTATCTTTTACAGTTTTGGCAGCGTTTGAAATTTAATCGCACGAGGTGTGATTTTCGTTTCTGTAATTTCTTTTATTTCTCAAATATCTCCTAAACTACTTTTAACTACAAACTTTTTTCACAAATTATTCGCTCGCGTTTCTGTGTATGCATACGAAATTAATTAAACAAAGCGAGAGAATATTAAACTAAAGCGATAACTATAAAAGTAACTAAGTATAAATGAAACTAAGAATACTTAAATAATATAGATTAATATTACAGGAAGGGAAGAAACCAGTAGCTGTTTTAACTAAAGCTACACGTACTACACCATTCGCAGCAGGGTAAACTTCGACAATGATCCCCATTGGCCATCGCAATGGTTGAATATCGTCATGGTGTGTAATTACCACTGCAATAGCATAGCATTAGATTTCTTATCAAGCCATTTATGCCTCACCTGTTAATTGTGTAAAAATTCTAAATGCCACCTTTACAGTAGGATTGCACCATTTTATTATGGTCAGAAATTTAAGCGCAACTAATGAACAGAAATATTACCTAACAATCAGTAACATGCAAATATATGACACTGCCATACACTTTAAGACTAGCATCTGCAGAATGGACAATATTAACAAATAATTGTTTCAAAACATTTAGATGATGCGGTATTTTAATGAACTAAGAAGCTGCAGTTGCGCATAAATTGTTCAAATAAAGTACATATATGAGCGGGAGGATAGCTATTCCATTCAATACGTTCTAGCCACAATTGTTTGATTTATAATTTTGCAAAAAGACTAACTGGTGTAGCTAGCCCTAATACGTCCCATAAGCGGGCAACTAACAAAAGATTATTGCGTTTCGTGCAAGCACGATTATCTTTCATAGTTGTAAACATAAAGGTATCGAACGAAGGGTCCGATGCTAAACCTAAAATCTTCTGCGTTTCTATTAACAATAACCTACGAAGTGAAGTACGACTGAACGCGTTTTGTAGAAGTAAATATTCTTTCACACTTGTCCTCCTGAGGACTTAAAAATGTTCGACGCGGAGTCTCTTCGCGTTCAAAACATTTACGAACCGATTGATCCTTTGAATCTTCATAGCAAATTAAAAAATAGCTATTTTTTTTCTCAAACAGTTGTGTACCACGGGATTCTTCGAAAACTAATTATTTTTGACAGCAATAAATACTTCACCCATTAGTATGTTTCCGAATACGGTTTCAATGGCAGGGGGTCTGGAGGTGCCAATACGGAAACAATTGAACACCTAACAATAAGTTTGCTTCACTTAGCTCGTGCCAATGAGGATCAGCTAGCGGAATATTGACTAAGTGTTGTACTACTGAAGTGTCAATGTTGTCTAAAGGTAACGTATCAGTGATACGATCAACAATTAACACGTTTATATTGTATTTATATTGTTTATTTTTTGATCGTATACGATATTAACGTAGCCTATAACGGGATGCGACGCTAATTCGATACCCTAATAGAAGAAAGCGGAATAACATTCAAATTAAGTTCCCTACAGCACGCGATGGTTATTGTATTATTTTGCGAACCGTTGTCTATAAGTGAACGCACGGGTCCAAAAATACCATTACCATTGTAAACATAAACTAGCGCATTAAAAAGAAGAACGGTCTTAAATGCTTGACACACTGGCTTCTACGATATCACAGAAGAAATAGATTGAGATTAATTTTTTGGTTCGTCCTTAGAAAATGAAATATTTTCGTTTTGCGGCTGAGTGACGTAATATAAATTATTATCAAAATGCAAAAACGTATGATGACGTTTGTCACAAGTTTTACAATTAGGAACAGTATGTATAAAGCTAAGGAAATCCACACATCCATTATATTTCTTAACACATTTAAACTTGTCCTTTGCGAACATGGATCTAAATAAAGAACACGTATTTAAATAAACGTGGTCCATTTTCTTACATAGGGCACACTTGACTTTACTATTAAAATAAACAACATCACGCGATATGAAGGTATTGTGTATTTGTTGTTTCGGTTGCGAGTGAGATGCGTCCGGCAAGACTCTATTATGCGGCCGTGGATGACGTTTTGCGTGAGGCGTAGTATTTAAACGGGTCGAGTTATAATAAGTTGACTGATTGTTCATAAAAAATTGAGATTGGAATAAAATAAAATTAAACTATGGAATGTAGGTATATCTTCTTTGCTTGATTCCATCTCAAAAGTGTTAATAATGCAAAAAGGAAATTTCTTTGATGCAATATGTAGAAACATATAATCTGCCAGGTTATTAGCTTTTAAGTTCTTTAATGCACCAACAGCTGACACTTATATATCTTAAAAACTAGTAAAAGGACTAGCGGAAGCGGTTCCGAACGTTTTAAAATTTAACAACTGACCAAAGTATGTTGACGCTAAGGTACGCGTGTCCTCATAGCGGTCAACTAGCCAGTTCCATTTTAAGGGATAATTTTCGGGACATGGTGTAATACCAGCAAAATCATTAGAAGCCTTTCCAGTTAATTTGCCTAAAAGGTAATACAATTTGTCGTCATTACTTAGCGAGTCGTGGTTATGTACGTTAGACTTAAAACTTATGTAGAATAAGGGCCATCGTCGGATGTCACCGTCAAACGATGCAATTTCAATTGACGGTAACCGAGATGGGCGTGCGGACACTTTTTATCTTTTGAAGCGGGTTGTGATTTATTGCACAATGAAATAATGCGTAAAATATACGAATAAATTCCTTCGAAATCGGAAAGAATACAGTAATTTGTTTTAGCTATTGGATCAACAGTGATTAATAAAGCGTTATAATTATCTAAAATAATACTAAATTGATTTCTCATGTCTTCTAATGTTTGAACACTGCGGAGAAATATTCTTTACTTTCGTTATTGTTAAGAGCGCATTGTGCTTTATCATATATTTTATTTATGCATGTATATTAATTCTTCCAGCAACTAGACTGCGAAGAATAGTAAGTCTTTATGGGACAATGTATACGTTTTACAACAAAATCAGTAAACGTTCAGAATTTATCTATCATTAAATTTAAAAGGTAGTCAAGAAACGTTTATGTGTTAAAGGTTATTACGATATTAATGAATTTTTAAATGATAACACAGCCTGGTAATGGAATGCTCGCTCCAGGTCCTGTTTCAAAATTGCATAATATGTAATGCCGAATTATCAAATTGTTTGTAATTTTTAAAAGTTGACATAAAAAATAGCCCGCTGAGTGGTAGTGTGTTTGACAATCAATAAGCAAGTGTAAACTTCTATATTGAATAAAGATATTTGAATTTGAATTCGAATATAGAGTGTCACGTTTAGCGGTTAAAATAGTAAATTGATTAGCGTCAGTTATAGAAATAGGTGCGTCTTATTTAGGTGGCATCTTGAATATATCCACGTACAAAGCGAAATGAAAATAAAATTATTAATATTTAAACAACAACAACGTAATAACGTAAATACGTTGGTAGGCGTGAGCGTAAGAGCATGGCGTCATTGAAGTAGATAAAACTACATACAAGTTGAATGCGATATGACGCGAATGGCTAAATGATGCAATTATATGCGTAAATATAAGGCGAGTGATTATTATATATAGCGATTTAAAACTAATGCGTTTAGTACCTAAGCCTACTAAAGTATATGGATAGGTACTAACAGTAGATGAAGGCGGTGGCCGATAAGCGTTAGGCAAAAAAAATATTTATAAAATAAACCCGAACAACATTGAAATAACTTTGAAACAATTACTACGCGTGTATTATATGACCATGTGGTCAGGTTATATGGAAATAACTATTGCCGCGATTAGAAGTTAATGACAATTATAAATAATAGTTACGCAATCTACGATATTTCAGAAGTACTATACAGGATATGTAACTGATCTTTCCGGCTCGAAGGACCAAAACTTATGGCTGCGCGGGCACGTATTCATTCAAGTTTCGTCAGCCAATTTGATTGGACCAACTAGCTCGAGTGACAGCGATATGGTAGATTCTATTTAAGGACCAGAAGCTAGGATACGGTTCGAAGGATCATATGCGTAATCCGGCTCGGACAACGTGGTTATGAAGCCGGATTGGAAATGCGAAAATAGGAAGGATAAATACCTCGTATGATGGCGGCACAGCTGCAGGCGTCTTCGTTGATGCGGTTGGGGTTCGCGGTAAACTTAAAACTATTAGAACGGAGCGTTGGCCATTCGCGTCGCGTGATTTTAAAATATGATGTGCTGCTTAGGAACTCCTGAAGGCAACTGTCGACAGCGGCGGCGCTGGTCGTCGACCGCGTCACGAAGTATTCTCCTTTTACCCTCCTTTATTTGCGAGATGAGGAAAAATTAAAGGAAAAAGAGGGCAAGCGAAAGGAACGGTATAGTAAGAAAGGAAAGAAAGATTATTGCGTAACCAATTTGCGGCTGTGTTAGGCGACATAGAAATGCGTGCGAATACAAATAATTTAAAAAATGGGACCAATGAGAAGCTAATATCTATCATTAATTATATCATATATCTATCATCTAACATAAAAACGAATGAACAAAATTGGAGCACTAGGAGCAGAGCAACAAAGTAACATAATTAAAAAAAAATACATACGCTCCGATTTGAGTACCTCCTTCTTTTAAAAAGTCGGTCTAAACGAAAAAACTTCAATCTTCTTTTGTAATTAACTAGTACTCCTCCAAGCAGAAAATGTGTGAATTTGGATTTGTTAGTAGTTTCAGAAATATGTAAGTAATAAATATTTCAATGTAAAACAAGGGCCCAAATAATATTAATAAAATTGTACCGCTTAGAATAGTTTTCTATAATATAAGTGGTGATATACACATTTATTAATTTAAACTGAACTACATATCAGGTCAATTAACGTTCAACAACAAAGTTCTTAATTTTTTAACTGTTCTTTGATAATTTGCAAATTTATCATTCCATACATTTAACCGAATTCCAAACATATTCTGAATTTACTTTATGTGGAGGCAAATTCAACCCTCGTCATAAAGCGACTCCCTTATTTGCATATTAAAGTTCTTGACATGGATCTGGCTGATCCATCCAGACTAAACATCCGCTAAAAGGGTATGTACTTGAATTTATATTAATGAAATACCCTACTCAAATAAATAGTTAAACAATACTGCTAATTAATTAAATATAATTTAAATATATATATATTTTTTACGGATGACTTCGTTGGTGGCGTTAACCACACAACCCGGCGGGTCTCGAGGGCTGTGCAACTTTAAGTGTGACAGAATTCACCTCTATTCTGTGGCTTAGCCTCCGAGGGACCCCTGAAATGGGACCTCGGCTCGGGCTGCCACTTCTTTATCCCGTAAGCGGGCTTGATCGAGGGTGCCCAAGAGGTTCCCCCGAACAGGTTCTCGCTTTGTCAGTAGCGTGGGCTCAGTACCTGCGTTGGGTCAGCCGCGGAAGCTAAGAGGAACCTGGCCGGCCTGAGGTGTAAGGCCGGCTGTGAGGAGGCTTGCTCCAAGCGGCTGCAGAGCCCGCTTTGGATGCGCCTTTAGAGGGTGCGAGGGACGGGTTGCAGGAGGTAGACGTGCCGCCCTTCCTGTCCTCGCAACTAGGGTGGAGTCGCGGGGAAGAGGAGTGTCGGTATTCCGTAGGCCGCTCTCCTATAATCCGCGACTCGGGGGCGCACCGCTGGTGCGGTGTGGAGGGCCGTGGGAGGGGGACATTCGGCATGGTGTCGTCGATCTCCTCCTTCTACGGCCGAAATGGAGCTAGCGGCGGAGCTTAACATCAGGGCCGCCGCTGGGGCTGGGAGTATCGTCCCTGTGTGGCTGGGAACTCCTGGTCCCATGGTCCCTAAGAACAGACCGGGAGTCTGTTACCTAACTACAGGGGCCGAGACGAAGGGCGCGCTAGTTCCGACGCGCCCAGAGGGAGGCAGATGGCCGTAAGGCCGAGATGGGGCTGCTTCGGCGGCCAGCGCCGGTGGGGTTGCAGATGAGTGCAAACGTTCCTGTGACCCCACCCAAAGGCGTCAGGAAGGAACAACGGGTGGTTTTAGTCGGTGCGAGTCCGACATAACCCGTCTTGCCCCCGCGAGGACGGGTATGGCTAGGCATTTCGGCAAAAAAAAAAAAAAAAAAAGGGTGCCCAAGAGGCGAGCCTCGGCTCGATCAGCCGCTGGTCAGGTCCATGCTCTATACCCGTTAGGCAACATTTATCGAGGGTGCCCTGGTGGCTCGAACCTCGGCTCGATAATTTGCTTTTGGACTTATTAGTGGAAGGTATTTACCGCCCTATCTGATTGGTGAGAATCGGCCGGTACGGCCGATATCTGTTACGGTGTATCTAGTTTGTCCTCGACGGCGAGGACAAGTTGTAAGCGTAGTGAGTTTAAACGTGCTTGCACGATTGTAGTCTCATCGTCCGGATCCGTTATCGCGTTTTGCGCTCTTCGATGGACGTCGTTTTAGCGAGTGAAATTGTTGGTTCGTAAGCGGCGTTGCTCGAACTAGATCGTTTGGGTGTTGCGAGCCGAGTCGAAATATCGGATAGACGCTTGTTTTAGATATTGTTTGATAGTGGGCATTCAGATCCCGGCAGGTCAATGTTGCGAGGTAATACGGCGCACCAGTGTCCCTGCGCATGAATCTGTTTTGCAGGACTTGAAGCTTTGTCAATGTGTGATTGCTTTGCATGTACAAAGACGGGACTGGCATATGTTAAAATTGGACGTGATGACTGTCTTGTATAATAACACCTATTGCGCAGAGATAATTTGTTTTAGGATTTATTAGTGGAAATAGTCGACCTAAGACGTAGGTCGCTCTGTTTTTGACCCGCGTTATGTGCGGCCAAATGTCAGGATTTGTCTAAGATTACCCTGAGGTATTTGGTCTGTTTGACCCAGGGATAGGGAAATCTAGGAGTCGGACATTGAAGGAAGGCAGGTCTTCGTCGCGTGAAGAAAAATGGCGCGCTTTTGAAGGATTGATTTTATTCTCCATTTCCCGAACCATTCCCAGGATATTGGCTGCGGATTGGAGTCTTTGACTAACCAGGATAGGACATCTACTGGTTGAGTATATGCAGGTGTCGTCTGCGAATAAGGAGGTGTCTACAAGACGGTGTTGTGGGATGTCGTTAGTATATAAAGTGAAAAGGATTGGTCCCAATACGGAGCTTGGGGTACGCGCACGGACCGGTCGAGGTAGTGATTTGGTTCCTCTACGCGGTATCGGAACGTTCGATTTGAGGAAGTCTCGTATGATGAATACGAAGTCTGCACGCCGAGCTTATATAACGTATATAAGCCCTTCGTGCCATACTTGTCGAACGCCTTCGCCACGTCGAGGAAAAGCGCTCCCGTGTGATGGCCTCGTATTAAGCTGACTTTAATTTTCTCCGTGATGCGGTGAATTTGGTGAGTGCAGAGTGTTTGGCCTGAAGGCGAATTGAATAGGGTAGGGAGCCGTTTAGATTTCATAAATTCTAATAAGCGGGCTTGGACAAGACGTTCATATATTTTTCCGAAACCCTTTAGGAGGCTAATGGGACGATAAGAACTGGGAAGTGCGGGTGGTTTGCCGGGTTTGAGGAACCCTATAATCTCAGCGTCCTTCCGCGTTTGGGAAAATACCCTGAAAGAGCTGCGTTATAAATTAGGACTAGGATATTAATTATATGTTCCGGTAGGATTTTAATGACGCGGTTGTTTATTCCAGGTGCCTCGAGCTTCTGAGGTTTGAGATTTTGATAATCGACTTAACTTCGCCGGTCACCGGTGAAGTTACATCGCGAGGAGGAAGTTGAGTCAACCGCTGACCTCGCCTCACCGTTTGGCGGTGAGCGGCGTTGATCGGTTGAGTGCTTGGCGTGCAGTGCCCTCGAGGCTGTCGGCTAGACATTCGCTTTTTCTTCATCGAGAAACGCCAGAGGAGCATCAGGAAGGTTAGAGTGGATAAAGGCGCATCGGAGGGTTCCGATTCCGCCCTAGGCTTTTGGGAAGCTTGCCAGAAGGCTTGATGGATGTGGGTGCATGTTGTTAGATCTGTATCCCACCGATCGTTCCTGAGTTCAGCTATGCGCGTCTTGACCGATGTTCAAGGGCGCCAACTGTTTCCGGTTCCGTTCGGTTGATACAATCATAGGCACGAATCGCAGCCCTCTGCGTCGCAAGAGTCCTCGATGTCGTTGCAAGGCCCAGCAGGGGTTTTCTCCACTGGGACTTGCTTCGAGGAGGCCTCGACGACACATTGGACATGTGTTGTGAGCGCATGAGCAGCGAGATTCGTCATAGCACTGTGCAGGACTTTAGGAATGGCATCTAGGTGCGGCGAGCTAGTGCTGCTCTAGCTGAGATTTGAGTTTGCGCAGTCAATTATCGTTTTGGATTGATGTTTTGGGAGTCAGGTGGTCCTAGTTTGAGGATGACTGGGCGGTGATCGGAGGTTAGATCTTCTATGACCCATACCTCTAAAAGAGATTGACATTTTTAGGAGGCAATATCAAGCACATCCGATCTGTGCCTACCGTGTGCGGGTAGTGCGTATGCTCAAGCGGAGCAACAACACGAGTTAAGTAGTTCAGATAGTGCATCAGTGCCGCACCTCGCGAGTTGATTGTGTAGCTGTTCCATCGGTGTTTGCTATTGAAGTCGCTCGGAATGACGGCGCCTCCTAGGGAGAATAGCGTCTCGAAGTCGGATTATCTCGGAAGAGCTTCTACATGGTAAGTAGACTCGAGGCTATGGTGATTGGCGCGTGTCCTGTCATGGCTAACCTACAGACCGAGGCTTCTATGTGCGTTAGCGTCGACGGCGTGTCGATTGCTTTACAGTGCAGGGACTTTTATATAAATGAGCGTGCCGCCGTGTGAAGCGCCGCCGATCATTTCTAGATGTTATAGTTAGCTATTTTCGGATCTCTCTCTGGCTTTAGAACGTCTCCTGCACCAGTAGAATGTCGACGTCGTTTTCGCGTAGAAAACTGAGATTTCGGTCTTTTATCCGCGAGACCGTTTGCGTTGAAAATGAAATGTTAACTGCGCGTGGCTTTAGACGGCCCGGGCCGTTTCTACCATTTAGTATGGGCGTATTCATTAACGTCCCGTAATTAAATGACTCAATTGCCATACTTACGAAGTATGGCAAGACGGCTCGAAATTCCGACGACGGCGTCGAATTCTGCGGTAAGACGATCGAGCTCTGCGGTCAATCTGTCCGGCTAATGTTTGCTATGGCTAGCAGCTGTGGGCTACGCGGAGCGCTTGGTTTGGCGGCACCGCGGGCGCCTCGGCGCTACCTGCGGTGGTTGTTGCTGCACGCGGGCATTGGAGCGTGCGCGAGCGCTGTGGTTGCCACGCCGTAATAGGTCGAGGGGCGGGAAGGAAGTGAGGGAAGCACCTGGGAGCGCCTTGGGACGGATGAAGGTGCTGGTGGTTTGCGTTTGGGTGCTCTTAGGGCAGCCCAGAATAGCCGTGGCCAGCGCTTTGGCAGTTAACGCATGCCGGCGGTTCTGCGTGTGAGTACTTCCCCTCTAGGTCTACGGCAATCAGTGCCATGGTCACAGGCACTTGACGCAGCGAGGCGGCGTGACAGTTACGGGCCGAGTGCCTGTCACATCTGGCAGTTAGGACACTGCGCAGGAAGGCCATTTGAGTGTGGCGCGTGAAATGTGATGCGACTTATGTCGCATATGTGGTGTAGGTCATACACCTTTTGCCCTCGGTGGAGCGTTCCAGGTCAGAAGGACCACATTAAAAGGCTTTAGTCTTAGGGTGAGTTAGGCGGAAGGCCGAGTAAATTGGGATGTTTTGCCCTTGATGAAATGTAGATGTCCTCTGGGCATCTCCTTCGGCAGTCCTTTGACGACTGTCCAGTATGCGCTCTTCCGGGAGCGCATGTGTGGTAATAATAGTCGTTCTTAGAGATACGACGTAACCTGACGGTGCGTCACTGGTTTCAGTTGCAATTTAATGCCCTGGTTCGAGTCGGTGCTGTGAATTTATTTTTATTGACAGCGCGACGTAGTTCGCCCATTTCCTTCGACCGAATATAAATCGGCGGAGGTTTTTATCCCTAGGTGGAATTGATGGTTGCTGAGAAGCAGCCGAAGATGCTGGAAGCAGCAGATGGTGTTTACAGAAGCAGCAGGTGGTTGCCTTGATGAGGCGATGTTGTTGGCCGTGAGGCGGCCTGAATGGATTGCCGTGAGGCGGCTTTGGCTCTGTGGTCGATGTTGATGGCCTAGGGGCCGATAGTACTTCCGCCGACGCTTTTGGCGCCTTAGGTGGCGGGGTTGGTGATGTGGCAGGGGAGGCCCTGCTCTTGCGCTTTTTCTTGCGCGAACTAACTGGCAGGAACCCTCCTGCGTCTTCGTCCTCGGTGACCGGACGGGAATTATCCAGCTCCATTTCGGAGTCGGAGTTATTGGGTGAGGTGAGCGGGGATAGGGTGTCCGAGTGGATGGTTGGACACTTTTCCGACGCGGGTGTGGTTGCTCGCGTCGAGCACGGAGTACGCTTGTAATGAATTTGGCCCCCTTGCGCGGTGAGGGCCTCGCGGATGGCACGTACTGTGTCCGCCGGCGGACGATTTTTTAGGTCCTCGAAGTCGAGGCCTAGGTCACTGAGGGTGACAGAATCCATGCTAGCGGTTTTGATTGGTTTTAATGCTAATATTACAACTGCACCTGGCCTGATCACATCATTGCGGTATAGTTGTCATTATGTTGAGTACATTGTGTTTATGTGATTCAAATTCATATTCAATTATACGTTAATAATGTCCTCTAGTCGATTACGACTACGGCGGCCGATCTATATTAGAGATCAGCCAACTGCGCAGGAGATATTATAGTGCGCGTACACTTGTGATGCGCAAACGTAGGTACACTCTCTCTTCTTTTATACTCACAAAGCGCAATGGGACGGATAACCAACTCGAGCGGAGAGAGATAAGGCGCAGGACCGACTTTTTTAATGTCTTTTCGATGTATGAATCATCTTAACTTACAAGCAACCGAGTGATCAGCTCGCACTGCCGTAACCAACTGCCGGAAACAACAATGAACTGTTGTTGCGTCCCCACAGGATTAAAACCCACGATCTCCAGTTTCTAAAGCGCAAGCCAATATCACCAGACTGCGGAGCCAGCTGAGGCTAGGGCTATACTGATGGTTTCCAATCATAGATTCCCATTTTTTCACAGCATAAACTTTGGATTTACATGCAATGGTTTTTTTTCAAAAATAAGAAACCATACAAATAATATATTGAAGCCTTTTCAGTAAATATATTATTGTTATGTGGGATCGGGATTTATACGAATCAACTTAAAATTAAATAATGTAAAACGTATGAAACGTATATTTGCACTTATTTATCATCCTTTCTCTAAAGCTCTGTAATGTGATATTGTAATAGTAGAGACCAACCCACATTTTTACAAACTGAATTGCTATAAAAATAACTATGCGCATGTGACGTTACTTCAGTCCCACTCAAGAGAGTTACCGCAACATGCAGATTACTACGTCATGTGGTTAAGCAATATAGTGCAAAGTAGCTACTGCTACACCCCAGCGAATAATGCTTTGTGCAAGTTATATATGAATCAATATGACTCAATTCAAATTGAATGTATATGACTTGACAGATCTCTTAATTTAGAATAAAATATAGCCCATTTTTTTCTAGACAAAGGTTACTAAATCGTATTATCCACGAGGTCACTTTTCAGTTTTATGTATTATTGGGTAAAGTCGTAAACCACCTTCGGAGTCTGATGGTATTGGCCCTTGCTTTATAAACGGGAGGTTGTGTGTTTGAATCCCGCAGGGAAACAACTTTGTGTTATCATTGTTTTCTGATTGGTTAGAACGATTTCGGCCGATCACCCAGTACCAACACCATCATCATCGTAACTTAAAATAACATATAAAAACTGGACCTTAAAACTTAACTTATGTTATTTTAAGTAACGACGATGGTGGTGTTAGTACCAATGTTTTAACGCCAACCCAACTTAATTACCAATTTTTTTATATGTACATAATTACATAAAATAATAAATGTTATCGGAGTATATATGATAGTATTAACTTTTATGTAATCGGAAAATCAACAAATATTCGCTATTGTACCCTGAACAGAAGCTAATTTTTTGAGTGATCTAAGCGTATTGTCATTTAAATTTAAAAAATCATCTATTGTTTTCACTTAATGTATAATTTTATTACACGAACGGAAATGCGAAGTAATAATTATATCGTCGTTAAACCTTAAAACGAAACGATTAATCATTCATTGATTGATTTAAACCCTCTTACTTCATTAGAGCTACAGACTTAAAATCGTATTTTAAAGAGAATTAAAATATACATGATACAATTTAAATTCAAAATCTTATCAAAATTTAATCTTAAATAAATGTAGGGTTTTTATTCTTATTTTAAGATCACTCGAATAATTTGAGTTACAACTGTAAACGAGGAGGTAAAGGACGGTTTTTTAAAAAAAAATTTTCATAATATAAAGTAAGCCTTTTTTGTGTCATATCGGGATGACGTAGTGGTAAGTGAACCTGACTGTTGCGCCAAAGGTTGCAGGTTCAATTCCCACCCCGGGAAAATATTGTGTGATGAGATGAGTTTTCTCGTGTATGGATGTTTGAATGTTTGTAATATGCATTTTTTTCCAAAAAAGTAAATTCAAGTCTATGTGTGTAATATCAGTCACTTGTCTTATAATAACAAAGTTTGGGACTAGATAATACTGTGTTATTCGTCCAAAATACTTTTTTTTAACATAACATATTTTTAAATTTCTTTCATTACCACTAAGCCACTGCTGACCGCAGCCCTGCCCTAAGAGGTCCGATTCTGCGCCACCTTCTTCCATCGACTACATGCACATTTGCAAGTGCTGTGACTATACTGCTAACAGTTATTCAGATCGATCAGTCATCATAGCATTTTGCCACTATATCCAAGCAATATTCAATTTAAAAAATATATATTTTTTATATTAAAATATAGTTTCCCTATTAATATCATACAAGGGCATAATATTATTCAACCTCGTTTTGGGTTATTAACACCAAAATTCCATAATTTGAACATTTAAAAAAAAATATTTGCTTTAACATTATGCATTCAACGTATTCTGAAATAGAAAGAGCAAATATTGAAAGTTCAATTTGATTATTATCTTTGTATTGAAACGGTCTGATTTATCTGCTCTCAGTTTACTCGGACAGAAATGCGATATGTCTTCGCTTGTAACAAGATTTGTTTTGCAATACTGTCAATGCAAGCGAAACTTTGTATTCATTGCCCACTAGAATCACTGAGACTTCTGCAACTCGTATCGACAATATTTTTACAAACTGTCAGCCAATAAATAAATCAATTATTAAAAATTTAACCTCTGACCATTGTGGACAGCTTGCCTGTTTTAAATTAGATAAATTAATATGTAGTAAAACAACAGAAGAAAAGAAAATGTTTGTTCCTATGTATAAAAAGCGGATTGAGAAGTTTAGAAGTAACGTATTACAAAAAATAACTTATTTACATTATAATGACAACCCAGATGTACTATATAACTCTTTATTTACTTTGATCAGGAGAGAGTTTAAAACAATATTTACTTCTAAAATGGTCAAATTGAAGGGTTCTGTGGCATTTAGTGAATGGGCAACAATTGGAATTCATAATAGCAGGCGTAGATTGTAAGTTGTAAACATAGTGAAAAGTCTTATAATCATAACAATTCTTTTGTAGCATATGTGAGGAATTATTCAAAAATATTTTAAAAAGTGTGTTATTTGGCTTAATCCCTACATATTAAAAATAAAATTAAGAATTCATCAGATAAAATCAAAATGACTTGGAATTTAAAAATAATGAAACCAGAAAAGAAACAAAAGGTAACAATAAAATAAATTTTAAAATGAATTAATGATGATGTTGCAACTTTTTTCGAACAGTTTTTTTAGACATTCCGGTTTCTACTACCAAGTCTCTTTTATCATGTCTAACAGTTGCCGAGTCACTCTTAAAGGAAAATGTCAACGAATGCACAGAACTTTTTTAGTTTGCTGAAGTTAGTAACAAAGATGTCATCAGAGTTTTTAAATCTCTAGACATGAAAAGAACCGCAGACCTTTGGGGGATCACTGCTAAGGTGATAAGTGCTGTTTACGATGTAATATCATCGCACCTAGCAACTATATTCAATGTGTGTAATAAAAAATAATAGAGTTGAGTTTCCTGGCCATCTGAAGCATAGTAAAGTATAACCAGTTTTTAAATCGGGTAGCAAAACGGATCCAAATAATTTTAGACCTATATCCGTACTGCCTATTCTGAGCAAAATTTGTGAAAAATTGCTATTGGATCAATTAGTCAGATACTTCTATGGAAAAAAATCTTCTAAATAATAAGCAGTGTGGCTTCACTTAGGGCCGCTCCACAACTGACGCAGGTGTTCGACTAGTTAAAAATATATACGAGGCTTGGGAAGCATCGCAGCGATGCCTTAGGCTTTTTCTGCGACCTTTTATAGGCTTTTGATTGTGTTCACGACTGCCTCCGTAGCCTAGTGGTATAGGCGTGTGACTTAGAAACCGGAGGTCGTGGGTTCGAATCCTGCGGGGACTCAACAAATTTTCATTTTTGTTTCCTAGTTGGTTAGGGCAATTTGGGCCGATCACCCAATTGTCTGAAAAGTAAGATGATCCATGCGTCGGATGGGCATGTAAAAAGTCGGTCCACCCACTAACCCGCATTGGACCAGCGTGGTGGGATACGGTCCAAAACCCCCTAATGGATTAAGGTGTATTAGGGGAGGCCTATGTCTAGCAGTGGACTATCACGGGCTGATGATGATGATGATGAATGTAAAATGTAGTAATTTTCAAGTGTCTTTTGATGGGGAAGCGTTAGACCTTGTTAACTGTACTGTGTTTCTCGGCATAACAATAGACGCTAAGTTACAGTGGGGCCCCCATATAAATGGACTGGCGAATACACTTAGCTCCGCGGCATATGCTGTAAAGAGAATTAGACAAATAACTGACGTGGAGACAGCCCGCTTAATACAGTTACTTCCACAGTATAATGTCTTATGGCATTCTACTGTGGGGAAACGCGGCCGATATTAATACAATCTTCGTCCTTCAAAAACGAGCTATTCGTGCAGTCTATATCCGTGGCCCTAAAGAATCACTCGAGAGTTATTTACTCAAATTAAAATAATGACCATTAGTTCTCAATATATTTTTGAAAATGTAATGTATGTGCAAAAAAACAAAAATGATTTTTTAAGGCATTGTGATGCACATGACAGTAATACTAGGAACAAGCTTAGATTTATTCTTCAAGTAACTAAATTGCAAAGAATATCTCAATCTTTTATGGGACAATGTATTCGCTTTTACAACAAAATCCCAGAAAACGTTCAAGATTTATCCATTAATAAATTTAAAAAAGGTGTCAAGGAACGTTTGTCTGTTAAAGGTTATTACAATGTAAATGAGTTCTTAAATGATAATACACTATGGTAATAGAATGCTAGCTCCAGGCTTTTTTAATAATATCATAATTTTTTGCTTTTATTTGTTTGTTTATTGTTTCAATTAAATTGTAAAAGATGACAAAAAAAAGTCCCGCTTAGTTTCTTTCGCCGTTTTTTCTCAGGTCTGAGGCGTCCTTTTCCGAACCGGTGGTAGATTTTGACAATCTATAAGTGAGTGCATCGCTCCTATGTGGAATAAAAATATTTGAATTTGAATTGATCTTTCACGAAGGACATCACGTTGTCACAGTTACTGAATTATATTTTCACGCGTATAACTTCTTAATTCAATTCAATTAAATTTAAATTTTTATTTGAAATCTTACTATTTGAATCAAATTATCAATTTTCATACCCGTGTTAAACAACCATAAAAATCAACTTACGTGTTTTTATTATTGACCTATTAAATAGCTTAGACTTTAAGAAGTTAACTCTATAATAAAATAGTTATAGAATGTAAAGATATTTATCTTAACTCTTCTCCCCATAAAATTATCCCCAATGATGTAAATCAGCTCTTGAATGATATTTGTAAGCACTAAAACTTACAACTTTCGCAAAAAATATAATTAAAAAACATAAACTAAAAATATAAAAACTCATTTATTTCTAATAAAGAATTTCACTTAACATGTTTATTGTAGTTTACGTATATATATTTTACCTAGCCTTTTGTCAGATTTGCATGAGCTACAGTTTTTTCGCAGAGTGACTGGCATCTGACCTCTACAATCCAAAGGGTGAACTGCATTCTAAAGATGAGTTTGTTGCCAGTAAATGTAAATGTGGAAACTTCCTATATCGGCTGCCAAAGATGTTGTTGACAACCGAGACTGACTTTTTACATCTCCATCCGACACATGATTCAGCAAAAAATTTTCAGTAAATTTGGTGATCGGCCCATATTGTCCTAACCAACCAGAAAACCACGATAGCTAATATTTTAGATATTCAAATATTACTTTTCACGGGATTTGATCTCACTACCTTCGGTTTACAAAGCTAGGGCCAATAGCCCTAGGCCATGGAAGCGGTTCTAATGTATTACAGTTTTGTTCTGTTTAACACACAATTTCCAATATCCATTTTTTATGCGGATAAAGGTTGCCAATTAAATGAAATATGTTTTAACTATATAATAACAAATAGCGGCGATAAAACTTTCTGACCAATTGCCGCAGGAAGGTCTTACCACAATTAATTTTAACATTATCGCTTTTTGTTTGCAAATGAATGTCTAACACATTTATTTGTTAGCAATAAGTGAATAAGTAAGTCATGACTATAGTACATGAAAATTTTGTATTAAAATAGCAAGATTTTTACTTATTTCGGCAGTCTATTAATCGTATTTTTTATTTACTAGTAACTTGACTATGATGCAAGAGAAATAAATACTTCAAACACATATGTTTCTCAAATAACTTTTATCGTAGATTAAAGTGACTTATAACTAGATTAAGTTTTAATTTATTCTAAAATCTTAAACTATGTTTAAAGTTCAGATTGCTAAACAGACCTTAATTATAAAGACATTTTAACCTCAAGTTCATCCCCGTACAGTGTGAATCTATTATAAGAATATACCTAATTTCATTGAAATCAGTTGATTGGCTTAGGCAGCAAAGACGGACAGAAACAGAGACACTCAGAGTTACTTTTGCTTTTATGTGTGGATTTTTTTTTCCTTATATCGAGATTTCACAACTTCGACCTTTAATAAAATCATTTGTTTTAATCTGTTAAAGTAATCTCATAATTTCTATCACTTGATTCTACAAATACATTAAGTTTAATTCAATAAAGATGAAGTTCAGTAGCATAAATCTATGACTAAGTCTACAGGCACGGTCACCTCAGCAGCTCAAGTTTAATGAAGCCGATGATAATCTAGATTGCATAATTTATGATATCGGAATTGTGAACTAACCTAGTGGGAATATGCTCAACAAGTTTAATATTAGATAGATAAATTAGAATTGTGAAATTATCATATGCCAAACCTTTTGTCTTATATAGGTAAATCTATACAAATAAATAAAATTGAGGTGTCTGATTGTAACGTCAAAATAGCCGTTTTTAAATGATTTGATATATGAAACTTAATGAAATCTCTGAGCAGCATTGATTCGCATTGACATGCGCAATCAACTTTTGTGTCGCGTTATAAATACACTTGTTAATTTACTACATAATAAAATATATTCTTTAGAAGATGAATTAAATATTAATTAAGAAAATTAAAACGATAATGTTAACATTAATTGCGTTGGGACCTTTTCGGCCCATTACCGCCATTTGCGTGAAAATCCGATTTAATTAGTAACCTTTTCCCTTAACTTATCTCATAAGCTTTGTTAAGTCAAACGGTCCGTAAATGTAAACATAAACTAATTACTGCTTATTAGTCGTAAAGTATAAAGTGATGGAATAGTTTTAGACAATAATTGAATTTTCATTGAAGAGAAGGATTTATTTAGAAGAACTAATTTATCAAAGGTAATTGAGAGATTTATTGCTTGTTCACTTTTCAACATTTGATTCTCTAAGATAGCTTTAGAAATATTATTTTCTCTTTATGCATGAAAATTTTATATATTATAATTATTCTTTTACTTAATAATTTGTCTGATAGTCGTTCATATTAACATTGTCATATATGTATATTCTAGATGTCAAATTTGACATATCGTGTCCTAACATATTTAGGTCTAGCTAAGCTTTACAAAGCCTCTGTTTCCTTTCATCAATCATAAAAACCACCTGTCGCTGCCCTATAAAATGACGCTACGTCCCTGAACATTTCGATATGCAACGTATTTTTAAGCGCGTGCTACAGGTGTTCTGTGGTTTTTGCGCAATCTGCATCTATGTGTCCGGTATATGTAGTTCTGCAGATACCAACCACAACCCAATACTTAAAACAATAGGTTTATGTGTTTGTGTAGCAGAATTTTGCTACACAAACACATTAACTACCTCCGTAGCCTAGTGGTATGGGCGTGTGCCTTAGTAACTGGAGGTCGTGGGTTCGAATCCTGCGGGGACTCAACAAATTTTAATTGTTGTTTACTAGTTGGTTAGGACAATTTGGGCTGATCACCCAATTGTGTATGATGTAAAAGTTGGTCCACCACCAATCCGCATTGGACCAGCGTTGGGGGATACGGTCTAAAACCTCCAATTGCGAAAGCGTACATGAGGAAGGGCCTATGTCCAGCACAGTACCATTGGATGAAACCACGATTATAGCAATAATTAATAGTCTTTGTCATTTCTTGGAATGTACTCTATGTACGTACCAATGAATTGATTCAATTATTAAAAGTTATAGATGGAAAGGCAGACGATTTTTTTATCCATCGCAAATTTGTCGGAACTGATTTCAAAAATTTAATCATTATCATCAGCATCTGTTAGTTCTTATAATGAAAATAAAGTCGCGACCGCATACCTACATGTTTTAACATTTACTCACAATAACCATTTTAAAACAAAACATTGTTGTCAATTGCAATAAGTCATATTAAAAGCCTCTTTAAAGTAATGTAGTGTAAGTGTACATAATAATAAATTATTATATGCATAATAATAAATTAAAAAATCTTCATTGTACACGTTTTTATACACGTATAAAATATATAAAACGTGTCATATTTAACACTTTAGGAATTTTTTTAAGGGCAGGGTAGTTTGTTGCTGAGGGCATGTTCTCATCGTTTTATATTACGAAAAATGGCTATATACTGTTTGAAGTCAGTCATATATTTTTTAGTTAAAACGTCACTTGTTATAGGTTTTTATTCATAAACATGATAAATGACTTCTTAATTGAGTAGAAAAACATCATAATTCGTATTTCGCATACAATTTTCTTTTCTTTTTATTATTTTTGTTCTCTTTATTTCTGTTGGCTTTAGAAAATAACTGTAATAAGATGTAAAAGCGGAACAGCTGGATGCCTGAAAATACCGGTTGAGATAAGACGTCATTAAATTTCCGCTTGGCTTATTTACTTCAATTAGCTCCCCATTTTGTATTTTCTTACTAAGTGTAATCATACTTATTTTAGTAAATCAAAAATGAAAATCACACATTGCTAAGTAGTAAATATACTTTCAAATTGAGAATACAATGTCATCACCATCGTCATCATCATCAGCCTGTGTCAGTCCACTGCTGGACATAGGCCTCCCTAATGCACGCCACCGCTTCCGATCTTCGGCTATTCTCATCCAGCCCACACCGGCCACTTTGCGAATGTCGTCACTCCATCTTGCTGCAGGGCGTCCCGCACTACGTTTGCTGAGCCTCGGTCTCCACTCGAGAACTTTCCGACTACAGCGGTCGTCAGTACTACAGCTTAAGTGACCGGCCCACTGCCGCTTCAGCTTAGTAATCCGGTGGGATATATCGATGACTCTGGTTCTTTGACGGATCATATCATTTCTGATGGTCCTTTAGAGATCCGAACATAGCCCTCTCCAAAGCTGGCTGAACGACTTTAAATTTGTGGACCAGTCGAACCGGGTAGGACGCATTGATCGAATACTTTCGATTTGAGGCACTGTGGGATAGGTGACGTAAAACTCGATGAAGCTTATGAAAAGCTGCCCATCCCAGACGAATCCTTCTGTTGGCCTCCCCTCAAAGTTGTTTCTACCTAGTTGGAGCGTTTGCCCCAGGTAAATGTACTCGAAAATACTTCACGGAGGTGCCATCAATTGTGATCGGTCTCGGATCAACGTGCTCGTAAACACTGACGCTTCGTCGAGTTTTGGATCGACATAATCCTATTATCTGCAAATTTATTTGTCGATGTGGTTGATCTCACCTTTATAGCACGAGATGCGGGAATACAAAGAGAACCCAGTAGTGCTATTTCTTTGTGTGCCTTGATTGTATGGCGATGGGCTGTTTTACCAAACACCTATCGTGACAGGAATCATTCGGTCACTCTCAGTACTCCTCTTTGCTAAGAGAAGATAAGAGACGCAAGCTGGCCTACCCCGAGTGAAAGCATCAAAGCCTAGCTGATCGTGATGTATGAAAGAGTAAAGGCGTGAGGAAGACCACCTTTTTTTAAAAAATAACTATCCTCGTTACGGTTGGCCCTCTACGGGTGCCCCTCGTCTCGACCCCTATGGCATAGAAGACATGAGATCCCAACTCATGCTGAGACAAGACTCCTAGACCCCAACGGCGGCCTTGATGTTAAGCTCCGCCGCTAGAGCCAACAGTTTCAGCAGCAGAATGAAGAAACATTAAAATTAAGTAATGGCGCGTGCCAATTTTTTGCAAATCTTGAAATGGCCAGCTTTTAGTGTGTACAAACCAACAAGTATAAGATTACGATTAGGCGAAGCGGTAATTTCTACCCTATCGCCCAATTCCTAGCGACCAGATTTTGATTATTGCATGGTAAAATGGTAGGTAATAGCTGGCAAGTGGGCCTATTAAAGATTTTATTCACATAATAATTTTATGATAAAACTCAACTCTTAACGACAGGGGACCTCCTACCATCCCAACTGTAAAACCACAATGGCGGACGCCCGCTTCACACGTGTGCTGTGCGGAAAGCACTATTCTCCCTGGATGTCAACAAATCCAGTGGGCCCGATGGAGTATCTCCTATTGTGCTGAAGGTGTGTGCTCCAGAGCTGGCACCGGTTTTATCTCGCTTATTTAGACACTCTTATGTCCTCGGCGTTGCCCCACGTTCACGGAAGACGGCTCTAGTACCCGATCCTTAAAAGGCAAGCGCTCAGATCCGTCTAACTAAAGGTCTATCGCTAACATCTCCTTACTCTCCAAAATTATGGAATCCATAATTAACCGCCAGCTCATGAGCTACCTGGATCAGCTGGTGGATCAGCGACCACTAATATGGCTTCCGCAAAGACCGATCAGCTAGTGATCTCCTGGCTTTACTAACTCACCGTTGGGCGCAGGCGATGAGAGGAAGGGTGAGGCACTAGGCGCTAGTTTGGACATAGCGAAAGCCGGATTCGGGCTTGGCATAAAGCCTTATTACTATCGTAGCTTCCTTCCTATGGGCTTCCTGAGAGACTTTGTAGGTGGATCGGCAGTTTCCTTGCGGAACGGAGAGTTAAAGTCGTCGTAGACGGGTCATGCTCGGACCCCCGGACCGTAAACTCTTGTGTTCCTCAAGGCTGCGTGTTATTCCCGACATTGTTCATTCCGTATATCAATGATTTGTTGCATACCAGTGGCATTCATTGCTATGTGGATGACAGTACCGTGGATTTCGCGCAGCAATATCTCTCGAGATCACGTCGATGAGTGTCGGAACAAACTTGTTTCTGACATCGAATCATCCTGTGAAGATTTCCGATTGGGGGACTAAATCTGGTCCCTTATCTCATCTTAGTAACCCTTCAAAGACTCGAGTTTGCGCGTTCACCGCAAAAGAGCCCCCTTTGTCGCATCGTCACTCTTCGGAAACACTCACCTTGTGCCAAGCCAAATATTGGCATTCTGGGCGTCGACATTTCGAGTGCCGTCCAGTTATCGGTAATTTGGAGAGCAGGGCTAAAATGGCCTCCAAAAATTCAGAATACTTACAGGGCCAAACAGTACTTTAAGCCGGCTTACCGCCTTAAGCTGTACAAGACGCAGGTGCGGCCTCACATGGAGTATTGTTGCCACCTTTGGGCCGGGGCTCCGGGCTATCAGCTATCTCCATTTGATCGAATCCAGCGTAGGGCATCTCGGATTGTCGACGATCCTGAACTTGCCGATCGGCTTGATCCTTTGGCACTGCGTAGGGATCTATCTTCCCTATGCATACTTTACAGAATTTACAATGGGGCGTGTTCCGAGGAGTTGTTCAACTTAATAGAAGCCGCTGATTTTCGCAACCGATCGTCTCGCCGGAACTATCATCCGCACTATCTGGATGGTTGGCGTTCCACCACAATGCGTTTTAAAAACAGTTTTCTGCCACGCACAGTAAATCTCTGGAATTCGTTGCCACCAGCGGTCTTCCCCAACAACTGCAACATTGGGTTATTCAAGAAAAGAGCATATTCTTACCTGAAGGGTAGGCAACGCACTGGCGTCGCTGGTGATCATGGGGGCGGCGGCATGAGGGTGTATTAGGGAGGCCTATGTCCAGCAGTGGACTATCACAGGCTGATAATGATGATGATGAAATAGTTTATTTAAAGTTGTTTGAAATTCTTTCATGTTCATCATTAGCTACTTTACTATTCACAAAATCTAAAAATTTGCTAAAGTAGTTAGACATAATTATAATATTTTATATGAAATTTATTCCTTTCCTTTCTTTTGTGAGGGAGCAACATGTAATGTAAATGATCTAAGCTATGTAAAGTATTGACAGAAAAACAAAAAAAATTGGCAACAAGCAACTTTCCTTACAAAATTTTATTAAATTGATAACTGAATATATTTATATCCCTTTAGTCAACATTGGCATCGGAAATACCAGGGGTTACACCTACGCGCTGCCTACCATGAGACAAAGGAGGTTACGTTTCGTTTCCCCAGTAAATGCGCTGGATACGCTGCCCTTTAAACCGGAGCATGATAGGACAATACTGCTTTGTGGCTAAAATAGATTACACTCATCTACACAAGTGACCTCTTTTTCTCATTGCAAACATTATTTTTATACCTTTAGGAACTTTAAAGAAATTAACATGTTTTAAAGAATAAGTTAGAAATTCCATGAAGCAGCTAAACCGTATTGACGTTACATTAGATGTGTTTATTATATGGTAGTCCTTCATAGCACTGAGTTGTTTTTTATAGAATGAAAAGAATACCAAAAAGTTAAGGTAATAAATGTAAAAAATAATATAAAGTACGTTCAAAGTAATGATCAATTTCTATTTTTTACATATTTTGACAGTGCCATTTATGTTTATAAAAATAATCATTGGTTCTGCGTTAAATATTTAAAGCCAGGTAATTTTCTGTAGGTTTCTTATTTTGTGTACCTGTACATCACATTGAAACCGCTAAAAGTAATCGTATCAAATATAAATTGTTTCATAACAGAAAGAAGCTTTTGTGTTGTAATTTTACGCAAAATGTTCTTTTAATTTCGAATTTGTATATGGTTTCAAATTATATATTTCTATTGGTTAAAAATTGGCTATTGGTTAATCAGACAAGGACATTCACCTGCTTATAAGAAAAGCAATGACCAATTCACTCACCGCCTAGAGACAAAAGATGTTATGTCTCGTGTAAGACATTACACTGGCAGCGGGGCACTTAAAACCAGAAGACTATAGTGTTTGCAAATTACTGATTTGCGGCATAAATAGGCGTCTTGGAGGTTCCGAAAAAGCCCCTTTTAAAAGCGAGAGATATGTATGATGATTAAAATAAAACTGTTCAGTGATTAGTAAACTTAAATGTTTTTATATTTGAAAAAATTAAGCAATAAATACATGACGTATTTAAGATCCAATTTTGAAAGCATAATAATTACACTGAGAATAAATGAGTATTATTTAGAAAAGTTAACAATTCATGGAATTAAAATTTACCAACCGCGGTAAAGGTAATTATAAAATATAAAACATAGCAACACAAATTTAATTTGCTAACTCTGCGAAACTAACGTACTCAATTAACTTTTTCATTTTTATTGCATTGCTAATTAATGTAGCCCGAGTCTGATTAAATATTCAACGCTCGTGTTTTGTTTGAGTTATTATGATTAATACCGAAAATCTGGGAGCGGAGATTGTTTTATGTTTATTGAGCTCTATATTCTTAAATTTAAAAATCTTCCTTTTGCAATATCGAAAGAGGTAATTACAGTACAAAATATCATTACCAACAGTATTAACATTGACCGTTTATTAAAAATAATTTCTTGTACTTTTCTATAATATTTTTTTACAATTAGCCTACAATTTAAAACAGACTTTCTTGAGATAGGCTATTGATTCGCAAAACAGATATATAATCCTCTCTAAGGAGCGACGATAAACAAGATCCTGTATCGCTATTACTTTGTTGTACTTTTTCTAAAAATTAAAAATAATTTATTTATGTATTTTTTAAATGACAAATACTTTGTTGTATGGTTGTTGTTGTTATAATTTAGAAACATAATTTGAATGGTTTTTGAATCACATACATTAAAAAGTTTCGTCAGGATAATAACTTTCGTACAGCTTTTTATATATTTAAACGGATGTCAGTTTTATGTACTCTAACAGAGTTTTAGTTAAAAAATGTCTTAAAACTGTTAAGAAATTACAACTGCTTCGGCATAATAAATCTAGGGCATAATAGTAAGTAAAGAGTGCATGTGGAATAGAGATAGCAGTGTGGTATAGAGTATTACCAGATAAGACTTGGCTTACTTCGCTTGGAACCTAAATTTTTAAAGTCAGAACGTTATAATATACTGATTTGTTTTATTGTCATTTATACTTATATACATAATTTTACTGGTTTTAATATATAGAAAGCGGTCGTCAAGCTTTATCTCGACCGGAAAAACTTCCTTATTCGAGAGTTCAGTCTTACAATAAGAGTTTGTAAGCGTAAGTAATACCTCTAAATAAGTCTTAGTTGAATTATATTTAAAAACGACTTATATAAATAAAGGAATCAAATAATTTATAATGAAAAGTCAAATTATGAAATACAAGGAACACTGTTGATAAAGTTATTATAAAGCTGTCTTCACAAAGTTTTTGTGTAAACATTTACTGTTTAAAGGCGACACCGAATAAATTAATAAAATAACATCGATACGTAAAACCATTACACACTGTGTCCTTGTTTATAAAACTAAATATATACTTTCTGGTATAGATAATAGAAGAGTGCAATATATATTTAGAGGGAAATTGAATTTCCTGAAGCCGAAAGCATCGTTAGTTTGAGTTATTGGATTCGATTACAGTGTAGAAATTTATCTAAGCTTTGCAAACAGTAACGTTAATGCAATTGTTTATCTGTATGGAACGACTTGAACCATTTCCAACATAACGAGTATAATATTTTTTTTAGTATTGACTCAAATAAATCGCATTACATATTCCAACATTTAGACTTTTATAAGTGATACAGTGCAAATAAGACGTCTAAATGTCATTCAATAAATGAAGTTTAATTCTGCTTTAATAATCTAAGATAAAGCAATACTTTTTTGTATTCGTTTAGTACCAAAATACTGAACCGACAGTACGTACAAATGAACTTATAAAGTACAGAATTAGTACATTATGGAACTTTAATAATAACAACTTATTCGCTAAAATAATGAGTAGGTACAGACGATAAAGATAAAATCAAAAATATACTTCCTACAACGTTAATACTTATTGAGGATCGCTTCTTCTGTGATTAACTAACGTCAATACTATTTGTCTCCTGAGAAAGGATGATCGATTATTGATAAAGGATAATAAAAATACTGTTTATTTGTCGGAATAAAATCTTTAGTTAGCGCAATTTTAAAAAAGTTACAAATTATTAACTTGTCTAACATTTCGTTTTTTATATTTTCGTAATAAATTTTCATAGGATGTAATATCACCATCATCATTACCAGCCCCTATCCGTCCACTGCTGTCTGGCGTCCCTAGCTACTCGCTGCCAACTGAGCCGGCTACTACACGAAGATATATACCACCTAGCATACCACCTAGTCGGGAATCCACCAACGTTCCGTCTTCTCGAACGCGGCCTCCACTCCAGAACCTTTTTGGCCCATCGACTATCTGACCACGTGACCGGCCCACTGCCACTTAAACGAGCTAATCCTTTGCACTATGTCGGTGACTTTAGTTCTTTGCCGGATTAATTCATTACGAATTTTGTCCGACAAAGAAACTCTGAACATAGCGCGTTCCATAGCACGTTGAGCAACGGCAAACTTGTGGACCCGTCCATAGTCAAAAGCACGTTTCGGCCCACAGGTCTACACGGGAGTACACAGTTGGGCTGGGCTGGTTTTAGGAAGCTGAGCCACGTTCTCACGACGCCGCTAAATCCTCCTATCAACTTACCTCTCAAAGTTGAGTCTTCCGCAATTCAATATATGTCCAAGGTACACATACTCATTTGCAACTTCGAGAGTAACGCCTTCGACACTGATCGGCACCGGGAGAACATGTTCGTTGAAATGACTTTTGTCTTGTCCAAGTTCATCGCGAGGCCAACACGTCGGAAGGTGCACCATATCCTGCAAGCACTCCAACGATTCGGCCAATATTACGATATCGTCGGCAAAACGGAGGTGTGAGAGGGTACTCGCCGTTGATGTTTATGCCGCATCCAGCCCAGTCTAGGGTCTTGAAGACGTCCTCAAAAGCATTTGTGAACAGTTTCGGAAAATTATATCCCCTGTAGCACTCACGATGCAATTGGATTGGTCTAGTGTGACTTTCCGGAATCAGGATGGACATAGTGGCAGCGTTATATAGACCTCTCAGTACCTCGACGTATCGATAATCGACATGGCATCGCTGAAGAGCTTCCAGAACAGCCCAGGTTTCCACAGAGTCAAAAGCTTTCTCATAGTCCACAGGCAAGGCACAAAAGCTTTTTGTACTCTTGAGATTTTTCTACAACTTGCCTTATGGTGTAAATGTGGTCTATGGTGCTAAATCCTCTGCGAAACCAGCCTGCTCCGGTGGCTGGAACTCGTCGAACTTGTTAGTGAGGCGATTCGTCATGACTAGAGAACATCTTGTATATGTGGCTTAAAAGTGCGATCGGTCGGTTATTCCTAAGCAGGGTTTTAGATGTATAAAATAAAAAAAGAATGTATATTTGATTTATATTTAAATACTTCGAATGTAACCAATGAAAACATATGGAACTTAAATATGGATGGAGAAATGGAGATATTTAAAGACGTTTTAGATCAAAGTCAAAGTCAAAGTCAAATATCTTTATTCATATGGAAGCATTACATTTTCTTATTGATTGTCAAATAATCTGCCACCAGTTCGAAATGGAAGCCTCTGACCTGAGAAGAACTCGGCGTAAGAAACTCAGAGGACTTTTCTTTTCTTCAATAAATTTTACAAAACTTTTACAAAAACCTTACATTTTACTACTTTGAAATAGCCTGGAGCTAACAGTTCATTACCAGGGTGTGTTATCTATCAAGTAGTCATTACAACAATAATATCCTTGAACACACAAACGTTCCTTTACAACTTTTTAAAATTTATTTACAGATAAAAGCTGAACGTTTTCTGGTATTTTATTGTAGAAGAGTATACACTATCCCATGAAGGATTTCATTGTTCTTCGAGCCTAGTTTTGGAAGAACATAATTATGCTTATTCCTAGTATTTATATTATGTGTCACAATGTTTTACAAAATCATTTTTATGTTTATGATTAGTGTGCTTGTAAATATGAAATGATTTAATTTATATAAACGAATTATCATGTGTAATAATAGTGAAGATATAGTTTTATCTGCAGATGATACCACCTTAGTATCGTACCATCTACTAAAGAAAAAGACATTACGCTGGTGCAATCACGTGGATAGGATACTAAATTAGTTTGGAGAAAAGAGAATATAAAGATTATGATAAGAAAGAAAATGAGATTATAATGAGAAATGGCAATGTAAATCAATTAGGTGAATCCATTCCCTTTCACAATTGTACATCTTGTTTCTGATTTAATATCTCCTCATTTGGGGAATTCAGTCCTTTCTATGTGTTTTTTTTAAAGTTCAATATTTTATTCATTATTTTATGAAAATAAGAATCGGTTTATATAAACGTAGGAATTTGGTAATGTCGCAATATTTTTTAATAGATCGTTGTAAAAAAACACAATAATGAATTTTGTTTGTAAGACCCACTTTTTTAAAATAAATCTTGAAGCCTGAGTTACATCCGCAATTGGAGCCAATGCACGCCGTATTTTACTTTTATGGGTCGTTTGGATTTAAACTGGCCTAAAAGTCTAAAAAACTTTACGATTAGAAACTGTTGTTTAAGTACGTAATGTAATTTACTAAAACATAAAGACCTAGCGTTAATTATAGTTTTAAAAATACATTGTCAGAAAACTTGAAATAAAAACGCTTTTAATTTCCTTATTTTAGTCGTCGTGGACAGTATGTAATGTATTGTTATTTCACCTTTAACAAACTTTTTTTTAACTTTATAAAATCATAGATTTCCTGCACCGTCATTTGACAATACTCTTTATCAACAACTGATCATTGAGACAGAATACTAACTAAAAAAGAACATTTAAAGGAAAAAGTAAAAGTGCGAACGTAGGATCATTTATATTCATCGAATGAAACAAGTTACGCCAGTCGCATTCACAGAAGTCAAACAACAGAGAATGCCGCAAAGAAATCATTGACCGAATTCTATTGTAATATTTCAATTCCAAACTAAGCGACATCTTATATCTTATAAATATAACTCTAATATACCAATGAAATGTATATCAACGTAAAATAATCGTCCAGATTGTAAAAAAAATTGAAAACTTTAACTGGAACACAGAGAAATCGAGGCCTCATTAACAAAACACATCAGTAATCATACATAATTATTCTGTGTAATCGCTAACTGACGTGCCTATTTGAGTAAAATTCAATTTGCTAACGCCGAAAGCGTCGTCCTTTCTAGTTATCGCACAAATTTACACGAGTAATGTGTTTTGCGAATCAAATTTACGTCGACTTTATTGATTAGATAAATAACTATTATGTAGTAACAAATTAAAACCAGTTAATATTATGTAATATCAGATAAATAATTTCTTGAAACATACTGAGTAAATAATTCACAACACTGTGATTGCCACATAATTGAATATGCTTACCATGATAATAATATAAAATAATGAGAACAATAAGATTTTTAAGAACTGTACTAAGACTAGTACAAAGTAGTAGTATATTTATAGTGTTTCTTAGCATGTGCATAAATTATAGAATGCTTTAATATTATCTATATCAAGAACAACGTTTAAAGGTAGATCTTACCCTTTATAATATAAGATACTTCGCAGTGATTATTTTTATATTTTTTAAACGAGTAATACCTTCAAATTATCCTACAATTATTATTAATAGAATTACTTTTTACAGGGGTATACTTTTTGGTCTGTATATATTGTTTTATTGTATGTTTCAACATAGGTGTATTTTGTCGTTATCGTGACTCGATTTCAAGAATTTCTGGTACACAGCATTTAAAATCATGAATCCCCAGTTTCTTTTACGAAAGTTATTGGTAAGCCAAAAAATAATTAAGGTGAAATCATAACATAAATTTATAATAATATCATCGTTATTAATGTCCTAATGAAATAAGTTGAGACGCTTTATTAATAATGAATACTAGATAACATTAGTACCATTATTTTGCAGTTTTTATAGATATTAAAATATTTTAGTTCAATAGTTTTGTTTTTTTTTTATCCCTGACATGAGTGATCAGGGACCTTGAGGTGCTCTTTTATTGTGCTTAAGTTTTAAACTTATACTGTTTCCAGTTTACATGTTTTGTTTGTACAGTTTTTGTGTCATATATACATTTCATAATATCCGTCTTTACTTTACTGTTACTTTACTACATTACACATATCATATTATATACATCATAATATCCAGTTTTTACTTTTACATTTATGTTTTCTTTGCTGTGATAATTAACATTTTAACATATTATTTTGGACAATTATAATTACTTTGTTACACTTTCATTATTTTGCTACATTTTCTACTTTTCAAGGTAGTTTTACATTTATTTTCTGTTTACATGTATATCATAATATCCGGTTTCTACTTTTACATTTATGATTTCTTTGCTGTGATAATTTAAGTTTTAACATGTTATTTTTACAATTATAGTTACTTGAAAATTTTTACTTGGTTTCACTTTCATTTATTTGCTACATTCCTACTTTTCAAGTAAATTTACATTTGTTTTCTGTTTACATTTGCTTTTGGTGACATTTTTGTACTTACATTTATTACATGACAGTTTTGTCGAATTAAATTTGTGCATCTTAATATGCATAATTTAATATCAAATTTAAAGACTAATTTATATTTATTGCTACTTTAATGACGACTAATTACTTTTTAATGACTCTACTTTATTGCTCTTTTCTTTTTGTGTTGATAGCGGGACTTAGGCAGTGGGATAGTACTTGGGATGTGGTTACGTTGGAATTTGTGCTCCTTATTATTTAGTCACAGCGTTTTTGGCCACAATTTCTCAGAATTGAGGTCTTGCTCTTAAGTCGCAATTCGCTGGATTATAAGGGTTGTTCTGTTCCATTTTGATGTTTTTTAGCCAGTAGTTGTTGTCGGATTTCAATGACAGTCGTTCCCTTTTCAGTTCTGGTGGGGGCGCATTGGGAGGTGGCTTAACAATAAGCCACCGACGATCTCTCAATGCGTCCCACTTACTTCGGATCGGGCAAGTATCACTGAAGGCGTTGTGGTTTGTAAGTTCAATAGATGTTAAAGAAATTAAGAAAATTTCGGCACCAAAAATCTCACCCTTGAGCGATAAAATAGCCAACGCTGGCGAAACCGCTAAAGAAAGTGTTGAATTGTACTTTTTGAAATGGTCTACAATAAAAGTCTGCGAGAGTATATATTATTTCTTAAGAATAACGCACAAAAATGATTTTAATATACAAAATTTCAATATTGCAATGAGTCATAAAAAAGGTCGTTTAAGGTGTAACTTCACACGAGAGTTATTGCATTTTGAAAATTATGCATTCTCTGAGCATGAACAGGCATAAAATTAAAAATATCTAAGATTAAAGATCCTTTAGCAGAAATCACGGGATAGTTTGGTGCACAGAGCGCGTTGCTACCCGCTTATAATTCGCAAAATGGTTACATATTGCATGAAGTTCTATTAGATATTTTCGCTTAATAGAAAATCTGTTAATATCTTATGGCATCTTGGGTGGAAATTAGATACGGACCAGGAAGTTGATGCAGTAATTTAAATATTTAATACAGATACGTTAAATGTTGGTATATGGAAATAATGCTTGTTTTAATTTTACGATTTTAGATAAAACGTTTTAATAAGGTATGATTTTATCTGACTGGTTTGTTATTTTACTACAAGTGGCTGTTGCCCGCGACGTCGCGCACGGTAATATGAAAAAATATATCCTGTAACTATTTTTTATACCTCTCAGTAAAACAGATAGACACACACAATTTAAAATATTGTTTTGTAATATTTGTCGGTTCAATGTTACCATTTAAAAACGGTTATTTTGATGTTACAAACAGAAATTTTAATATTATTTGTTCATATAAATAGTATAGTTTTACCATCTCACAGGATATGAACCTGCAACGACCGGTATGTAATGTTGGAACTAATTTCACTAGAACGACGACGAAGTCAATAGACGTACGGATAATCTAATGTAATTATTTGGATATGAATGGCACAATTTTTTTTGTCCTTTTTTTTGCTTTTGTACTGGTACCATACAACTTTTTGAAATACTAGAAATCATGTTTATCTGTGTATTCAAATTATCACTAGACCACGTACGTGGTTGTAAAATATAATATCATTATATTAATATTAAAAGTGTGCAATATATGACACATGCTAAGTTTGCTTTTATTGTAATATGAAACCCGACATGTTTATGCAGGTGTACACGACCATAGTCACGGTTTTGATTTGATGACGCTGAGGTCAGTTGTCAGCATGGTTCAGTCCACGATTAAGTTGATAAACTACATATAAAATTTTACGCTACAGAAAAGCAAAAGACATGCTGTTCAATTTTATTTTTAAGGAAGACTCACACATACAGGTTTGATTACAAGTTTAAATCATGTTAAAACACCAGCTTTTATTGACTGATATGTATTGTAAGTTCTACCCATACTTTAGACTTAATTCCAACAGACTAAGAAAACCAATCTTGGCTATCGGGGACCACAGACTGTAGCAAAAAATATTTCAAGGTCATAAATTATTCAATGTTACGTTATAAGGGTAACGTATACCATTTCATAAGTAGATTCCGTTTCCAATACTCACTAAATCTACAAAGAAATGCTCCTTTCGTTCCAGTATAACTCAGTGTTTTTACACTCTTGCTTTATAGTTTCATAATGAAACTATTTCTTCCTCTGGCTTAAGTTTTATTTATAAATATATAATTTCTTTGTTTTATATAGTTTTTATTATGTATTATATTTTCCTTCTTCCTGCTTCCTCAGTTTGTTCTCAGTATGTTTTCTTAACCGAGCCAGCTTTTGCATATTTTATGATCCATTGACGTATTTTTTTGCAGATTTTATGATCTATTTACTATCAAGATTGAAACGTTACCTCAATCCCCTAACCGAAGTTTTAATAACACTACTGAGCTGTAAAAGTTATAGTCACGTAAATCCTTTCCTGTACATTGCGGAGAATAAGCAAACCCAAACGACCAATCTAAAAATTTTATAGATTTTAATTAAATTTGCTTAAACGTCCATGCGCTCCACAGTTCCAGAAAAGTTCATTAAGATTAAAAATCACTTTTAAAATAGTCATGCAAGAATATTTCACTGTATTTTCGTATGTAGGCGAAATGTATTTGCCTTGCTCGCTACGAATTCCTTCCCTTTTTACATACCGGTGGTAGGTCCCCTTTATACATACCGGTGGTAGGTCCCCCTTTATACATACCGGTGGTAGGTCCCCTTTTTACATGGGACCGTCTGGGTGGGTACCAGCGCGGTGCCTAATTCTACCGCAAAGCAGTAGTGTGAAAACACTACTGCGTTCCGGTTTGAAAAGCACCGCCAACGTATTTACTGGGTAAACGAGACTTAACATCCTATGTCTCAAGGAATGTATGGAAGGCAGTGCGTTGATGATACCAGTATTGCCAATGTCTATGGGCCTCGGTGACCACTTTCCATCAGGTGGCCCGACTGCTTGTCTGCCTGCGTTTGCAATAAAAAAAAAGAATTCATTTTTGACAGGGGACACCTGTAAGGAAGGGTTGCGTCAACTTAAGTCCATAGAATAGTCTTTGTATTCTTTGCTGTCCTTTTCTTGTAAAATTAATATTTATTATAGGTACTGTTTTTAGATAATATTTACAAACAAAATGTCTTCACTTATTAAATGTGTTCCGTCAAATGCCTCGGGAATCACGGAACCGCCTCCGCCCCAGACCCAAAGACAATCGAACTCCTCGCCACCTACGAACCTCCTGCGTGGGTAACTGCCTGCAATCCAGGCCATATGGCAACTACATCGGCTGCCCTAAGGCCCCAAAACGCAGAGTTCCTGCAATCCCAAGGGAAGCCTCTTCCAGGCGACCACCCAATCCTTCCAATAAAACCGCATTCCCACCCCTCCGTCCTTCCAACGCTTGGCAGTTCCGTCCCGCGTGGCAACAGCCAGCGCCGGAGTCGACTCCGAGCGCACAGCGGCCCGCCGCCGCTTCGAATAGCCAGCATGCTAGCCATAGCAATGGCAGCACTGGCAAAACTTGCGGGGCCTTTTTATAATCGCTAGATCTGTTTGATCTAGATAAATTCAATCAAGCAGGAGATACATTCGCCACCGCCGCCGGCGACGCTATGGGTAGGTTTTCCTTACTTGTAAAATACAAGAATCTTATTAACGCCTTTAAGGCATAGGTTGTGACGCGCGTAGCCGTAGCCGTAGCTAGCAGTAGCCCTAGTAGTAGACACACCTTAGCACTTAGAGTGTGGGACAAACACACACATTCATGATATCAGGCCCCCGGTGAGGTCGAGTTATACACCCTTTAGCATATATGACACTGTAGCTACTAACCATTATAGATAGGAGCGTTGCTGGAGTTTCTGCACGACTTCTTCTCCCAGCACCAACGCTTTAAGGTAGATGTTTAGATAGAGCTCTTCTAGCGATTAAATTATATTTGTAAAGCGTCTGAAACGAGCTAAGACGTCGGCCTGCCTGGGCAGCCCTCGATTCAGCATGCTAACGGGTACCAGAAAGTGACGGCCCAAGCCGAGGGGCCCTTGCTGCTGTTAAGTCACTCGGTGGTGAGAAGCGCCTGTAACGCAAGGGCGCCCATACACCAGGTTATGTTGTAATAGGTTAATTCCACAGAGCACGAGATCCGTTAAAAAATATTGTATGTACTTTACAATTTTAATAAAATATAAACTTTTATTTCATCTAAATAAATCGGCTGTTGGCTGCGACTTTTCGCGTGGACGTTGTCTATTACTACCAATCACATTAGGATTATTCCAGCTATTTGAGACACTAACCAAAACAATCGACTAGACATACAAATGTTTAAAAATAGTTTTGTTATATGTGTGTCACAATGTGATCATTTAAGAACTATTATTTTAATATTTACATGCGGAAACTCAAATTCTATTTATTTTATAAATTAATAAGTGATATTTTCTTGCGAGGTAATCGAAATAGTCACAAAACTTTCCTTTTTTATTAAATGTTGCATTGCTTTTAACACGTTAGAGGCAGTATTAATTAGTTATGTAGCAACGGTTTTGCACTTTAATGTTCGGGCAAAAGATAAGCAAATCTGTATCGGCTAAGCCTAAGCTAATAAAGCTTTTGCAGAATCGTTTTAAAATAACTTAAGTGCGGCACATTGTTGTTTACGTGCCTCACATGATCTGCATTGAAATAATTAAAATGATAATATAAGTTTAGTTGAGGTGTATGCTTAGATTTTTAACAGAGTACTTATGAGTATTGCTTGCTATTTATTCATATATACATTTTATAATTTTGGCGTAAAATATTTTTAGCTTCGTGATAAACAGGACCAACGTTTTACGAGTCGACGCATGAATTACATAAGCTTTTTAGGCAAATTGTAAATGGCCAATTTAATCCCAACCAACTAAATACAACCACTGATATATAATATTCTTTACCCAAAAGATTGGAACCCATGATATACTTTTGTTATTTTTTCTATGGCATACGCAAGTAGACGAGCAGTTGGGCCACCTGACGGCAAGTGTTCACCGATACCCATAGACATTGGCAATACCAGTGGTATCGCCAACACGCTGCCTACCGTGGACATAGGGTGTTAATTCTCGTTAACCCAGTAAATACGCTGAGCCACGGTGCCTTAATCCGAAACACAGTAGTGTTTTCACTACTGCTTCAAGCAGAAATAGGCGCCGCGTTGGTACCCACCCGACGGTCTCCTGTAAAAGGGACCTACCACCGGTTTTGTAAAGCAAGCGCCGACACTAGTATGGTACGATGAGGGTTAATAAAACATGGTTCCTTTTTAAAATTCAGTTAATTATCATAATACTCAACTATTAGCTCGTTTTTAAAGCAGAAACCGATTACGACTCAAAGGCCACTTTGGACATTCAGAAATCAAACAAGACACATTAGAATAGCCTAGATAAACCAACCTAGATAAAGAAGAGAATAAATTTGTGTGTTTATACGGTTTACGACTTACGTTCAAAATCTTTTCAAAAACATTCTAGTATTTTAGGTAACTGTTTTACTCTAATGCATTTGTATGCCACCGCAAACTTTAGCTTTTCACAAACAACAAACGAATATATATTCTCACTCCACAATAGCAGATTCCTGTGTTAGTTTATAAAACAACTAATAATAACAAAAGCTAAAGCTTAAAGAGTGTATCTTTGCAATTTATAAATAAGAATAAGTTTTAAAACACTTAGACCTATTTTATTATCATCATTACGAGGGGTGTCAAAAGAGGAAATTAGATAGGTAATAATGATTATAAAATACTTAATGATACATGTTTCTATACAGTGTCCTTCTAGATATCTACAGACCAAAGCTTCAGTCCCTTTAAGAAAAGTCTTGTGCTTTGTCGTGGTCCTTCAAAAAGCTTTATGCGAACTTTCTGTTTTGGCCTAACGCAAAATCAAAATGATGAATCCATGTATTGTGCATTGTCACAAAACGAGTATTGTTTTATTATGAGTTATTTTTTCTAGCAAAGGATAGATAGTATGTAATGTTAAGCGTATTTTCTTAATCGTCCTAATTACATAAACCACTAAATACTTCGTTTATATATATTTTTTTGTTAAACTTCCCAGTGAAATGTAACATTTGTACTTATTTTGCAGCCAAAACTGGATTTACAATTGTTTTTTAGATTCGCAGATGCAGTTTATTTCGCAGTGTCGTGCATTAAATAACAAAATGAAAACAAGTAGTCTGCAGTTTTCGAAACGTTTGCTGAAAGAGAGAACGAGCTATAAATAAAAGGACGATACCTAATAAATCTCGGTAAATAACGTATAGTAAAACTTTCCTCGGGTTATTTCAATACCTAATACAAAAAAAAGAGTGAACTGCTTAGTTTATTCTTTGTTATATTATATATTTTAAAAATTTTAAACACATTAGTGTTAAAATATTTCTGCAGTTTATCTTTGAGTAAATATTGCCTTAAAATAGAAGCATCTAAACCGATACTAATGCATAAAGCGTGTGAAAATGCTGTTTTGTTCAGGCTCCTCTGAATATTTTCAAGCATTGTCTGCCACTATAAAACGAGAGAAAGAGCAGCTAGGAGACGCAATTATGGAACTACGCTATGAGTGAGGCGTGTATGGGTTTTGTATTTCAATTATATTGTGAAATATAATTGTTTATTCTCTTCAAAAAGTACCTTATTGCGTTAGTTTTTGCATAATTGTTTTATGTTTGAAAGTTCAGGCGCATCCTACCTATGGACCGATGCGAGGCTTGGACATTTACGGTCGACTGTCCTGGTTTAACGTCTCTCAGTGAGCTTAGGCAGTATCAGGTTCTCTAAGACCACCGTCAAGATTAGGATCTTCAGAACCAAAGTCACATATAGCCCATTGGTTGGTCACAGACGACGACCGCTAGTCGGAAAATTCTGAGTGGCGAGAGGTATGCAAACGTCTGCCGCTTTGCGGCATGATGAAGTGACGACATTCCCAATAAAGAATGGTGTGGGCTGGATGAGAATAGCCGAAGCGGTGGCGTGCATTGGAAGGCTAAGGTCAGCGTGACTGCGGGCTGACGATGATGATCGGACACGGTGGGGTGTTTGTAATAATTGTAAACTAGACTTGTCGTAAAATGCCATTTTTCAGGGAAAACAGACTTTAGGCATTTGTGCATGATTTTATAGGTCGGCGTATTTTTCTTTTAATCTACGACGGATCAGAAGGCCACAAAGCAGTATCCTCAGGGCCCGATATTTAGCACTTTTATAAGCAAGCTGCATGTGATAATTTCGGTTACAAAGTGATACTGTGGAGAAAAATTTTTAAAACCAATTTACGATTACAAAACTAACAACATAGCTACAGTACACTATAATATGGCTATAATAACGATTTCCACTCAAATTACTCTGCAGAAAATATTATCAGGTCTTAAGTTTTCTGCTGTAAGTTTTCATTTCAATATTTTTTTATTGGCTACGCAGGTCGACAAACAGTCGGGCCACCTAATGGAAAGTGGTCACCGACGCCCATGGCCAATACCAGTGGTGTCACCAAGGTCACCTGGGACTGGGATTTAAACCTAGTAATACAAGCTTCGTTCTCTTAAACCAGAACAATATATGATTTTTCACCAGCTTTGCGGAAAAACCTTAGTCTACCCACCTGGACGGTCTTCTGTATAAACGGGTTACCACCGACTTTATGGTTAAATTTTATAGGAAGACCAATTATTTGGAAAGAATAAGCTAGTTGTGAGCCCGCCTCGTACTTGAAAGACGAGAATACGTCAGTTTTTACGTTACAGCGATATTCAAAGTGTCTTTAGTTTGAAATCTTATTTCCATCCCGTATCACGTCAGCCCTCACTCAACGTAACAAATCAAATAGAAGAAGGAACATTCCCTCATAGTCAAGTGTTATCTCACGAAGTAAACAAATAGAAACTGTAACAGTGAACGAAAAAATATGAATAGTTCTTGTATTTTTTTTAACAAACCTGCTATCATAAGATAATGACACGTCAAGTCAGTTTATAATTTTGGTAAACAATTTAGATTTAAATTATTTACCGTTATTGTATTACGTTAGCATAGTGTTTAGTATTAGCATAAAAGCTAGAATTTTAAGGCTTTAGTGCTCAAAATAAACATATTTTTAATAAAAATCTTTCAGCTTTAGAAAAAAAAAATTATAAAGATGCAATTAATTGAGCTTGGAGGTGTTTACACTCAAAAGCGGAATAATCGGTTATATAGTCTCGTATCGAATCGTAGTCTTATACTGTTCTGAAATATTTAAATTTCCATACATAAGATATACTCGTCCGATGATTTTATTATTTCTGCCGACAAGTTTGAACATATAGGAAGAATTGAGTATTGGAAGAATTGAGATACGTATATAGCGTGGTTGAGGTTCTAAAAGTGTCGCTGCAAATAGTTACCATGAGTTGCAGATGTTTGCAGAGATGTTTTAAGTCCATAAAAGTAGTCATTATAATTATAGTGATTAAGTTTATGAACTTGGAAATAAATACTCTTTGTGAAGCAATTTATGAATTACAGAACTATTATCAATAATATCATACAAACAATACGTAAACGACTAAATAAATAATTTTAAGAAACAAAATTCTAGCGTAGATAATTCATCTTCATCAGCATTTTGCAGTCCTCAAGTTTCTTTATGACGCCACCTCTTCCGATCTTCGGCTGTTCTCATCCAGCCCAGACCGGCCACTTTGCGAATGTCGTAACTCCACCATGCAGCAGGGCGTCCGACCACACTATAAGTATATAATAATAAGCATTAAACCTAATTATTTCTTTCATTTACGCAATTATTATGCATATCTAGTCCTTTAATATGTAAAGGTTGCCGTTCGCCCTACAAGAGTTATGGTAAGTGGCCTTGAGAGATGAATTGTAAAAACCGCTTGATTATGTGATTTAACTATTTTAAATGATACGATAATAGAGATTTTATTTTGATACTTATTTTGCTGATTTTTCTCGGACCAGAAGCTTTCACTCTCACAGCAGTGGTGAGCAGCGTAATTAAAAATCAATTAGTGCTAGCCTATATCACATAAAAAACATTTGAATCTGATTTTATTCAAGTTACACTGACGAATTCATCTCTAACAGTGTAACTTAAATAAAAAAGATCGAAATTCTCAACAGTACTGGCATTCTCTGTTTAAAAATGTAATTATTTCTATGTTTCCAAATATTTACATATTAATAAATGAAGGGTGAACCCTGACCACAACCGCCTGGAAAGTGTTCGAAACGTCAGGAATTTAAAATGTAAAATAAACGCGAATAAAATCCAAAGTCATTTTTTTAATTGTTAAATATGTTTAAGTTTAAGTTATCTCGTTATTGTGAGAAATTGTAAAATGAATTTATATAACAGAAGGACAATATATAGAAAAAAAATACGTCATTCCAACTATCTTTTTTTCCCCTTTGCCTATAACATTGACCTATAAATATAATAGGGTGCTTTTCACCTGTTTTTTTGACACCGAATGTATTCCCTGAACAAGGCATTTTTGAATATTAATTTACTTTTATTAACAAAAGTATGTGATTACTTTTTGCACAATGTTTTACAAATGGAAACAGCTCTTATTTTTGACGGACCTGTCAAAAATAAGAACTCAGTTCACTTTGTTTTTTTTTAAATAAAATAATATGGGTCCTGGTTCAAATCCTGGAACAAAAATTGTGTTTTACTTTTAAAGCCAGTTTTGAAATAAACCCAACCTTTGTAACGAAAAATAGCTATTAAAAAAGAAAAGATCAGATGAAAAAAAATTTCAACAACCTAGGTTTAATTTGGAATAGCTAAATAATATATTAAAATTCTAAAGCCTTTAATAACAACCACTAAATACGAAAAAGCGTTTGTTCATAAAAATCCAACTTGTCAATCCTTTTGGCCTTTTCCATTTCCTCCTTTAGTAAAATCTAAATTTTTTCACCATTATTCATTTTAATTTTATAAATGTAAATAATAAATAATAAAAGGATATCAAAAATTTAAACAAATAAATAATTGTTCGCAAGCTTTTCGCCTATGGTTCTAATGGGGAATATTACGGCACAAAACGCGAACCCCCATTCCTTCCTTCCTCTTATTGGGGCAATAAGACGGATCCGCGGAGGAGATCGGTGCGGGACCGACTTTCCTGCCCACCGACGCAGATGGGGCTTCCCAAAACCCTTTTCCCGCGTTTTTTCCCAACGTTGATGACCTCGGCTTCTAAAATTCAACGGCGAGGGTTTGGACTTTTACAAAATTACAACCGGTTCCGATTTTAAAGTAGTCGTCAAATTCATCCTACAAAATTCAATTACCAGGACAGATCGGTTTAATCCAACTAAACTTTTTTCGTCACAATAAATAAAAATAGCCTACATGTTACATCAAAATAAGCGTTTTAAATTGTTACACCTATTAAATCCCTAACAAATTAATATACACAATAAAAGTCGACCTTTCAAACACGTTCGGTCAATAACCCTTTTAAAGAATATTTTCAAATTTTTATGTTTCCTTGAAAACATTTGCAAAAGCAATTTAAAAGAAAGATGAAAATTTATCTGCTCACGGAACACCTTTGAAAAATTTACATCATAAAACAACAGTGCAATTTCGGTAATTAACCCAAATATAATTCAAGGTTTTTTTGGCCGTAACGGCATAAACAAATTTTCCATCTAAATAATAGTTCTCTTTGGTTGGTTTTGCCCAAATTAAAAGAAAGGAATATTCTTTTTCTTGTTGCCGGACATTTTGCCTTGTTTACCTGTAAATTAAAACAAAACCACCCAGGGTTGAAAAATATCTGAACGTGAAATTCTTAAAGGTTTTTTAAAAAATAAAATCCTTCTTTTTGAGGCCTTGCAAAATTTTTTACCCCAATCTTTTCCTTTCTTTTTTCCTTTTCTTTAAACATATGGTGTCCGGTTCGGTTTTGAAACTAAAGAACTTTTTTTCAAAACTATCAATAAACCCTTTCTTTATAATTAAACAATTATTTTCATACTTTAAAAATGGAAACCATCAAAGTTGGTCCAACACTGTTTCCCTGGGATTTGTTAAAGAAAGAAAAAAAATGCGATCAAAATAACATAAAATAACTGTTTCTTTGTTTGACAATCGGTGGTGTAAATTCAATTTTCTTTATAAAAGTCTCCTACATTGGTCCAGTAAAAAATAATCGTTGAATTAAAATTTTAAACATATTTAATTGTGGGAAAAATCTAAAAAGGCTTCTTAATAAAAATCTTAAACAAAGTTATTCTGTTTTATCATTTTAAAATTCCCGACTATTTGTCCATATATCTTTAACCTTTAAATGGATTCCGTTTCATAGGGCACATGGGGTGTTTTTTATTCTCCACAAAGGACGCGTCTCATGGTAATAATATTCTTTCCTTTTTCAGCGTTATAACTTAAATACTTCAAAGATATTTTCACGGTTGGTATTTATAATAAATATATATACTAATAATTGTTATCATTTGATTTTTGTTTATATATGTTAATGTCAATCTATGTTTTTTTATATTTAACGTCATTAATTTTAACAAAAACTTTAAAACCATATAGCAAAAAAAGGATGGGGTGTAATTTATTTTAAAAGCATAGATAATAAATAAAACAAAAAAAAGACAATATTAAAGTTTGAACCTTGGTTCCCTAAAATTGGGAAAATTCAGACAAAAGATGTTTCATGATAATAAAACATATACGTTCATCAAGTTTAAATACTTTACAATTAAAAGATAAAATTAATTAAATGCTAGTAAAATTTCATGTATCAATTGTTTATAAATAAATCCTTGTTTTAATAGTTTAGATATTATTATGGTAAACGCGCTTAGCAATTCATTGACGTTATTTTGGTATTTTTTTTTAACAAAAAAATTAAAAAACCCCTTATTTTGGGAAGAATAACCAAAAAATATTATAAGTTGAGCTAGTATGGTAAGCTAGATTTAATTTCAAAGTTTTAAAATGACAGTTATGTTAAATCAATATTAAAATAGTACGTCCTAAAATTTATTTATTAAATAACGTACTTTAACAACAAAAAACCTTCATCTGTTGCGTAAAATAGCATCCCTAAGTGCTCTTTGCTGGGGTTCAAAGTTTTTTATTTTTGACAATTTTCTTATTCTTTGAACAATAAACGTTTAATTTTCTTAAGGCAAGTTTTTATAATAAAATGTTTGAAGAGAAAGGGGATAAACTTAAACTGAAACAGTATAGTATTTGTTCAGAGTTTATAAAACAAAACATGATTTTTTCACAATTTCCCTAATTATGCAAAATTTTAAATATTATAAAATGTAAAATAAATATCGCTAAATAGAAAATTTTAAAATTCGTTAAATAATTTGCAGTAAATAAATAGAGACACATTTTATTTAAATTCTTTATTTCTTTTAAAACAAAATTCATCAATTGTTTTTATGTTAAATGTTTTTCACCCATCGTCAAGTAAAATGTTTAATAATAATGTTTTCCAAGAAGTATTTGATCCGAACCCAATATTCGTGTCTTAATAGGCTTTCCCGCTAGGCCACAGAGGCGTTATGAATAAAACTAAACAGTTGGCCCATCATGTGATGGACCCTGAAGGAGAAAGTAGGCACTATTAACATTCTGTTTAAATTAATCTTTTGAAAAAATTTTCTTTCCCTCTATTTACATAAAATTTAGTGAATATGGGGCTGTGCTGGCACAATAGATGACATAACGAAAATAAACAAAATTGTACCCGCAAATTGTTGGTTAACCTAACTTTTGTCTGAATGGTGTTTTTTTATAGTTGGTCTTTTGGTTTTGAATCTCTTTGGTAATATTTCAGTCTAAATATACTAATATACGGTTCGTTCAAAACCCTAATGGATAGGGGGTATGGGGCCAGTCCGCAGTGGACTTCCAGGCTGATGATGATGATGTAAATATCTAATAACTAGAAAGGTGATTTTTTTATTTTATTTTGATTTTGGTTGAAATTACGGGCTTTGTCATATATTTATGTTGCCACAAACTTCCTAAAAGACGCACATAACAGTATTTTTTTCTCAAAGAATTAAACTTAGCTTAAGATAATAATTTATTACTTTAAAAAAAACTTTTTTTTAAAACAAAAATTTTATGTTTAATTTTGACAAGGCACGCTAATTTAAATAAAAATGACGAATAGAGCAAAGGTGGTTCATGCTTCGTCTCTAAGACAGAAATTAATGATGTATAAATTGGTATCAATTTTTTTTCTGAAATTTAATTATTATCTTTCTGTTTTTTCATCCCATTATAACAATTTTTTTTCTCTATAATAGGAGCCATTGTTTTTGATTTTAACACAGAAATCAAATTTATTTGTTTTTAAGGTTTGGGTGAGTTGAACAGGTTTTTTCATTTAAAATTAGTACAAAATAGATATATGAATTACCAAAATTATAAACGATAAAAAACGAAACAATTTTTGTACATAAAAATGAGTAAGTAACAATTAACAAAATCTAAAATAAAAGAAAAAAAAGTATTGCATTATAAAATTCAAATGTGAATACGCCATAGTCCGTTTAAAGTCCTTTTTTTATAATTCTTTTTCCTTTTTTAAATAAAATTGTTTGTAAAATTTAAAAAATTATTATTGGCGCCCCTTTCCTCAAATAGCGTCTAGGGTACCGTGACAAAATCCAAACGCTTTATATCTCTCCCAACGTTTATTTCAAAAAGATCTTAAAAAGGGATTGCAAAAATAACAATAGTCTCTTTGATTAAATAGATGACGTAAAGGGATTTGCAAAAAGAGTTAGTAATTTCACGCCCTTAAGATTGGGTTTGGAAATTTATTTTTTTAAATTAATATAATTTTTTAACAAAAAGGAGTGCAAAAATTTTTTTTAAAATAGTTATTCTTTCCCTTTAAATAAAGGGAAAAGAATTTTTAAATGGTTAAATTTTGGTTTTTTTTTTTTTTTAGTTTTAAAATAAAATTACAACCAAAGGGTTTTTTTTATATATGTTACCCTTTGTTTGCTCCTTAACCACCTTTTAATTATTTTTAAATATAAACAATGTTTTTTTAAAATTTTTTAATTTTTTGTAAAGTGGTTTAAAAAAATAAAAAAAGGATTGAAAAAAAACTTTCGTTTCAATAATGAAGATAATATTTAAGTTAAAAAAATGATAAGAAAAAAAAACGACCTCATCTTCAAGCCACGTGAATAATGGAAGTAATAGGCTTACTTTGGAGCAGAGTGTCTTCCATCATCTGGTGAAAGACACAGGATTCAGGAGGGGATAATGGGAGGGTGGTGTCTGTTGCCAGAAGAGCTAGCGATTAATAATGACTTCACGGCCCTGTCAAAAAACGACGTGAGAAAGAAGCAATCTTTCGGTTTTTCTTGATATAATGGTCGATTTTCGCAAAGATGCATATTTTACTCCATTACTGCGTTTATGAAATTGACGAAATATATATTTTTTTTACAAATTTGCTTTTCATAATTATACCTATTGTTTTTTAAAAATTAAAATAAAAACTTAGATTTAAATTCTTGAATGACAGTTCAAATAATCATTTGTATAACTCTTGTTACTGTTGTTACTTTTCTACTGTTTTACATCTTTTAAAATATTTGATTTATTTAATTTTTCCTGTGCTGTAAAAGGCAATTTCCTTTTTAACGGGGTGAAGCGCTCTCAACAGGAAATAGAGTTGATTATAAGAACTTACGTCTGTCCTCTATTACTTCTGAGATAATGTTTGTTTTGTGAGTGTAATTTGCGTAATATTGTTCTGAAAATATTTTATAACATGATATCAACCGTGTCTAAAGACCTAATGATTCACCCCTTTTAAAATGATTTTACTACTAAGTAGAAAATATAAAATTATTGCTGGAGTGAGATAATACTCCAAAAGCAAGCAAGTTAAAAAAAAGTAAAATAACATTATGCAAAATTCTATTATTGTAACTAATAATTAAAAATTTGATTATAATATTATAAATTAAAAATAAATTTACTAATGTATTGCATTAGTAAATGATTAAATCTCCTGGTTGGAAACCAAAGAGTTGGTAAAATATGTTAAAACTCAAAGCATGAGAATTTTATTACCTGTGGTTGAGAACACTAGCATTCGATGGATGCGCAATGGTTTCAAAATGTCGTTAAGCTTTAATCGTTATCCTTGTCTGACTAGTGATGTTACGCGCTAGCTCTCGCACTATCTTAAATATTAAGCATCTTAAAGAACCAGCTACGCTTATTTTTGTCCATCAATTAAGCAAAAAAAGCTAGCTTTTATTCTATACATAAATAAGAAATATACGTCATGAACGTATAAATGATTCAAAATCATGCTGGCTGCAGAGATTTGGTGAGTTTCAAATTTTTCTTTTTCTAGCGGGTGGTGAATTATCAAACAATCTGTTATTGCTTAAAACTAGTTGCATATAATCAGTTTGTAACTTTATTTAAATACACTTAAATTTTAAAATATATGTTTGTGTTGACATGAATCTTTATTTTCATCCTACTTACTAATCATCATCATTATCGGCCTGTGTCAGTCCACTGCTGGACATAAGCATAGAGGAAGCCTACCTTCTATTAAAATTTTGTTAATAGCGACAAACAAGTTGGAGGAGTTTTACAATGTAAATTTTTAATATTTATAAATTAAAAATTTAAATATTTAAATACATATAACTACGTCACCACTTGCATTTATCGTCAAAAAATCGAATGATATAACCAATGGCATGTGATACTGGCAAGCAATGACGCCTTTGAGATGAAGTGTTGGAAAGAGAATATTTTAGCAGTAAGAATCAAACCAGCGAATAGTTCTGATTTACGTTAAATATTAATGGTAATATTACTAAGAAATATGAGTTTATGTCTCAGAGACTTGATGTCGGAGAATGTGTGATTGGTAACTATTCGTTTTTGCATACATCATTTTGTGTTTAAAACTTTATTGATTATATTATTTGGACGAGTAAAATTATTACAAAAAAAATAAGGACTTCAATCCTCCTACCAAACAAAAAAAATTCATTTACCCTTTATTTAAAAAAGAACAAAAAAGTTATACTAAAACAAAATATTTAAAATTAACCAAAATCATTTAATGGGAATCAATTTAAAACCTCAAAATATCTTGCTTCCTGAGCTAATAGTTGTCTGTAATTAATCAAACAAACGATAGCTAACATTGACAAATTGAACAAATTAAAGGGTGTTAGTGCATAAGTTGTAACAAAGTCTTTATATCTGACAGATAATGAACTTGTGGTTTTAGTCAATTGTTCCAAGTATTGAAATTTAGTATTAGTCAAATTTTATACCAAAACAAATAAACAATTTTTCTTCTACATAGTATTAGTATTGATAAACTCGTTTAATCAGCGATGATGTGATGATGTTGAATTAAATATATTATGTAAATTTAAGTTTTAACCTTATTAATTCTCAAAAGTTGAGCGTAATTATTAAGATTCTACGTTAAAACCGTTCAATGATATTTTATAGATAATGTACACATTTAAAACCTTTATTAATTAAGCAGATAGGTTAAATATACAGATATAAGTTGATAAATTAAGTTTAGATGCTTAAACAAGGCAGCAAAAAACCAGCACACAGTTGAAGCCATTAAAGAAGCAACCTGGTTGTCTTCCGTCTAGTAATCGCAATCCAACGATAAAGCTGAATATCGGTGAGACAGAGAGCTTCCGTATTCCTTTTGAAACCAACAACGACAAGACGCTTATTTAAAACAGGCGGCGAAAGCGTCACTTGTTTTTGCAGATTTTGTGTTCGTTACGAAGTGTTTCCAAAGCACTGGGAAGCTGGACTTCAGCATGCGCGATCCTGACAGGTTAAGGACGCTACCATGCGATCAGAACTGACACTATTGGCTAGTGGCTGGTGAGTCAACACCGAAGACTTGTAAAGCATTCGCCAATGGTGGTGAGGCTTTTAAATTCCGGAGGGCTTTTTCGTGGGCATTGCAGTAAACTTATTTTAGTTTGAAAGACTTTTTGTAAACCAGACATTCGACTTGAGCCCGAGTTGTACGGACGAAACTTTATGGGCCCGGTTTTGCGGACCTTCATCTGTGACGTCGATGAACGTCTTTACGTTTTCGGGGGACCCCAGGGTTTTTGGCGGTATCCCCGAAGGAGACCGTCTGGGGAAACCACCGCGGTGTTTATTTCGCCGCGGAGGGGAAAATTTCTGTTCCGGTTTGGGACCCAGAGGTATTTATTGAAACAGATTAAACCAATGTCTCACGGAGGGCGCTGGGATTTCCACGATAAAACCCAAGTTTTCGGGCCACCCCCATCGGGGCCTACTGCCGCTGGTAATGCCTAAAAAAAAAATAGACTAAATAGGTTATTTTCTTTTTTCTAAAGGAATGGTATTAGTTTGAGGGAACCTAAAAGCGTTTAGTAATTTAACGTCAATTTAAAAAAAAGTTTCACTTTTCCTTGTTTTGAAAATCCTAGTGGGCCTTAATTAGCTCATACTTTTGAAAATATTGCGCCGCAAAGGCTGGATAAACTAGCGGTTGTAAGTTTAAACCATGCAGGGAATAGACTTCTGTTATTGTTACTTTCGATTATATAACATATACAATAAGACGTAAAAAAGAATCAAGAAGACATTTTATTAAGTCTCTGTATCATTGCGATTTTATTTAGCAGTTTTTTATGGCCCTAATTCAGAATCAATTTAAAATAAATATTTGTTTTTCACTTTTGCTTGTTGCTGATTGTTGCTTGATAGTAACACGCAAACTTATCTGAGTAATTTCAATAAAAGATAACATCATAGACAAAATCTTAATTAAAAGTGTCAAAGCACAGCACAACGGCAGGAAACTCAATTTTAGTAATTAATCTGCAAAAGAATTTTAATTAAATATAAACGTGTTTTGTTCTCTTAAAACAAATACTTTACTCAAAAAAAATAGTCGAAGAAGGGTCTCGTCGGAATGAGTCAAGATAAGTGTATATTCAATAAAGTATTATATAATAATATGAATTATAGATCTTTTATTTCTTCTTTAATACTGTTAGAGAATGCCCTTGGAATTACGTCTGCCATTGTACTGTTTTTGTACATGATGTTTTAATAAATAAATAGATGATAAATAGTTATATGATTCAAAGAAAATATCCAAAAATTAAAGGTTCATTAAAAATTTTATTGAACCTTTCAAACGAAGCTTTGAACAAACGTTTGATCAGAGACAACGTCCTATAGAATGCACTGTGAAACTTTATCTGGTGTTTTATTACTTTTTCCAATGATTGCATCTAGTTTTATACAAAGTGAGTCACTTATTGATGTTCTTAATAAAATTATTTTGGTGTGGAGACACTTTGACAAAGAATGCTACTTCTTTAACTTACTAAAGGTAAGTTAAATAAGACGTGAATATATATGAATATGTATAAATTTTGTAACTCATGCTTAGTTTAGAATCATTTATGTTTACACATTTCCATATAGTCCACAAAGGTAAGATACATAGGCTTATTATACATATACATTTTTTGTACAACTTGCTCTCAATAGTTCTTGAGGGTCAACTTTCCTTTTTTTTTTTAAAAAAGACCTCACCTTCAAGCCACGTGAATAATGAAGTAATAGGCTTACTTCCGAGCAGAGTGTCTTCCTATCTATCTGGTGAAGGACACTAGGATTCAGAAGGGTGGTTAATGGCGGAGGGTGGTGTCTGTTGCCTTAGAAGAGCTGCTGTGCGATTACATAATGACCTCACGGCCCCGTCAAAAACGACGTGAGAAAGAAGCAATCTTTCGGTTTTTCTTGATATAATGGTCGATTTTCGCAAAGATGCATATTTTATTCATTATGTTATAGGCATTAAATTGAAACGAATATGATTCATTTTTTACAAATTTGTTTCATAATTATATCTCTATTGTGTTTTAAAAGTTAAAATAAAAAATAGTTTTAAATTTTGAATACAGTCAAATAATCATTTGTATACTCTTGTTACATGTGTTCACTTCTATGTTTACATCTTCTAAAATATTTGAGGTTTTTAATTTTTCCTTGTGTAAAAAGGATATCTTTTAACGGGTGAAGCTCTAACTAGGAAATCAGAGTTGTATCTTAAGAACTTACGTCTGTCCTCTATTACTTCTAGATAATGTTTTTTGTGAATGTAATTTGCGTAATATTGTTCTGAAAATATTTTATAAAATGATGTCAACCGTTTCTAAACACCTAATGATTCACCCTTTTTAAAATGAAATATTTAAATTATTATTTCTTTTTATTATTTATGAAATTTACCACTAAGTAGATAAAATAAAATTATTGCTATGGCGTGACGACAATACCTAAAAGTCAACGGCAAGTTAAAAATAAAGTAAATTAACATTATGCTAAAATGTCAATTGCATAAAGTAATCGATGTAATTTAAAAATTCTGTATCTATAATATTATAAAATTAAATACTTTACTAATGATGCATTATTTTTAAATGATTAATCTCCTATAGTTGGAAACTGAGGTTAAAGATACGTGTAAATCTTATGAATAATATCTTCAAAGCACTGAGAATTTTGTACCTGTGGTTGAGAACACTCAGCATTCGATGGATGAGCAATGTTTCATAAATGTCGTTGAGCTGGTAATCGTCATCCTTGTCTGATAGTGATGTTACGCCTAACTCTCGAACTATCTTAAATATTAAGCATCTCAGCTACCACGTCTACGCTTTGTTTTTGTGTCCATCAATTATCAAAAAGTTTTATTCTAATACATAAATAAAAATTATAGGTATGAACGTATAAATGATTCAGAAAATGCATTATGTCTGCAGAATTTGGTGAGTTTCAAATTTTATTTTTCTAGCAGTGCTAAATTATCATAAACCGCATTGCTTAAAATCTAGTTGCGCATGAATCAGTTTGAATAACTTTATTTAATTACACTTAAATTTAAAAATGTATGACGTTTTATTTGTATAGACATAGAATCTTTATTTTCATCCTATCATTTAACATAATCATCATCATTATAACGTACCTGTGTCAGTCCATGCTGACATAAGCATTAGAGGTAGCCTACCTTCTGTTAAAATTTTGTTAATAGCGACAAAATAGTTGAGTGAGTTTTAAATGTAAATTTTATATTTAAAATTAAATATTTACATTTATAACTACTCACCACTTGATTTATCGTCAAAAAATGGAAATGATAAACCATTTCAATGTATAATTTCAATCAGAAAAATAATTTGATGCTAGTTTCTTTTGATCTTGTTTTGAATTGTCAAATATTGTTATATTGGAAAGCCATGAATTATAGATTGAATTCATTCGGCTTAATATTAGCTGAATAATGGGTACAACCTTCAGATAATTCAAGTACCAAACAATATGTAACACTACGTGTATATTTATTAAAAGTATAATATTCTAATTTTAAACTATATAAATTCTTCAAACTAAATTAAAAGTAATGTTTAGACATTATTGATTTGCGGCAATGTAAAGAACTACGATGGTATTAACTAGAACCTTTAAAAAAAGAGACCCGTCAATAAATGAAGCTGAGTGTGAAAAGCCGTGATACTGGCAAGCAATGACGCCTTTGAGATGAAGTGTTGGCAAAGACGAATACTTTGGGCAGCAAAGCAATCAAACCAGCCGTAATAGTTCTCATTTTTACGTTAAATACCTTTACTGTAAGTAATATTACTTTTGTAGCTTGAAATATGAGTTTATGTTTCAAAAACCGGAGAATGTGTGATTGGTAACTATTCGTTTTTTTTGCATACATTATTTTTGTGTTTACAAACTTTATTGCATATATTATTTGGACGAGTAAAATTATTACAAAAAAAATATAAGCGACTTCAATCTCTCCTACCAAACAAACAAAATATTCATTACACTTTATATTAAATAAGTTAACAAAATGAGTTTATACTAATAACAAAATCATAGTTTAAAATTAACCATGAAATCATTTTAATGGGAATAATTTAAATTACCACAAAATATATTGCTCCTGAGCTAATAGTTGTCTGTAATTAATCAAACTAAACGATAGCTAACATTGACAAATTAACAGTAATTAAATGTGCGCGTGTTAGTGCCATAAGTTGTAACAAGAGACTTTATATCTGACAGTATTATGATTCATTTGTATGGCTTTAGCGTCAATTGTTCCAAAGTATTGTAAATTTAGTATTATGTCAAATTTTATACCAAAACAAATAAACAATTCTTTCCTCTACATAATATTAGTATTGATAAATCTCTGTTTAATACGCGATGATGTTGATGTGTTTAATTATTAGCAAAATTAAATATATTAATGTTAAAACTTAAGTTTTAGACCTTATTAATTCATAAAGTTGAGCGTAAATTATTAAGATCTACGTTAAAAACTGCTTCAATGATATTTTATAGATAATGTACACTTCTAAAGACTTTATTAATAAGCAGATAGGTTAAATATACAGATATAAGTTACAGATATAACTTAAGTTAAGTTTAGATGCTTAAACAAGGCAAGCAAAAAACCAGCACACAGTTGACAGGCATTGAAGAAGCAACTCTGGTTGTCTTCGCGTCTTAGTAACTCGCAATCCAACGATACAAGCTTTGTTAATATTGATGACACAGAGAGCTTCCGTATTCCTTTTGAAAACCAACAACGACAAGACGCTTATTTTAACAACAGGCGGTGAAAGCCGCGCATGTTTTGTTTTTGGCAGATTTTGTGTTCGTTACGAAGTGTTCCCAAAGCACTGGGAAGCTGGACTTCGGCATGCGCGATCCTTACAAGGTTATACGGACGCTACCATACGATCTGATGCAAACTGACACTATTGGCTGAGTGGCTGGTGAGTCAACACCGAAGACTTGTAAAGCATTCGCCAATGGTGGTGAGTCATTTTAGCACCTCCGGCATTGCGGCTTTTCTGTGGCATGTGACATTGTGACAACTTATTATTTAGTTCCGAAATTGACTATTTTGTAAACAGACATTACAGTACTTGCAGTTCTGATGTTGTACGGACGAGTGACATTATGGCACTCGTGTTTTGACATTGTGACCTTCATCTGCATGACGTCGATGTAACGTCTTACGCTGCATTTCTTATGGGCAGGACCTAGCACTTACCATCAGTTGCACATCTACTTGCCTTTCTAAAGGAATGGTCATTAGTTTGAAGGAACGCTATAACAGCCGCGTTTAGTACCATAACGTCATGGTTAAATAAAAAAACCTGCTCATCTCATCGTTTACTCCTACGTTTATGAAAATGACTAAGTGGCCTCATAATTAGCTCATACGTTATTGAAATACCTCAGTGGCCGCAAAGGCTGGATAAACTAGCGGTTGTAAGTTTAAACCGTGCAGAAAATAGACTTCTGTTATTGTTGCTTTCGATTATATAACATATACAGTCTGCCCGTGATCATGGATGCTGGAAAGAATCTGAAACGTTCGGGAATAATATATATTTTAATACGCTGAAAAAATCCGTAAATTAGTGGATTTGATATGTATCAATAATCTGCTAAATAAAAGAAAATAATTATATACAATAAGACGTAAAAATAATCACCGATGACATTTATTGTTCTGTATCATTGCGATATTATTTAGCAGTTTAATAATCTTTTATATGTAAATAATTACCCTAAAACGCAATTACCCGCCACTTCCACTTATTTTATGTTGTCAAAGAATTTTTGGCTGACATTAAACACATTAAATTTATTCTTTACAGCCGACTTCATCCTTTTTTTTATATTTACTTTAAATATACTTATAGTAAATAATTAACATCTAGCCCTTAGTATTTTAAAACGTTATAGTTAATTGTCTGGATGATAAACAAATTAACGAGGCATCTAATTAAATGCTTGTTAAAGCCGAAAATTACCGCTGTACCTTAAGACGCACTTTGGAGTATTATAATAAGTGTTTTGAAACCATTAATGAACCGTACCCAAGAGAATTTACAATATTATATTGCATCTTATAAGTTACTTGGTAACAAGTGTTTATTCTTGGTAATTTTTGTAATTATAATTAGTTTTAAACATTTTCTTCTATTACTTTTTGGTTAGATATTTCATACATCAATAAGACCTTGTGTTTTATTAAAGGTTTTTAAAAATAATTTCCATGGTGCACATAGAACATGAATTATAAAAATAATAGTTTAGATGTATAGTCTGTAGCTATAATTCTCTTCTATGGCCCTAATTCAGAATCCATTTAAAATAAATTTTTGATTTTCACTTTTGCTTGTTGCTGATTGTTGCTTGATAGTAACACGCATACTTATCTGAGTAATTTCAATAAAAGATAATATCATAGACAAAATCTTAATTAAAAGTATCAAATAGTAATTAATCTGTAAAAGAATTTAATTAAAGATAAACGTGTTCTGTTCTCTTAAAACAAATACTTTTCTCAAAAAAAATTGTCGAAGAAGGGTCTCGTCGGAATGAGTCAAGTAAAATGTTTATTCAATAAAGTATTTTATTATATTCCAACTGCCTCCGTAGCCTAGTGGTATGGGCCTGTGCGTTAGAAACAGGTGGTCGTGGATTCGAATTCTACATGCGGGTTGGTGGGTGGACCGACTTTTTACATGCCCATCCGACGCATGGATCATCTTACTTTTCAGACAATTGGGTGATCAGCCCAAATTGCCCTAGCCAACTAGGAAACAACAATGAAAATTTGTTGATACCCCGCAGGATTCGAACCCACGATCTCCGGTTTCTAAGCTACACGCCTATACCACTAGGCTACGGGGCTGTCTATCTGTATACCCGTTTAAATTATTACAGCATTTTTTGTGTACATTGAGTATAACCGTTGTGTGTCATCATTCTGAAATATTTATATTTATTTGTCATTTATATTATATCATTTTTTAACATTTGGTCCATTATTTTACTAATTTAGTTGGGTCCTTCAAAATTCTCAGTTCTTTCTTAGGTTTATACCAAATGTAGCAAAATTTGGTATAAACCTTACATGATTACCTAACACGCTGCAAGTTTATTAAAGTCTGAGCTCTCAATAAAATCTCAGTAAATGAAGGTAGAGTAAAAAAAGTAATTACGTTAATTTTGAGCACCGTAGTGTAAAAACGTGTTTAAATTTCTAATATTTCCGCTTGCTGTTTTTCCGGTCCTGAACAGTACTGTTACTGCATACATGAAACCGTTTTGAAAATGCATCTACGTTTAAATTGTTAAATTAATCCAGCCTCCATTTTAATAATCTTACGTTAAACTTAAAAAATATTATATTTTAGCCTAATATGCCTAAAAGCTACTGTACCTAGGAATAAAATATTTCTGGTCAAAATATCTACTTGATATAGTGTGGGCTGCTGAGTTTACCTACCAAGCCAACCCTGGTTTTAGAGTTCTTTCATGAACTGCCTTTCAGCCAGTGACATGGTTCATGTTATGACAACCGCTACCATCAGAGATATTAATGACCGAGATCACTTGCGTAGGTTGATGGGTAAGTAACTATTTATTTATTTTGTAGTTTTCAGGGCACATAAAATAAAACCGTTAAACTTAAAAGTTTTTTACAGTGTTCTATTTTTAACACGAAGAATGAATAGATGCAGGTTTGTTGAAAAATTCTTAATAGAATATATGAAAATAGCAAACCTAAGCGACATAATATTTTATCCAGTACGAAGGTTATAAAAAAGAAAAAAAAAGTTCGTTTGTTTGTTTTTAATAGGTTTTAAAGCTACAGAACCCATTTGAGATATACTTATACTACTTAAAAGCTATATTATCCTTAAGTAACATAGGCTACGTTTTAGTCTGGAAAAAATAATTCCAAGATTGAAAAATAACACGATAGAGCAATATAAGTGTCGAGTATTTAGGAACGTATCTTCTATACGCAACCATTTTTAGCATGCGCCGCAATGACCGTTGGGAAACGTATAATGGAAATATGTATTGTAATTGTACGTATATGCTCATATGTGATATGAGAAGAAAATTGTGTTACAACATTTTCTAAGTAGATTGCAACGTATATTGATAAAATTATTAATTATTTCACATTAGAACCTACGCCTTTACATTAAACGTCATCTTTTATGGATCTGAGACCTATATTAAAACGTTAAGTATAATCTCATTACACAGTATACGAACTAATAACAAAATAAAATATACAGTGTTTTTCTTGAACGTTATTTTACAATATTTTGTTTCTTTTAATTCGACGATTCGACTTCTTATATTACAACGATATTTAAAGAATCTTGTCTGAAATCTCATTTCCGTCCCGTGTCATGTCAGATGTCACTTAGCGTGACCAACCAAGTGAGAGGAACATTCTTTTTGCCTTAGACACGGGTTAACATATGGTATAAACCGATTAAAGCTTTACTCATATGCGAAAAACGTAACACATTTGATTAAGAAATAGTTAATGTAAGAAAGAAATTTTAATTTTTTTCCTTACACTGCACTTCCGTTCAGTCAAACAGACAAAGGACGACAAATAGTTGAAATCGTTATTTTAATAGAAATCGTTATGAGTTGTTGGTGACTTCAGATTAACTGAAACATAATCATCGAAAGCATAGATAATTACTTTCGTCTGCTTGTTAAGGCCGGATGCTCTGCCTTAAACTGAGAAAAAGTAGAAACTAAGTTAAATTGTCGTCAATTTTATAATTACAACAAAATAAGACGGGTAGAGCAATAAATAGAAATAATAAATAATATATTTTAAATATCACTAGTAAAGTTAAAAATTCACTAAACTACAACATTAATATTATTATAATACGCAAAAAGAAAAAAATATATTACTAGTATTATTTAATTATAATTGTTAAAGAAAACTTGTGATAATATTGAATAAAATGACTTTTTACGGATTTTATCGCGTTTATTTTATATATTTCGATTCCAGCGGCGTGGTCACGGGGTAGACTACGATGTCATGGTCGTAGTCTTCAGCACTGGCTGAAGGGATTTCAGATCTTAATTGTAATTAATTATTTTAGTCTGTACCGAGCATGCAAATGAACTGATTTATCATTACAGTCAGGTGGTAGAGCCTAACCATCTTCTATTGAAATTTGGATGTTTTCGCGTGTTGTGTTCGTTGTTGTGTTCGTTTCGTTCGTTGTGTTGTTGCGTTGTGTTCTTTAGCGAGGATTTGCGGTCGATCAAATCTGATGTTATGGTTTGCTGATTTAAAGTATGGTCACACTGCCGACTTGTTGGTCTTTTATGTTTAATGTTATCTATATTCCTTGGACGCGGGTTCTAATTGCTCGCTTTGTTTGTCCAATATAAGAGAGGTCGCAGTCACAATCTAGCTTGTACACTTTGGATCTTGTTGAGAATATTGCACTTGAAAGGTGGTAGGAATCGACCAACTCTTCAGCGGCTTGAAATAAGTTTGATTGAACCCCGCCTCAAAATGTAGCCAATCTTGTCAGTTACGCCTCTCAGAGGGTAGAATAGCAGGTACTCGCCCGCTGTGGCTGCCTGCACTGTGTGACGCGTGAAGCTAGTTGTCTCGCAGTACTTTTCTTGACATGTTGTAGTTCAGCCGCCACGTGTTCATCATCACAGATCCCTCGTGCTCTCTTTGAATATGTATAACAAACGCAAAAATCCGTAAAAGTAATTCTATTTATAATGTATAGTATTCGCGTAAACAATATAAGTATACTTATGATATTTTTTTTAACTTTTTGCTTTTTTTTTCTTAATTTATTAGTTAGGATTTTTATCTATATAGAGAAGTCAAACCTGTAGTGGCCAAACTTACAACATAGATACAAATCACAATAAAGTATATGTTGTCTACCTTATTACAAGTACTACAATTGGCTGAATCTGCTTTTCTATTAGATGTTCATACTTTCTTCATGTGGATGTGTCCTACTTAATCCTTGCTAATTGCTTGTTAATTTTAACAAATATTCACTTAATTTAAAGAAGGCAAACCATGGGATCTGAAAAGGCTTTCATTGTATAGTCTTATACCAAATACCTCATGGAATTGGAGCAATCGTTAAATTTTTTTCAATAAATGTGAGTAACTAGCTTCAATTTTGTATAATCTTTGAGTAAAATGGTCTAATATTAAGTTCAGTACCTGTTGATAAGGCCAACTTTGAAGTCTGTCAGCCTCTTCGTTACTCAAATAGTCCGATGTGAGATGGGATCCATTGTAGCCTTAGCCTATTCCACGTTCACAAAGATGTGAATATTTTTAATTATTGTGAACGCTACCGAAACTCCTCTGTATTCTAAAGCACTCGGATTATGTGTTGTAGAGCACTTTACTATCAGAGAAAATTACAACTTTCGGTTCGTTTTAGACATGTTCAAATTTTCAAATTCAAATTTCTTTATTTAATATAGCAGTTTACACTTGCTTATTGATTGTCAAACACATTACCACCGAGTTCGGAAAAGGACGCCTAAGACCTGAGAAGAACCAGCGAAAGAAACTCAGCGGACTATTTTTAATGTCATCTTTAAAAATAACAAACAATTTAATAATTTGGCATTACATATTATGCAATTTTGAAACAAGACCTGAAGGAGCATTCCATTACCAGGCCGTGTTATCATTGAAAAATTCATTAATATCGTAATAACCTTTAACACATTAACGTTCCTTCACTACCTTTTAAATTTATTAATAGTTAAATTCTGAACGTTTACTGGATTTTGTTGTAAAACGTATACATTGTCCTATAAAAGACTTACTTATTTTCGCAGTCTAGTTGCTGGAAGAATTAAATTATGTTTGTTCCTTGTATCTATGTCATATGCATCACAACGTGTAAGAAATCATGTCTATTTTTTGCACATACATTAAATTTTCAAGTATGTATTGGGAACTAACGGCCATTATTTTTATTTCTGTGAACAACTTTCTTAATGATTCTTTGGGGCCCTGGTTATAGACTGCATCGAATTGCACGGTTTTAGAGGACAACGATCGTATTAGTATCTGCTGCATTTTCCCACAGTAGAATACCATAAGACATAATACTATGAAAATAGCTAAAATATACTAAACGAGCTGTCTCCACATCAGTTAATAATCTATTCTTTTCACTGCGTGAAGCTGCAGAGCTTAGTTTACTTGCTAGCCTATTAATATGGGGACGCCATTGTGGTTTTGTATCTTCAGTTATTCCTAGAAATACAGTTGATGATAGATGACGTGATATAATTGATTGCCTCGGATATACCTATTAATTCTAGTGACATGATGGAAACCTCTATTATTAATTTTATTGCTAAACCATGCTTTTTGATAGGACCATAAAAACTCATTACTCTTTTTTCACCCATTTTAATTCTGTTGTAAAATTTTGTACCTGTGTTTTGTGCTATCGGCCTATTTCAAATAAAGTATTTGCTCTTATGTCATCAATTATTACATTTGCCTTTGGTCCTTAATACTTTCTATAAGAGGATGAATTACTTTCTTCACATTGATTCGAGACAACCATATATCTAAGCAAAAACATGTCGAGAGGTTGAGTTGTATACTTCCAAGTCCATTGTGTCATGATCTATTTAACCAAGAATGGGTATATTCTTTATTGAGCAGCACTTACTCTGACATTTTCGCCTATAATTTATCTAATAAATTTACAGTAGTATTGTTTGCCCATGACTTACACTTTAGGTTATATTTATACCCCAGATATAGTCAGTCTGATATAAATAACGGTGGTATGCTCGCTCACTTTTCATACAATGAATTGGCCAACTTTTAGATTTTGAATTTTATCTAGTTTTAAAATATTTGTTTTTGCTGCATTGTCAAATAGAAAGTTAACGTACCATAATCTAGGCCTGATAAGTGAAATATATAACCACCTCATATTGATAGTATGAATTCCCCATGATGGGCCACATGAACCTTTAATGTGCTAAGTACTGATCGCATTTTACCGCTGTCTCATTAATACGTTTATTTCAAAGCAGACTTCAGTCTAACCAGAGTCCTAAATATTTATAATATTCTACTAATGATACTTCAGTCCCTATAGATTTAACTACTACTTTTTTATTTATTTTCTATTTAAAAGTGATTACGTCTACTTTCATGAAGCGTTTCTATTTAATATAATATGTTTGTTTTGTTAACGATTGTGTACCGTAAGATAGTTTATATAATATTGTTTAAAAGTATAATATGAAGAAGTATACAGCGTAATGTATAAATTATTATCAGATATTGATGATATTTTATCACTACCGAAGGAACGTTTTCTCGCTTACAGTAAACTATAAAATGCATATTTTGACAATATCGCACCTGTGCTCTACATCTAAGCATAATGTCGGTCAACGATTCCAGATTAAATGTTGTTTTGTGCATATATTCTAACTACTAATTATTACTTAAGCCGGATGCTTGCGATATATAACTTGTTTACATTAATTTAAAACAAATTACTGCGAGTTTCCAAGCTAATGAGTTGCAAATAGACAATCATTAAATAAATGTGCTAATTAGGCTGAAGTGACTGTAATATTTCTTCCATTAATCATTTAATTTCCATATGCTATGAGAATGGAAAATAAAGAGAAGTAAATGCTTTAAAAGATCACCGCGGCTTGTTATTGATCTCTAATCTAATTTTTAATAAATATTCAGCAAATCTATCTTTCTAGCCTTTGAATTTTCGACTTTACTCAACCTCATGTAAAATAAGTTGAAGTAAAGTCGAAAATAATTATTGGAAGTATTTGTAATTTTCTACTGATAAACATGTATTATATTTTATACTTTGAAAAGTAAATATGCAACGTCAGATATTGTCCATATACGAGTATACGTCCCGTACCTCGAAGAGTTAAAAATGTTACAAATTATATAATATATACAAGTAAAAAGCAGGAAACAACTGAAATAAAGTAAATAGTATTAATGTAAACAAAACATAATAACAATTTAGTGCACATCTATAGCGTCCTTATTCAAAACTGGCCGTTGCAGAGTCTTCGCCGGCGTGGTAATTACAAATGATAAATAAATTACCACGCAGATGGAAGGTCCTATCAAAATCGGACCAGCTTTTAGAAATTAGCCGGACAAATAGACCGACAAAACTTAAAAAACGTTGTTTTGTTATAATACCATGTAATTATTTAAAACAGTTATTTCATTGTTACAGAAATACACTCCAATATTATTTATTTGTATACATTATCACCGATATGATGATCCCTAAAATACAAACCCACTCATCACAACGCGATGTAAACGACGATATTTTGTTTCTTTGAGTTACATTGTTTGCTATATATCTTACAATGATAGGTAAACCTTGTAATGTAATAATTGTTTCAAGTTCGTATTTAAATATTATTAGTTTAAATATAATGTTTGTTTAATTTTCCCAAATTTACATACAAAAAGGCTGGCCAAGTTTTTCTATCCTTGTTGTTCAAAGCGACGAGACGATCGGGACGTTTACCTAATAGTGAGTGATACCCGCAATAAACTCAGTATTAGATGCTAAATATCGCTTGCCGACCTGTGACATAGCTAATGTTGTCTTATTTACTTAGTACTTACCAAAACCTTTAGTGTTTATATACTACGGATTTGCAGAAATTGCGCTCAGGTCTGTAAAGAGATCTTCCATGGTTACCTTCACTTTCTATGGCTGATTCTTTTCAGTTTAGAGGCGTCCTATTTCGAACTAATGGTAGCGTGGTTAGCATCAAAAGACAAGTGTTAAATTTTTGTATTGAATAAGAAATAATAAATTAAAAATTTAATTTGTTCTATCTTCTGAATGTTCAGGTAAAGTTTAGATTGGGACATCGCCAAAAGTTGTAATGTAGTAAGTTGTATTCTTAAATATTCATATAAACATAAAACTTATTGATACTCAGAAATCATTGAAACGAAAGAAATATATATTTTGATAGCAATATCAATAACGGTAAAGATAACACTTCAACACAGTTCAAAATTTCATTTGATTAAAAAATTAACTTTAAGTTAAATGAAGGATTAACGTTACTTCTACTAACAAAAAATGTATAAATGGTAACTCCGTCAAAACGAAGACAGTTTAAAGTAAATACGCTATAATAGCAAGATATTGTCTTTGTTTTACAATTCTTAAGACAAAGGAACTTTAAACGTGTCATCATCAGCCTTTGATAGTCCACTGCTAGACATAGACCGTACTCACCACGCTGGTCCAATGCGGGTTGGTGGGTGGACCGACTTTTACATGCCCATCCGATCGCATGGATCATCTTACTTTTCAGAAAAATGGGTGACTGCCCAAATTGCCCTAACAAACTAGCAAACAACAATGAAAATTTGTTGAGTCCCCTGTAGGATTTGAATCCACGACCTCCGGTTTCTCACTCGCTCATACCACTAGGCTACGGAGGCAGTTCATTCTCAGCACTTTTCGAAAATCTTCTTCCACTTCACACTACCTCAGGTAGCCTATAAATAGCGCAACGTAAATGCTCTCATGACCTGAATTTGTATTTGATACTTTTCGAAGTGTATTCCTGAACTAGAATTTTGCCTCAGCTCGATATTTAAAACCATATCTACGACAAATAAAATCCCTAAAACCTTTCTTCCATAGCAAAATATATCATTATATGTAAAACATGTTAAAGCAGCTGTTATTACAGTTTTTAAGATTAAAATGTTTTAAAAAATACTAAAAGTAAGGCAATATTGCAAGTAGGTTGTATAAAAAATGTCTTACCCTAAACATGTAAAAATAAAGTACATGTATATTAGTTATCCATATACATCATATACCTATTCTGTACGTGAAAAATAATATGATAGAACAAGAATACCTAATTATTGTTACTCTTTTTTCGTATAACTGAGTGTTTTTTTTTAATATTTGATTTTTGAGGCGACTTCGTACTTTTGTTGCTTCGATTTGTATACATACTGTTATGTTTATGTTACATTGCACTAAATTTAACTAAGACCGATCAGAAATAACATTCATTCAAATGTAGGAAATCTTCGTGTCGGTCTAACACTATCAGTTTAATATTTTATTCGTTTCGTGATACAATTATCAATCATGTATTTTATTACATATATGTATACGCCGTCAAAATGATTACCTACAGTACTGTTACGTCACCGAAAGAATTCCAAGATGATCATTGGGAAAGGGCATCAAAACGTGAAAGTTGAAAACGTGAGAATGAGACAAGGATAGCGCATTAACTGCATTTCAGTCTAAGTTTAGTGACATTTGAGAACAAAAAGTGGTTACTTATTCCTTTCAAACTTTTGATCCAACGTGATATATGAACGTTGAATTTTGAATGAATGTTGATGACATGAATGTTATAAATGACTTAATAACCAAATAGAATAAAATTAATAAAGTGATATTAAGTCTTTATTTTTAAAATTTGGCGAAACAGCTAGAATTGTATCATTTACGACTAATAATTAACTTAGAGGAGCTATGTTTCGATAAAAATAAAAGAACAAATATTCAATACAAAATTCTTGTGAACATAATCTTAGTAAAAGTAAAAATAAGTACAAGGAAAAAAAAAACGTTTTCCTTCTAATCTGATAACAGCAGTCAAAAATATTATTCAACACTTACTGTATGGTGACCTCGGCCGTGTTATTTCTATATTTTTAAACGAACTTTTCTGGGGAAAATGTAGCCTTTGTTAGTCAAGGATAAAGATAGTTTTACATTATGCTTTAAATTTTACTGTCTTTATGTTTAAATAATTATATTTACAAAGATCAATAATAAATCTTAACGATAATAACAACTTTACTACTCTCAATTTTCTATATTAATACTTCAGCAACCATTCCTCGTCATACTCCCCTAATACTTTCTTTCCAAACAACTTCTATGTTACGACTCCACTCACCACAAACGAAGATGAAAAAAACCTTGCGCAAACTCATCAAAAATGTCTTTGCTTTATGCTACTAATATTATGATAATTTGTAAATCTTTTGTTGGAATAAAATTAAGATAATAAATTGATTATTATGTATATTTGATAAAACATATTTTTATTCGTCTATAAGCAAGAAACTATTATATAGTGTCTAAGCAATTTTAAAACGGCAATTCAAAAAAATATAACAAGATTCTTGAGTATATATAAACCTAGATATCTCTCTTTATTGGTTCCCCTTTTCTTTTTCTATGTTTTACGGAAACCTTTTTGTTTACTTTCGATTAACAATTTTTGGCATCCAAATTGAAAATAAATAAAATTTAATTAAACTCTCTCAATTAAAAAATATGAATGTTGGAAGCCTTTATTCTTAATTGGAAGAACCTTGAGGACGAATGAAGAACACTTGGCCAATATTCTTTCGTAAATCCCAAATTTAATTTGTTTCAATGTGAGATAGAAAATTAATCGAAAATCATGCAAGAATTAAAATTTTGAGTTAAATCATTTTTTAAAGCAGTCTTCAAATTCCTTTTTTCAATGTTTTATCCCTAGTAAAAAGTTACGGAAATTTGAACGGGTCGTAGCTTAGATTAAAATTTAAAAAAAAATGTTCTATTTCAATATAAAACTTAAGATATAAATTGATACAAGCTTTTTCGCCAGATTTCATCAATTTAGAATTATTTTAAAAATTTACCATAAACTCTTTTGTCCTATTAGAAATGTGTAAATTAGCACCGATAAGAAAATTCGACCTATCCTGATAAGGGCATCAATATCAGATATGATATCTTAATTTTAGAAAAGGGTAATTCTATTTAAGATTAATTGAATTAAGGTAGATTACGCTTTCATTAAGCTAAATGTTACAACTTAGTATTTAAAAATTTTTCTATAAAGTCTTCCTCATCAGCCCCATACTATATATCGTTTCGTTCATTTTGCATTTAACCCACATGGTTGTTTGAGGTGGTACTGCTGTGAAATGAATTTTCTGTAAATTACTTTAAAAATTTTATTATTTTAAATACTATACTTTTTTTATAAATTAAGCGATAAATGAAATAAAACTACTTAGATATTAAAATATTTTTTCGATCCAAACTCAAACTGATTTGTCTAATATTCATCTATTATCCGATTTGTTGAAATTGATTTCAGTAATGTTATACCAGCTCCTGCTGATATTATATTACTGATACAATTTGTACTAGAAATACATTTATTTAGGTCGGAGTGCGGTGTGCTTATTTCCATAATCCATCTATTAAGTACTGTACTCGTGAGCATCTTACTATTAAATTAATTTCTGTCATTTATAATACGTTTGCTTCACCACATAAATATGATACCTTTGTTTCAACGTATGTTTAAAAATAATACAGTTACTTTTCTATTTCTATGTAAGATAATTGTATTAGAACTTTGCCTAATTTATGTTTAGAAGTGAAATTGTTAAAAATATATTATGTAAACTCTTTACTAAAACTATTGCTTTTTAATTTTTAGATTGGCTTTTTATTTATCGCTTATAGTCTACAAGTAGTTCATCCACGGATCTGCCCGGGAAAAAGTTAAACAAGGATTTTTTTTTACTTAGCAGAAAATATTTGAAATAACTTTCGTATAAATGTAGCGTATTCAAAGAAAACAAACAAATTTTATCTCTTTATAACATATATTATCGAATATTTTGACGTTGTGTATTTCAATAGCATCTTAAAAAGTCCACCAAGATTACACCATAGTATTTTAAGGTGTTATACTTTGAAAATATGGCAATTTTTATTGCATTTAGCATAAAAAAATCTACTTCTTTTCTAACTTACCGAACAGTTACATAATACTAATTTCAATGTCGACAATAATTGAAGTTATAAGAAACAGCTTGCTGATAAACTCACAAAAATACAGCGAGAAAGAAGGACAGTGTCTGAATAATAATGGTGATATTTTTTAGATGAGAACTGTTGAAATGATTTGATCATCGATATAACAGTAATTGATATTCTGTATTCTTCAATAGTTTCTTGCAGGATACAATCATTCTACAATTCTATGAGCTTTTCGCGAAAATACAACACGTATTACACAAACAGTTAACGTATAAATGGCATACCGGAAGTGCTTTTGCTGCTTCAATTGTCGATGTCTATGACATTGCATTTAACTCATTTTAATGTGTGGTTTCACAAGAATTAGAATATGTTTGCATAGATAAAGATATATTTAGTAAGTTGAGAAATTTTAACCTTGCTACTTAGAATATTTACAAAACAACACATTTGTTATTTATGCAATATATTAAATTGATCTAAAATATGAATTGAATCACGGTAATATAATTAACAGGGTATAAATCGGAATAAATGCACTGTTTATTAAAAAAAATTGAAGTAATTTTTGGAAGAAGAAAAATCTTTGTTAAATATATTTTAAGCGCACTTTATAAAATTTTATGCTTATTTTTATAAAATATATTTCAAACTAGAACATATTTTTATCGTTCCTAACAAACGTTTAATTTACCACCAATTTATTTTTTTGTCTGCGAAATACTCGTGACTTTATTGAGACAGTCTAAAAATTTTATAACTTCGTGATAAAAAAAAATTAGATGTGATTTTAAGAGGATTCTTTTTTAAAAATAAACTTCATACCAGCCTGTACATTTATTTACAATAATGCTACAACGCGACCCTTTCCCTCCGCCCCGTAAACGGCTACAGAGTAAACGTTTATGAGGCTTTAGGAGCTTTTAGGGACGAAGTGGCAAAAACGAAAGCGTCACAATAAAAATTACTTTTTCATATACTTTAAGAAAAACATTCTCATGTTTAGTACACAACGTTACAAGAAATAAAAGTAAGTAAATATTTTTGTCTTGATTCAGAGACTTAACACTAGAAGAGTTGAAGATCCTACAGCTTCACAACAGTCTTCAAAGCGAAAAACGCCGTATAAATTGAAAGTGTTTAAAATCCTGTCCAAAATTATTGTGCCGTAAAAAGGTTTTATAATGTTTATAAAATGTGATATGATTATTTCTTTTATTTACGCGATTATTATACATATCAAATCCACTAAAAATTATGTGAAACCATCCTCTCTATTAAAATTAAAAATTTTTAATAGAGAGGATGGTGGTCTTGCCACCTTCCTGGGATCCAATAATTTCAAAATTAAACGCAGAGTATAAAAACTTTTTTGTGGAACCAACATTAAAATTAAGAAAACGAACGATATGTCAATTTTTAAATAAAACTCTGACGGTTATTCGAAACATTGAAATACAGACATATACCAACTTAGTCTGCCCGTGATCATGGATGCTGAAAAGAATCCGAAACGTCGAGAATAAATATATTTTAAGTAACGCGAAAAATCCGTAAATTAGTGGATTTGATAATGTGACATGGTTTGGTCTTAAGAATAAAGTGACGATGACATTTACGGCAATAAAAATTAATTTCCTAACGCATCTTGGTTGTCTCCTAACCTCTTGGCACGCTCTCATTGCATTTATTTAGGGCTGTAATATGTTTCTTAAACAAACTGTAATGCTCACAGTACCTTTTCCAGGAATGGCTAAGTGTGATATTAATAATAATAAAATTGGTAAAATTATTTATAAAAACAGTGTGCTTATTGTCTGTCCATAACCGTTTCATGGATTTATTATTATGAATTTAAATAAAATGTTTTGTTTACAACTATTTTTGGAATTTATAAAATATCATGAATAATACTTAAATTATTATTTAGAGTTGTTCATGATACTTTCTAGACTATTAAGACATAATCACTCTTTAGAACTCATCCAATTAACTATCACAATACATTTTCAAACTTACGAATCATCTAACTTTATAATTAAAATACCATCTCCTACGCGTGCGATTTACTGTCTAAAGTTAGGATCAAGTCCGAAAAGAATTTACCCAGTTAGTTCACTGGGATCAAAGTTAAGAGGTACCACTTTAAACTGAGTTCATACTTTTAATGGAATATAGGTCAAAAGTGTCAAAATACGTTTGTTATTTTGGTAAATATTTTCAAATATTTTTTTTACATTAATAAACGGCAATAATGTAGCGAGATGTAAAACATTCAATGTTCTCTACAAGTAACGGTACGGTTTAATGCCCTTATAATGGTCCTGAGTAGGAAGTTTAAAACATAGCTTTTCCTTTATTTTCATTAAAACTCATGATGGATATATGATGTATTTTTGATACCTCTATAAGTTGATTGCATAACGTTTTAAGAAAATACCTAAATATATATATCGAATAAAGCATTTGGAGCTATTGACGCCGGAATAAAAAAAACTTTTTTTTCTGTGTTGTGTTTGAATTAAATAAATTTAGTAACTACAATTACACGTTATATAATTCAATATTTTAGTATTAGTCCTTTGAACAGTATTTTGTATTCCAACTAAAATCATTGATAAAATAGATATTTGCATTTCATTCATAGTATGAATTGTAATTTTACAAAACATGTTTTAAAAATAAGATATTTCATTTAAAAATCCGAAAAATAAATCTACATAATATTTTTTCAGCGACAGTTATAACTTATACAACGTTTATCAAGTTCAGATGGAACGTTTTGCTAACGATTCGCCTTGTGCACATGGGATACATTTGAACGCAGTTATTGAATCTAACGACTTGATAGCTCCTTAATGGTAATTCAATTCTATGTTATTGCTAGTCATTGATAATACACGATATAAAAACAATATTCGATTCTTACGTTCAATAAGTGTTATCAAATAATTAATAAAAAATATAATCGCTAAACTAGTAGCATTAATGAACTTTTATGTCAATAAATTTTATAATAAGTTTACTAACTAATTAAAAATAGTAAACATATAAACTAAATATCAAATGTAAATTCAAGTAAAACGTAGTAAGTAAATTAAGAGAAGAACAAGACAAGATCATTACTTATTCGTATCAAATGATAATGATAACCTAAACAGCTAATCTTGATGAGTGCATCTTTATTACGGTTCGTATATCAGTGCATAAGAAAATGCCTCTATAGCCTAGTGTTATGGGCTTGCGCTTTAGTAACTGGAGCCTATTAATTAAGATAATCTGTGCTTGGCTGGGCATGTAAAAACTCGGTTCTGTACCTGATCTCTGCCTGGTCGCGTCGGTTATCCGTCCTATCGGGCTTTGAGAGTATAAAGAAATAGGGGATGCACCTGTATTTGCGCGTAATTTGTGCACTATGATATCTCCAAAGTAGTTGTCTGATCTCTAATATAGATCGGCCGCTGCAGTCTGAATCGGCTCGGAGAGCACTATTATTAAAAAGGACATCAGCTAAGAAGTATATTAGTTTCTTACAAGATTTTAATATCATTTCTTATTCTCATGTAACGGTATCTTTAGTTTAATATCTGAATAACGTACAGCAGTGAAGGACAAAACAGGATATACACAAAATAATAGTAAATGCCTATCAGACCTGTAGTTTTTAAGACCTAATTAAAATTTTGAAAATTTATGTAATTTATGTTTTAGAGACAGGTTTTCGACCTTGACTTTGAAGAGATGGAAAGAGTTAAAATAAACATACGTCAAATTTGTTGGTGATTCGGAGGGAATAGTTTTTTATACTAATATACGTTTTGATTTACATTTATTTTTATAATAGGTAGAAGCCGTGTAGTTCTATTTTTACCAGAATTATAATAATTAGTTTGATAAATTATTCAATAATAGAAAAACATTACGTCAACAATAATTACAGCCTTCTGTAATTTAATTGCAAACGCTTGCTGAACCTTAAAATGTACATAATATAAAAAGTGAGTGAATGTTTTTTTCTTGAACGTTCTTGAATTGGTTCTAAAATTATTTTTAAATGTGTCGGATGATCATCTAGAAATCAGACTGGAGGAAATCGAGGTGCTTTTGAGCAACTTAAAAATGGAAAAGCACCGGAAGAGGATGGAGTTACGACGGAGCTTCTGAAGGCCGCCGGTAAATCGGTGCTGAAGAGACCCGATGTCTAATAAACTTTGGTCGTAGTGTTCTTCAAAAAAGGTGATAAACACTTATTAAAGAACTTACGGCCAATATCAGCACTGAGTCATGTCTATAAATTGTTTTCGAGGGTCATCTCAAATCACTTTGTACGAAAACTCGACTAAAAGCAGCCGCGAGAACAGTCCGGGTTTTGGTTTCACACAGTGAGACAGGTTATACAAATGACACACGAGTATGACGAACCCCTGGGATGGCATTTGTGGATAAAAACGTAAAAATATAAAAAAAAAAGTCAATAAAGATCTTTGCTAATAATTGTGCAATATATTTCTCGAATTGCAATTGGCCAATTAATATGTTAAACAAAAAGAAACAGTCTCTTTAAAAAAAGTCATTCATGCTGATGTAGGTTCGATGCAATATCAGTTCAATGAACGTTTTAATAACCAGAATGTTAATTATTTTCTCTCCAACATTTAATGTGAAAAACATGCAACTCAGTGAGAAAGTAAGCCATTTCGATAATTATGAAATATTTCAATGCAAAAAACCTGAAACCTTTTGAGAAATATGCCATGAAGCAGATTGATTGGAAAAGTGTAGAGAAAAAAAATACGACTGCGAAGCTTCCATTGAATGTGCAGTGAATGAACAAAGTTTATCAAACATTTTTATAGAAGCTTGCATTCGTAGACATGTAAGATATGAAATAAAACTTATTTCTTGTGAAATTAATATTATTTTTTATTAGTATATGATGGTTATTACTTCAACTTTTTTAAAATTTAAAACAGGAATCAAATGATAATGATGACCTAAACTGCTAATCTTGATGAGTGCATCTTTATTACGTTTCGTATATCAGTGCGTAAGAAAATGCCTCTATAGCCTAGTGTTATGGGCTTGCGCTTTAGAAACAGGAGCCTTTTAATAAGAATAATCTGTGCTTGGCTGGGCATGTAAAAGCTCGGTTCTGTGCCTGATCTCTGTCCGGCCGCGTCGGTTATCCGTCCTATCGGGCTTTGAGAGTATAAAGAAATAGGGGATGCACCTGTAATTGCGCGTACATTGTGCACTATGATGTCTCCAAAGTAGTTGTCTGATCTCTAATATAGATCGGCCGCTGCAGTTTGAATTGGCTCGGAGAGCACTATTATTAAAAAGGACATCAGCTTGAAGCTCACTGATAATTATTTCTTATTCTCATGTAACTAATCTTTAATTTAACGTAAAATGAAAAAATTAAGTAAAATCATTAGTTTAATATCTGAATAACGTACAGCAGTGAAGGACAAAACAGGATATAAACAAAAGAATAGTAAATGCCTATCAGACCTGTGGTACAGTGACGCTTTTAGACAGTTAGCAGCGTTCCATCTAACACAATACAATGTCCACTGCCGTGCTCCCGTTCCATAAAAGGTTTCGAAATGTTTACCTGGTAGCCTTAAATATTTAAAAATGATTTATTTTTTCAGGACATGCACTTTTTACGATGTTTTCTTTTTTTAAATGAGTGTTTTTTAACATAACCCACGTTGTTGAAATCAATTTATGATTCAAAAAATCTCTTATGCTATAATCTTCAATCACTTTTAAGACCTAATTAAAATTTTGAAAATTTATGTAATTTTTGTTTTAGAGATAGGTTTTCGACCTTGACTTTGAAGAGATGGAAAGAGCCAAAATAAACATACGTCAAATTTGTTGGTGATTCGGATTTACATTTATTTTTTTAATGGGTAGCTGTCGTGTAGTTCCTATTTTTACTAGAATTATAATAAGTAGTTTGATAAATTATTCAATAATAGAAAAACATTAAGTCAACAATAATTACAGACTTCTGTAATTTAATTGCAAACGCTTGCTGAACCTTAAAATGTACATAATATAAAAAGTGAGTGAATGTGTTTTCGTTGAACGTTCTTGAATTGGTTGAATTCTTAAATTATTTTTAAATGTGTCGGAGGATCATCTAGATATCAGGCTGGAGGAAATCGAGGGCTTTTGAGCAACATAAAATGGAAAAGCACCGGAAGAGGATGGAATCACGACGGAGCTCTGAAGGCCGCTGGTAAATCGGTGCTGAGGAGACCCGATGTCTACTTAACTTGGTCGTAGTGTTCTTCAAAAGGGATAAACACCTATTAAAGAAGTATCGGCCAATATCAGCACTGAGACATATCTATAAATTGTTTTCGAGGTCATCTCAAATCGCTTTGCACGAAAACTCGATCGAAAAGCAGCCGCGAGAACAGGCCGGTTTTCGAGGGTTTAAATCACCATAGACCAAATTCACATAGTGAGGCAGGTACGACACACGAGATAACGAGCCCCTGTGGATGGCATTTGTGGATAAAAACCTAAAAATATAAAAAAGTCAATGAAGATTCTTTGCCCTTAATAATTGTGCAATATATTTCCGAATTGCACATTGGCCAATTAATATGTTAAACAAAAGAAACAGTCTCTTTAAAAAAGTCATTCATGCTGATGTAGGTTCGATGCAATATCAGTTCAATGAACGTTTTAATAACCAGAATGTTAATTATTTTCTCTCCAACATTTAATGTGAAAAACATGCAACTCCAGTGAGAAAGTGTTTATTTCGATAATTATGAAATATTTCAATGCAAAAAACCTGAAACCTTTTGAGAAATATGCCATGGAGCAGATTGATTGGAAAAGTGTAGAGAAAAAAAATACGACTGCGAAGCTTCCATTGAATGTGCAGTGAATGAACAAAGTTTATCAAACATTTTTATAGAAGCTTGCATTCATAGACATGTAAGATATGAAATAAAACTTATTTCTTGTGAAATTAATATTATTTTTTTTATTAGTATATGATGGTTATTACTTCAACTTTTTTTTAAAATTTAAAACAGGAAAAATGCTAACCATAATTATACCGTGGCATAAAAACTGTATCGTAAACTAATCTAAATTATCCGTTGATATTAAAGGTAATAGTAAAGCGTTGTAATCTGCTGGGATGTCGTATAAACTTATAAACTCGACGTTCACCTGGCCGTGGTCTACCGTGCGGATAGCGAATGCTTAAACGGTGCACCGACACTGAAATTAAGTAATTTTGATAGTGCATCTTGCGCTGTACTTTGCGAGTTGATTTTGTAGCTATTCCATCGGGTATGCTTGCTATTGAAGTCGCCTGCCATAATGACGGCGCATCCTAGGGAGAATAGCGTCCCGGAGTATGATTGAATGATCTCGGATGAGCTTCTACACGGTAAGTAGACCGAGTCTATGGTAATAGGTGCGTGTCCTGTCATGGCTAGTCTACAGACCGAGGCTTCTAGACGCGTTAGCGTCGACGGCGTGTCGATTGCTACACAGTGCAGTGACTTTTTAAAATAAATGAGCGTGCCGCCGTGTGAAACGCCAGTCCGATCATTTCTTATAATTTTGTAATTAGCGATTTTCAGATCGTTTCTTATTGAGCGCTACGTGGAGCGCTTGACTGCGTTTGCCACGCCGGAATAGGTCGGAGGGTCGCCTTGGGATGGATGAGGGTGGTGGTGCCTTGCGCTTGGGCACTTTGGGGCAGCCTAGGTAATTTGCCGTGCGGCCGGTGCTTTGGCAATTGACGCATGCCGGCGGTTCGTACGTGGTGAGTACTTCCCTATCTCTGGGTCCGGGGAGTCAGGAGTGCCGTGGTCACCTAGGCACTTAACCCAGCGAGGGCGTCAGTTCCAGGCTGAGTGCCCGTAAATTTGGCAGTTATGACACTGCGCAGGCAGGCCATTAGAATGTGGCGTGGAAGGAGATGCGACTTATGTCGCATATGTGGCGTAGGTCATACACCTTATCGCCCTCAGTCGAGCGTTCAAGAGTCAGAAGGACCACATTGAATGGTTGTTTAGTTTTAGGATGTGTTAGGCGGAAGGCCAAGTAGATTGGAATGTTTTGTCCCTTTATGAAGTTGTAGAAGTCCTCTGTGGGCATCTCCTCCGGCAGTCCTTTGACGAATGTCCGAAGTACGCGCTCTTCCGTGAGCGCGTATGTGTGATAGTAATATTCGTTCTTAAGTAGATACGTAGTTACTTGATGATAGGCGTCACTATTTTCTAGTTGGAGTTTTATCCCCTGGTTTGAGACAGCTGCAGTGAATTTGTATTTATTGGACAGCGCGGATCGAAGCTCTGCCCATTTTTCCTTTGACCGAATAAAGATCGACGGAGGTTTTTTATCTCTAGGTGGTATGGTTGGTTGCTGTGAAGCAGCTGATTACTGTAAGGCAGCAGATGTTTGCTGTGAAGCAGCGGTTTGCCTTGATGAGGCCGATGTTGTTGGCCTAGAGGCCAATAATACACAATATCCAGGCCCGAAAAGTGCGCAGATCTTCGCATCTCGGGCCTGGCACTCTGGCGGAGTGGCAGTATGGCTTCCGCAAGGGCCGGTAGACCGTCCAGGCGGTCCTGCGGGTCAGGTCCCTGACGCAGGATGCGGTGTCTAGGGGTGAGGGTGTTTTGGCGGTGACACTCGACATCGCCAACGCATTTAACACCCTGCCCTGGGCCTGCATAAAGGAGGCGCTCCGATATCACGGGGTGCCTCCTTCCGCAAAGGGTGATCGGGGCCTACCTGTCGCATCGACGTGTCGAGTTCCCGTGCCGAGATGGGCTCCGGACCATCGAGGTGTCGTGAAGTTCCACAGGGGACGGTGTTGGGACCGCTTCTATGGAACGTTGGTTTTGATTGGGTGATAAGCGGCGGCAATATCGAGGGTATTGACGTCACTTGTTACGCGGACGACACCCTCGTCACCGCCCGTGGCACCAATTTTCGCAGGGCTGCGATTCTCGCTACTGCCGGGGTCGCTCAAGTAATTAGGCGCATCCGGCGGCTAGGACTAGAGGTGGCGCTCGAAAAATCCGAGGCCCTTCACTTTTATGGGCCTCGGAACGCGCCACCTGCGGACGCCCACAAAATCGTTTGCGGCGTCCACGTCGACGTCAAGCCGACGATGAATTATCTCGGCCTAGTCCTAGACCGCCGATGGAAACTTTGAGCGCCTCGCACCTAGAGTGGCGACAGCAGCGGCAGCTCTCGGCAGACTGCTCCTCAACACCGGAGGACCCAGCAGCTTCTGTCGCCGCCTGAATGCCGGAGTCGTTAGGTCCATGGTCCTGTACGGGGCAACCGTGTGGGCCGACACCCTCCAAAAGGAGAGTACGGCAATACTGAGGAGAACCCAGAGGGTGTTGGCGATCCGGGCCGCACGGGGCTACCGGACCATCTCCGGCGAGGCGGCGTGACTGTTGGCTGGCTCCTTGCCCTGGGACCTGGATGCAGAAATCCTCGCGTCACTCATCTTCTGGCGCGAGGAGGCGAGGTCTCGGGGCTGTAGGCCAGCCCCGGAAGAAATAAGGGGGCGCAGAGACGAATTGCGCTCCCTTGCGATCCAGGAGTGGGAGTTGCGGCTGGAGCACCCCAGCGCCGGCCGTCAAACAATAGAAGCCATACGCCCCGTTCTTAAGTGGTGGCTAGAAGGAGAAAATGGCTCCATAATATTCCGCGCGACGCAGGTTCTCTTGGGACACGGCTGTTTCAGGGAGGTACCTTGCCCGTGGCCGGTAGGGCCTACAAAGGTGCCACCACTGTGGCGTATGTGCCAAGAGACGGCCCAGCACGCGCTGGAAGAGTGCCCAGCCTGAGTCGAGCAACGCCGAGCTGGTAGTGTCGTGGGGCGACCTTTCGCTTCCTGCAGTAGTGCGCAGGATGCTGAAACGAAAGGTCGGGGGCTCCTTGCTTTCTGCGAGGACGTGATGGCCGGAAGGAGGCCGCGGAAAGGGACAGGAGGCCTTGGCGCCCTGGCATCCGCAGAAGAAGGCCAGGGCGCCAAAGAGTGGCGTACGTGCGACCTTCCCACCTGACACTGGAGCCCTGGGCGGACGGCAAGAGGTGCCCGCCGCCCAGAGAAGGGGCTCAGACGGAGCGCCGTGCTGCTTGTTCCAGCACGGCGCCTAAACGACGTTTCGGGTGTCACACCCGGTGAGAAGAGGCCTGAAGAGGCGAGGCCCACGTCGCGCCGGGGTCGCTGAAGACGTCATCAGCGCCCGCGCTCCGGCTGCAGCGACATGAAAAGGAACAACCTTGTTTTTGGTGGGTGTACCGCCGCTCCATCTTGGTCCGGGAACATATCCCGCTGCCCCTCACTTTGGTGGCGGGGAATCCGTAAGCTGGATTTTTCCAACGGCAAAAAAAAAGGGGCCGATACTATAACCGCAGACGCTTTTGGCGCCTTGGTTGGCGGAGTACGTGAGGTAACAGGGGAGACCCTGCTCTTGCGCTTTTTCTTGCGCGAACTGACGGGCTGGAACCCTCCTGCGACTTCATCCTTGGTGACTGGGCGGGAATTGTCAAGTTCTTTTTCGGATTCGGGTTGGTTGGGTGAGGCAAGCGGGGAAAAGGTGTCTGAGTGGATTGAGTTACATTTCTTCGACGCGGGTTGTGGCTGGTCCGAGTGGATTGTGGCTGCTCTCGTTGAGCATGGTGTGCGCTTGTAAACTATTTGCCCCCCCTTGCGCGGTGAGGGCTTCACGGATCGCGCGTACGCAACTTGACGGCGTCGGGGGAAGGGTGTGGCCATGGGTGGGCCAAGCGGACGGCGCAGGTAGCAGGAAGGATCAGCGGCCTTGTCCGGTTGATCCGGATGCTAATTGCGCACTGTGATTTTTTTGGTGAATCAAGATTTTGAAGAATATTTTGACAATCGTAATAATAACCGAATTGATTGAAAAGCTCTCTAAATTAACATTTCACTTAAAATAAAAAAATGAGTTGCACAATAACTACTGGTTGTTTATTTAAATACAATTTTTGTAAGAAGTCTTTGAAAAAATATTTTATCAAAATTCACATATCTATATTTAAACGTTCTAACACCTCCATGACGCTGTAGCCTTATTGTTGTGCAGACAAGCTGTATATGTTGAAGATGAGCTACCATAATGTTATGTTAAATCCTCATTTCTCTGAAGATTTGCTTAGTAGATACCTGGATAGATGGGAAAAGTTGACCATTTAAATACATATTAGTTAGGTTTCGTTCCGTTTATCTGCATAGATAGTAAACTGTTAACCGTGTTATTATAAGTTATTACAGTCAAGGTTGTTTACAAGACATTTAAGAAGGCTTTATAAAGGGTGGAACTGTTAATGTTTCCTTACAGACACTTAGCGTATGTGACTGTATCAATGAGGCATACAAAGGGCAACTTGACGCCTGATCCTCAGTCTGTCATGTTATTATCACAATCACCTTTTACCTTCCATCATCATCATCCATAAATAAGTACATTTTAGAATCTAGTTTATCACTAGAGGCATTGACTGCTTCTAGTAACGAATATGTAATTTACACATTTATTCATAAAGAAAATTTTCTCAACGAATGGAGCTTATGGGCACAGACTTAAAGCGGCGATGAAATGCTGAAAAACTTTCGGGAACGATTCAGGGAAATGCAAATTATCGTATATAAATAGTCCGATTATAAAAAAAATAAAGTGAAGGAAAAGGTAAAAAATATAGTGTGGTCGCGTAGGATACACATAATAAAACATTATGCATTAAAGTTTGAACTAATTAAAATGCAAAAGTATGATGACGCTCAGAATCGGAAACAAAACATTTATTGTCTATAAACTTTTCTCATCTAAAATTTTCATGAAACTAGATATCGTACGGCTCATCCTCTTTGAAACTTTATCATTGTTTTCTGCATCGTCTATCATTATATAGAAAAGATATTTATAAATATTTAAGTACTTCAAAAACATATTTAAATTACTTTAGTTTACTTACTTTGGTTATAATTTGGTGTTTTTAGACTACTGGCCATTTTATTTTTTGATCATTGGTATATTCGGTGCTTAAAATGTCCATCGCATGAAAATTCTTTGGGCTCTTATGCAGGGCTTGCAAAATTGTCTCTCAAGGAGATACCGAGACAACTTTCTTAGCCAAATTTTTCTTTGTCAAATAATCTTTGTGCGACGTATATAGCATTTTAACTGCCTCCGAAGTCTAATATTATATATCACTTCTAATATTATTATGGCTTGCGCTTTATAAACCGGAGGTCGTATGTTCGAATCCTACAGAGACTTAATTTTTTATTATTGTTTTCTAGTTTTTTAGGGCAATGTGGACTGGTCAATAGATTGTCTAAAAAGTAAGATAATCCATGCGTCGAATGAGTATGAAAAAAAATTATTCCTGCGCCTGATCCCTCTTCGGTCGGGTCGATTTCCCGTCTCATTGGATTATGAAAGTGAAGGAAGAGGTACAGTCCACACTTGTGTTAGCGCGTGCAATTGTGCAGATTCTCTACGAATGCATCTATTAGACATATAAAACAACCACTTTAAATACTCGATTTATAAAAAAATTACTTCAAAATCAACGGCGTAGATAGAGCAACGTGGTAATACCATTGCATTTAAAAAAAATTATATTTGTGGTAAAAAATATATTAATAAAACCCTCTTAATGTAATGTTCGCAAATCATTATTGTCATCAGCATAACGACTAACAACATCCACTGCGTTCAGCAGTATATGCCTCCAAGAGCCACCAAGACGTACAATTTTGCACCACCTGCATCTACACAAAAGTGTAACAAGCAATTTATTTATAGAAATATTATACAAAAAAAAGTATTTTTAAGTTTCGAAATTATGTAAGTAAAATCTGATAATTTTAATCGCCGAGTTTATGCCAGTTTCTCTTTGAAGAGAGCAAAAATTTCGGTGGTGATTTGAATTTCATAATAGCCAAAACAAAACTTAAGTCCAAAATTATGTATGCAAATTTTGGACTTTTTCTTTTAATAAAAGACACGCAATGAGTTTCAACAATTTAGTTTTGCTTAAATTTATATTGCTGAGTTTTTGTTGTGCATGACTGAATACCACTCAAATATTACGGACGGATAAAGATAATTCTACGGTGATTATGGACACGTCAGATTATAATTCCTCCATAGCCCTAGTAGGTATGGGCATTGTGCTTTAAACCGGAGGTCGTGGGTTCGAATCCCGCAGGGACATAACAAATTTTCATTGTTGTTTCTAGTCGGTAAGGGCAATTTGGGCCGATCACTCAATTGTCTGAAAAGTAGATGATCCATGCGTCGGATGGGCATGTAAAGTCGTCCACCTACACCCGCATTGGACCAGCGTGGTGGGATACGATCCAAACCCCTAATGGATAGGGTGTATTAGGAGCTATGTCAGCAGTGGACTAAAACAGGCTGATGATGTAGTATGTATGATGTGATTATAATTCTAAATTAGAACAACTGTTATCGATGTAAAAATACTCCTAGAAGGTCAAAACTGACCCTACTACTAAAAACGCTCAAATTAACTAGCGATCTTATTAAAAGCACTCCGAAAACTTAATTGATAATACCTTCGTTTAAACCCCAAAATTGTATGGGTTGCCTAAAATATACAAATGTAATGCTCCATTATGACCTATTATTAGCCAAATTGACTCACCTACTTATAAATTGGCTCAACATTTTTAAATCCTCTCCCACTCAAGGACAAACAACGCATTTTTGGGTTCTTACCATTTTGTTAGTGATAAAACATCTTTTTGACAAAAACTTGGTTGTTTTGATTTTCAATCTTTTTTAATCTTTCCCCAAAAGTTCATCAATTTGTTAAAGAAAGTTGGGAAAATAATATCCCGAAGAAATCATTTTTACTCATTGTACATTTTGGCTATTTATTGTGGAAAAAGTTCTACATCCCAGATGGATGGTTGGGATGTTTTAGTGTCTCCCTTTTTGCTACATTTTATGGAATACTTTGAGGAAAAGGCCCCCTTCCCATTCATCCAAATTTTTAATATTTAGATGATACATTCCATCTTAATGATAAAATAATGCTTTTAAAACCATCTTCCATTAATTCAATTACAGCGAGAAAACGGATACATCCCACACACTCCGGCTTAAAATTTAATTTTCAAATAAATAAGTACTCCCAAGTTTTTCAGTATAAAAACAAAACGAACAGGGCTCAATCTTCGACTCAAAGTCATTCAAGGAAATTGAAAACATTTTCTTTAGTTGTGACTTCAACCCCCAATCTTTTTGATAAGAAACAAAGAAACAATTGGCAATACGCTGATTATAAAGATACATTAAATATATTTTAACTTTATATATTCTTTCTCTCAAGACTTATTATTGTTTAACGTGTTACTCACTGTATGGATTATTTAAAAGAATCCACACTAATATTTTAAATTAGAAAAAAAGTTCTCTAATAACCAATGAAAACAATCTTCATTTTAAAAAATTAATAATAATTGACACTAGGACGGACAACGGTTATATTTTTAAACTAAATACGCTGGATTTACCTCCTTATTATGAATTTTATGTCGATCAACAATTAACCTTTTATACAATAAAAATTATTTTAAATTAAGAAAAAAATTATTAATGAGTTAATTTATAAATTGTAGTTTTTTAAGAATCATAAGTTTTCAATTTAATTTCTTTGCCGCTTTTGTCACCTAACACAAACCCAAATTGGTTTACCCAACAAATTCCTTTCCTTTTTATATACTGCTCCTTTTCCCTGCCTCCTTTTTTTCCTTTAATTTTCTTATCTCGCGAAATGAAGGTAAAGGAAAAACTTCGGGCATGCAGTTGAAAATTGCCTTGGAGTTCCTACGCGCCTCATATTTCGTAAAACCACGCGACGCGAATGAACAACTCCGTTCTAATGGTTTTCTTTCCGTGACCCCAACCGCATCAAACAAAGATCCTGCACGCCGCTATCAGACGGTATTTATCCTCCTTTTCCGCGTTTAAATCAAAACAATAACCCGTTGTCCGAGTCGGATTCGCTCGGTCCTTCAACCGCATTCTCGCCGGTCTTAAAAGGATCCCAAATCGCCGTCCTCTGCTGGTTGGTCCAATCTAAATTGGCTGACGAAACTTGGTGACCCCCAATAAACCATTCTTTTTAATATGAATTTCGCAAAATATAGAACTTTTAGTTTACACTTACGCCAGAGAATAAACAAATTGTTTGAATCTATGATAAAGCAAAGAAAGTTATTTTATTTCTTAATATTTTGGCTCTTTTGTAATTTTTAAGAATTCTATTTCAATCTAATTTTTATAATTCCTAAATCGAAATAAACCCGGTTGAAATTGTTGATTCTTAACAAACTTTGAAAATTGAGCGCGCGGTACCATATATTTTTAAAACTTATAAATTGGCAAAAAACAAAAAACCCATTTAAATAAACTGATCATTATTTGCCTGGCGAAACCGACAAATGAAAAGTTGAAAGTTAAAATTTTTGAAAAGTTCCCAAATGGCCCGTCTCTCGTTGCCAAATTCCCACAAACTTTCGTCGTTGGATTTTCTTTCCTTAAATTACGATGCCTCCTTAAATTCGGAGGAGAAAAAGTCGTTAATCGACACAGTACCAAACAGTTTGTTTAATAAAGTTAAGTTTTACATACCATTCTGATTTTCAACCTAAACTTTTAAATTATTTATGAAAGCTTTATCACTTCTGTGGATAAAAATATTGTGTAGGTTCTTGTAAAAACATGTTATGTTATTTTATAATGAAACATACTAAAATTTACTGGATAAAGCAATATAATGAGTTAAAAGCCTAATAAAATTATTTCTTTGCGCTTATTATATTATTAAATAAAATTATTTAAAGGGTTTTTGCGTTTATTTAATTTAAATTCCCCACTTTTTCCCTAAGCGTGTACGGGGAACCCTGACCTGGCCGCTGGAAAAGTAAGTCGGTTTAAACCCGATAAAATCCGTAATATTTATTAATTAATAACTTTCTTAACGGTTTTCCCTAATTAGATGTGATTAAGAAACAGTCAACATTTCAAAAAAACTCGCACCGGTAGTGAAATATTTATTTTAAATCAATTTTAACAATCTGAAACAAGTTTATAATGTCTTAAAAGCAATTGCACAGCATAAATTTATTTTAGCTAACACGTGTAGCCATCTCTTTTAAAGTCTTTATCACCTAGTCAGAAATTTTAGCAATCTGTCGGATGCAGTCATAGATAAAAGTTACAAAAATAAATTTCTGGCTCCAATTTATCCAATCAGATAAGATAATATAAGGTCTAATTCCTAAAAACTATTCAAATTGGTATCTGAAACATATAATAGTATCGTAATTTTTTTACCTAGTAACCATCATCAACATTTATATTAACACCACTTTTGCCTCCAGCCTGTGGTAAGGTGGAACTTTAAACCCGGAGGTCGTGGTTCGAATCAATAATAATCCTGCGGGCCTCAACAAATTTTTATTGTTGTTTCTTGTTGGTTAGGGCAATTTAGGCCCCAAATCAAACTGTCTGAAAAGTAAGATGTTTGCATCGGATGGGCGTAAAATCGGTCCACCACCAACCCCGCATTTGACCGTGTGGTGGGATACGGTCCAAAAACTCCCTAAAAAATATGGAAAGATTATGTCCACATGGGAATTACAAGGTGAGATGTATGTATGATGTTAATTTGCTTCTATGAATTTATATTCACTCTTTGTTAAAATTTTTTGGGTAAATTAAATTGATATACATGAAATACCTTTATTAAAGAATATCTTTCATCTACAATTGATATTAATTCAATGTCTTTTGTAACGTCAATTAAACCGTTTAAAATAATTAACTGTAAAATAACCATACATACGAAAACTTTTAAATTTTTCCGAATCTTTCTTCCGTCCTTAAAATTAAAATTAGAACAACAAACATTTTAGTAAATTTTTTTTTTTTGGGATCTTGTCTGTGGAGTAAACCTTAGAACATAACCGGTTCGGGGGCCCTCCCAGGCGCGTCTCCCCTAAGTGACTTACCACCAGGGCCCCCCAGAAGGGCCTAGCTTGGTTGTCCCTTTTTGGTTCCCGTTAGCATGTGAATCAGGGGCTGGGGGGCCGGCCTCGCTGGGTTAACGCTTTGCAAATCATTTAATGCTAGAAGGCTCTATTAAATTTTCTACCCTTTTAAAACGTTGGCCTGGGAAAAGGTCAAAACTCAACCCCATCTAATAAATTGTTAGCTACGTGTCATATAGCAATGTTAATTATCGACCTCCCGGTGGGGCCGGTCTGATTGGTTTTCCTCTAAGTGTAGGGTGTGTCTCTCTGTGGGTTTGTCTACCTAAGCCTTGGGCGTAATTAAATTCTTTTTTAAAAAAGGAAAACTAACCATCGCTCGCCCGGCCGTGACTCTGCTGCTGATTAAATTCATCTAAATTAAACAAATCTGGCGATTTAAGGAAGGCGCGGCATTTGCCGGGTGCCTTCGCTCTCTGGCTCTTTGGGGGGACGGGCCGCTTGCCTCGAGTCGGCTCCGGGGCCCTTTCCACGGGGCGGAAAACCCCGTTAGAGAGGGGGGAATGTGGTGGATTGGACGGATGGTGGTCGCCTGAAGAGGCCCGGGTCGCAGGAACTCTGCTTTTTGGCGGGCAGCCAGGTATTGGCCTTGGCCGGGGGGGCAGTTGGGGAGGTTCTGGTGGCGAGACTTCTTTGTCCGGTCGGACGGATGCGGTACCGTGGTCCCCGAGGCTTTAAGCAACGGGGCGTGCGAAACATTGCCGCGTGAAACCTACTTGGCGTTGTGACGCCTGGCCCGTTAAATGCGCCGCTCAAAGTGAGACGCCGATCCCACCGCTCTCGACGTCGTAAATCGCACCTTCCTTGGGCGCTCGGCGTGACTAAACCAACCATAAGGGCTTTGGTGCGTGGGTTCCCCGTTGTACCCTGGACTGGAATTCTAATTCTTTAATCGGGAATTTCTCCCCATGGATTCGGGCAGCCCTTTACCCTGTCCTAAACGCGCTCTCGGGAGCCCGGTGTATATTGGTGTTCCTTTTCCCGGAGAAGGGTCCCTTTCCAAAGTCGTCGGGGTCTCTAAGTTTTGTCCCTATTTTCCCTCAAATTTAAATCCAAATGGATAGGGCCCAGCGTATGTCAATTTTCCTTTGGGTATATCGGCGGTGGGCTTTCCCGGTAGCCTGCCTGGGAAGGCTGGGACGGCTGGGCGGGGCAGTCCGGGGGCCTGGGATCGGCGGATGGATGGTTGGGTTTTTCGCCTGGGGAGGACGACGGGATGGGAACCTGCTGGGGCAGGTTGAGGAATTCGGCGCGCCGCCCGGGGAAGGACGGTGTGGTGATGGGGTGCCCCTTGCCCCTCTTGGATTTGGGTTTGAACCGTCTGGGTTTGCGTTTTGGATGGCCTCGACCTCCATCCGATTCCGTGGTCTCGTCGACATAATTGTCGTCGCTATCTCCAAGGAATGGCTCGAAGTCGGCGTTTCGCGGGGTTGGGCGGGGGGAATGTTTGCGATCGGATGGATGGTCGGTCGTTAATATAATTTCCGACCGATTTTCTCCCTAATCGCTCCGGGTGATACCGGCGTCGAGCCTCGGTCGCCATTATGTTGGGTCGCGTCTGGTGGCGGCGAGACTTGGTTGTCATCAACCCAATCTGTCCCCGGTCGCCGGGCGTTTCTTTACCCCGCCGGCCGGCGGGAGGTTCTGACCCAAACGGGAAACGAATATTAAAAACGTTCGGTGGGCTTAAAGTCGTTAAAACGCTTCGGCCAAAAAGTTAATAACCTAAACAAGATTTGCGCCTTTAAAGCCCTTGTGTTACCCAGGTTAAACACGCTGCGCAAACCGACCGCTTGAGTAGCGCAATAAACTCCGCGTGACGTCGCGGTGGAAAAACTCTATGGCGCGGTGCACTCCGCGATGGCAGCGGACGGTTTCCGGCGGCGGACGATGACTTTAAAACGAGCTTGAGACGTGCGGCGAACACGTGCGGTCGGACCGCTGCTGGGCCTCTGGTAATAAATTTTTTTGTTTAAATAAATGGACGGAAGGACGTTCCCTGGGGTGGTGATCCCACCACGGATAAAATGGACGTAAAACGCCATATATCCCAAACACCCTGGTCATAGATGTTATGTTTTTTTATCAATTACGTTCAACGTTGTCCTTCAAAACGGGAAACGTTGGTTTATACACTATTGTTTGTGGCGAAATGACCAGATGCATTACCGGGGTAGTGCATCTTGGTCTCTAAAAAAACGGATAGATCGGTGGTTTCAAATTCAAATTAAATTCTTTATTCAATATGAAGTTTACCCTTTTGATTGTCAAACACCACCCCCCGTTCGGAAAAAGGACGCCTCAGACCGAAGAACCGGCGAAAAAAACTCAGCGGCTATTTTAAGTCATCTTTTAAAAATAACAAACAATTTGTAATTCGACAACATTTACAATTTGAAACAGGACCTAGGCGAGCATTCCATTTAGGCTGTGTTATCATTTAAAAATTCATTAATATCGTTTCTTATATTGACGTAAATTTTACAGATTATTAAATATCACATTGATATTATCATGTTTTATTTTGTTAATGAGATTCTAAACGCTTTAAATGTCTTTGCTGGGTCCACGATCGTGCGATAAAATCTGAAGTCTTTTATTATATTATGTGCACCAGTATGCTTCCCTAAATGGTCGTTGGTTCGTACTCTGTTGCTTTGAAATGCCTCTCAAGCTCATTACAGAGTGTAAATTTTCACTTAGCTTTGACTTAAATAACGGTTTCACTTCAATATGTGACCCTCCACGTATTTACACGGTTCCAATGCTACTACTAAATATGCTACTGATTTTCTTTATATACTTCGTTTACAGAAAAAAATTAACAGATTCTTTTTTATATATTAACACGCGAAAGAAGTCGCGGGCTACAGCTAGGATCAAATAATATGGACAATAGATAACAAGTTTTGTTTTCGTTAGGTACTGCATAAAATAAGATTTTATTTATATTGATAAAAACAATTAGCATTTTTGGAAGTGAAACTTTTTTAGGCGCATTAGGGGTAATATTTTTACGGATATAACGAAATTTAGAGCCAAGACGATGTACAGAGTTTTTTTTAAGGGAGGGAAAGAGAGCAATTAAGACCGATTTAGAGATTGTGAGAACAGATGAACGTCCCGCGAACCAAATGGATGGAGTGAGAGTAGGGAGCAAGTAAGTGAGAAAGATCGAGAGATTTTATTTTAATTGACAAAGAAGTTTCACTTCTGACATCTGTACTTTGTACTTACTTTTTTCCTGCAGAAACTCTACATTAAATTTTTAGTTTTCTTTTGTAAAATATTTCTGTTATGTTGTGATGTCATCCTATAAACAATGTTTGTATATTTTTTGTTTTTATGCATCTATATAGTATATATAATAGGTACATGAAATATTTAAGTGTTTTGTTTACTTATATAACGTAATAAAACATTATTAAAAGAAAATACGAGTTTGCTTTAAATAAATTAAACGTTTTAGGTTTTATTTATTCAAATACCATATAAATAGTAAGCTTTTATTTAGATTAATGATACATGACAAGGAGGTCTTTTGTTTTCGCCTCGTTAGCTAGGCTACAATCCGCACAAGGCAAATAAATGGACCATATCCCATGAGAATGCAAAGGCGTTTAGGCAAACAAAGTGATTCGTTTCATGGCTTATTGCCCCCCGCATTTGTATTTCCTCTATTAGATAAGGAATCTCTGGAGTAATACTGGATATTCTGATTAGGAACAAAGAAAAAGTGTACCTAATTAGGGAGCACAAACTTTAATCTTAAACTTAAAGAGAGAAATGCGTCTAAGTGAATTTAATACCATCAAAAAACTATGCGATCACTACGTGCTTAGCTCTAAAATTGAAAACAAAGTCGAATATACGACACAAAGAATCTTGAAAATGTAATGATACGGAATGGAACGGACGAACGGAAAAATGACAACCAAATATTTTCGATAAATTCATTTAAACTGCGAATGCAGACAGTGGGACACATGATATTTTTGAATTGAATATAAGAAATGTTTTGTTCATCTTGACGAAAGCTTGGTGAAATACTCTTTCTAAAGAATTTGTGTCAAAAATTAACATCGTATCATGATTATTCTTTATGCAATTGGTAAAAATTACGCTAAGGAAATGATAACAATAATAATGCCAAGGTGAAGATTAGTAAATATAAATCAAAACCACATTTATGGATTTTTTAGATAGATTGCGTTCTTTCCGACGTATTAAAAGCTTTCCAGGGTCTAGCGATATGGATACGGGTTAGATTATGATGGCATCCTTATCACCTTCTGAGAATATTTTAATTAAAGCATTAAGTCCGGTAAAAAAAAAATACAAGTATTCATGAGACTATAAGTTATATACCAAAATTTAATCAAAATAACGAAAAAAGGGTAAAATTTGAATTATGACGGCACTCCGTTTAGATGCATACAAATTCCATCATAGTTTTTTAAAGGTAATGTTTTTTTTACAAGAAGTATCTGACGAAGTACCACCGTGGTGCTGTCTTTCAGTTTAAGTTAATAACTAGGTAAACAAGAAATCCTATGTTTCAGGGTTGCTAGATTTGAGAAGTTTTACGCTACGTTTCTTATAAGTAGGGCGTATCACATACCACTAGGTGAATGTCCTGCTTGTTTCGTTGCTTCCATCAATAAAAAAAATTGTCTCTGTGACCATTTACACTTTACTAGTTACAAGTTATTTAAAAGTTCATTTATTTTTTTTACATAATAACGACTTGTAAGACTATTCAAAGTAAAGTAAGGCTAATATGCCAAAATTTTTAACATATTTTTATATCCATTTCTTAGTATTTTTTTTTATGGCATACGCAGGCAGACGAGCAGTCGGGCCACCTGATGGGAAGTGGTCACCCATAGACGTTGACAGTTCCAGTGGTATCGCCGACGAGCTGCCTACCGTGAGACATAGGGTGTTAAGTCTTGTTTACCCAGTAAATACGCTGGCTACGGTGCCCTTCAAACCGGAACGCAGCAGTGTTTTCACACTACTGCTTCGCGGCAGAAATAGACACCTTGGTGGTACCCACCCAGACGGTCTCCTGTAAACAGGGGACCTACCACCGGTAGTTGTCCTTGATACACTTTTATTTGAATAAAAATAATTGTTTGTAACTTAAATTAAAACATTTGTCGAGTGTATGTTATCGTACGCTAGTACACGCACACATTTTTACGGAAATGAAATGAAAAGGACGTTTTTACGGATTTTATCGCGTTTATTTTACATATTAAGGTCCCGATGTTTCTATAACTTTCCAGCGACCGTGGTCACGGGGTATACTGAGACGTCATGCGTCTTGTTGCCATTGCTGAAGCGGGGTTTCCAGATCTTAATTGTTATAAAATACACCTAAATACCGTTTTAAATACTTTAAGCGTCGTTAAACAAAAAAAAAATACCAAAATGGAAACAAAAACGTTAAACGTTTAACATTTGTTGAATTTCTGTCTTGTAGGTCCGCTCGGAATGGTAGTACTTAAGCCGCAAAACGCTCCTGTGTTCCGTTTTAGATGGCACCGTCAGCGTGTTTTCGTCACCGTATTTAGTGCGTAAATGAGATTTCCTACATCCTATGCCTCACGATAGGCATCGCGTTGGTGGTGGTTATGGTATTGCTAACGTCTATGGACGGTTACCACTTTTCATCAGGTAGGCCGACTAAAAAAATCTCGTTTTGTAATAAGTATATTTAGAATTCTTGACAACTTACCCGAAAACAACATTAAGGATTTTCAAAATAATAAAATGTTTTAAACGTCACTCACTGTATTTATTTGCATTGGAATTTTACGAAAATAGGGCACATTAGTCTTTTCTTTTCATTGTCCTTGTCTTTATTATTTTACATCTTAGGCTTCAAATAAAAGATCAGCTTTTTCTTTTAATACTGTACGTTTTCAAAATATGACTATAGCCACGTTACTTGCTTCATAGTCGTGTATTAAAAAAAAGGTTATAATCGGTGGCAGTATCATTAAGTCAAATTGTCCAGTTGAAATATTAACAATGACAAACGAATTTTTTTTTCTGGAATTATAATTTCGAATGGGTGTCAAAACGTGTTGTAATTAAGCATACTTGAATAATGTACAATCATCTTTCGTATAAATTGCTTAACATCATTTGTAAGAAGTTTTCGTATTTATTACTGGAATAGAAATTATTATTTTGGTACAATGTTTTGGCTGTGTTCTAGCACCTCGTTAAGATACGTTTCCAAGCACTAATTGATTTCAACAACCCGAACTAATATTGTTTTCAGGTTTAAGAGATTTTATTTACTTTTTAAACCAATCACGTTTCTGTTAGAAACGATGCTGTTTGAGTTTTGTTAAATATTTTATTAAAGTATAAAAATAGATAAATTTAATTTAAGCAAGGTTTTTCCTAGTTTATTAAGATTTCTTGTGTACATATGCATCAGTACTTTAGTTTAGATATTAATAACCCAAAAATTTGTTTAAATATTTAACTAAAACACATGAACAAATATTCGTCAAATACTGACTTGTAATTGAAAGAATGGCGGGTACCTGATAACAACTGCTAAATCTAAATTATAATTTCAAATTCTTATTAGCTAACAAGAAATGGACAACACCTATAAATTATTTTATATTTTAATTGCACCTTAAACCTTCGGCTATTAAATAAAACGATATAAAGTATTTGCAAACCTCCTTCTTTATATTATGTACTAGTTATTGCCGTGACTTCGTCCGAAGTAAAACATAAAAAAAAAGTAAAAGGTAAAAAAGTTAGTTAATTATTTTTACGTATCCTAACTTACATCAGTTATCTTCCGGTGAATGTCCCTTTTAAATCGGACTAGCCACTCCAGAGATTAGTTACAAACAACGAGACGGACATACAAACAAAATTAAAAAAAAAAGTTGTTGAGTGTTTGAGTTGTTAGAGTGTTAGAAACAAATATTTGATTTATTTGTGTTGACAAAATATGTTACTTAAAACAAGAATACAGTAAACCGTTCGACACGAACTAAATTATTTCGAGCTCATAATTGACAAAACGACACTGAGTACTTTAGGACTGTAGAGTTTTAATAGCAAAATTGTTTTTCCTGACTTCGGATTTTATGAAACGTATCTCTCATCTCTTGGAAACTTAACAATAAAATTTATATCTTTTAAAAATTAGACAAGATAATTAATTATTTCAGCTGGTCCCTTTTACAGAGTACCGTCTGGGCAATACCACCGCGGTGCCTATTCTAACCACAAAGCAAGCAGTTTAAAAAGAAACTATTGTGTTTCGGTTTCAAGGGCTCCGTAGTCAGCGTATTTACCGGGTAAATGAGATTCAACTTCTATAACTCACAGAAGACAGCGCGTTGATCTTGCAGAGGAAGACATTTTGTAAATATATTACGAGAATTTTTGTACGGCAATTGGATATTTGGCAAGTGGAAGAAAGTCCTATACCTAGATACCACTAAGACAGGTGTAATTTAGCTTTATTGTAATTTGATTATGTTGGCTATAGATGTAGTATATTAGGTGGGCGAACAATCGCATTGTTACTGATGATGGTAAAACTTATGTTATGTAAAAATGTATATAAATATATAAAATTGGACCGTCTGTTTAACATCAAAATCATCATCATCATCATCAGCCTTTGTTAGTCCACTGCTGGACTTAGGCCTCCCTAATACACCCTATCCATTAGTGGGGTTTGGACCGTATTCCACCACTCGGCCCTAGTGCTGGTCCTTGGTGGGTCGACCGACTTTTACATGCCCATCCGACGCATGGATCATCTTAATTTTCAGACAATTGGGTGATTGGCCCAAATTGCTCTAACCAACTAGGAAACAACAATGAAAATCTGTTGAGTCCCGCAGGATTCGAACCCGACCTCCAGTTTCTAAAGCACACGCCCGTACCACTAGGCTACGAGGCAGTCACATCAAAATATCAGCTTTTATTATAATTTATGATTGATACAAAAAAACGCACATTAAGTCGCGAAGAAAAGCTGGGCATAAATAATTATAATGTTACAATCTACAATTTTTGGTGTTTTGAAGTATCTATGTGTGTACTCTCAAATATTTCTCAGAGTTCTATTGTTTAAAATAATAAACACACAGTAGCACTTTTTAGTTTGTTAAAATATTATAGAACTTATGAGACTAACATAAAGTAAAAAGGGCCCCATTTTTTATTGAAGTATGAAATTTATACATTTTAATTTTAAAAATAATTTAGGTTTTACAGAGATATGACGATAGATGTAAACTACTATTGGGAATACATATATTTTTTACAAATTATCCTGAAATCTTCGTAGAGCACTTTTAAGTAATTTTATGAATCTTTACCGCACATGCAATGTCACATATCTGTTAAACTCCAGGTGACAACCATCCGTAGAATGGTTTTATATTTCTATGTTTAGTACTAGGTTAAATTGCATATTTCATTGTCTTACGCTTTAGCCAGAGACAGCTTATGTGATCAAGTTGGCTGAATACAGGAAAGTTGAAATTCATGCATGTGAGTTGACGAATAAACAATGTAAATTCGTCGTACAAATCCAGAAGTGCTCAACGCTACGTTTTTTTTTCCAGTAACTATGATCTTATATTGCTAGTGTTATTATTATGCTTTTAAAGTTTAACAAAAAAAAAACATCATATGAAATATGGTTTACAAGTAAAAAGAATTTAAAAGACAATTTCTCTCGAAATTGCGAAATAAAAATTAGAAACAATTTATAATTGATTCGATTATTTTCAGCGGATTACTGAAGTCTTTTAATATATGACACCGTCCGTGTAGTTTTCCTTCGTATCTAACACTAGGCGTCATTCTGCGTCAAAATAACAAATTGGTCATCACTTTTGGGATTGTGAAATATTTAGAAAAACAACAAGTAAAATTTTAACACAAAAGATATGACCGTATTAGAACAGTATATAACCATTTTGCACAATATAAGCCGGTGACAACGTGCACTCTGCATGAAACTTCCGCTGCGTTTTAAATGTGTTATTATATATTTATTTGTAAATGTGTTATATATCAAGTAATCATTTAATCAAAACGTCATGTATGACACGTTTTATACAAATGGAATAAAGAATTCTTAAATAAATTACTTCTTTAATGTCAAAGCATCAAAGAAAAAATTTATTTAAGATAAAGCTTAAATATATCTAATTACAATTTTTAACAATGTTTTAGGTTCAACTGGCTATTGTAGGTTATTCTTAAAAATATATATATACTACGCTTGCTAGTATTATAGACCATTTAAAGAAGTATAATTGTGCAAAACATAGTGAACGTCTGTCTTTTACAGTACTGTACCAAACTGCCTTTGACAGCGTTTACAATTTCTTAATTTCTTTATGCTAATTAAACAATTTATATCAAATCCACATAACGTAAATAAGTGGATTTGATATGTATAATCGCGTAAATAAAAGAAATAATTATAAACAATTTATTACAAAATTATTTCTTTCGTTAAAAAAATAAAGATTTTTACATAATGCGATAACTTGTTCTCATTAAAACCGAATAAACAAAGACAGAACATAAATACAAGTACAATTGTTTTTTCGCCAAAATACCTACATATATTCAGTCTCTTCCTCATATTTTCGCCATTTTCCCAAATGATCATGGGGTCGGATTCCAATAGATATATCTAAATATTTACCTCAATAACATTTTTTACGAAGTGCGACTGACATCTGTCCTCCACAGTCCAAAGGGTAAACTGCATTCTAAGGGTGAGATAGATAGAGATACCAAAACCTACAGTACTCATAAAGCCTTCTTTTATTAATATTTTAAATGATTTTCACTGTGAAATCATTCTAAATAAACACGTTATATAAAACTAACAGTTTATTAGATTCCAATAAGCTCTCCTGAAAAGGGTTCGTACAATTTGAACTGACTCAGGCTTTGCGATACTATCCTTTGATCTCGGCATAAAAAGAAGAATAAAAGTAATAAAAACAGCTTTGTCGCAGATAATAACAAAACTATTTATCCAAAATCTAAAGAAAAAGTTTATTATATTTAAATATGTTATGCCTACTTTCAGGTATAACCTATACTAATAATAATCAAGTGTGAAACATAAAATATTTCATAAAAAAGGTATAAAAAATCACTATAAAACTTGTCCAGTTCAAAAGACAAATTTGTTAGTTTAATTAATACGTTTTCAATCGGGTTTGTAAAAATCAAGTTACAGTCAAAAACATTGTAATACTGGAGAGAAAAAGTTAAACATTAGTTTCTAGAAGCAAACTCACTACAGTTATTTTTTCCAATTTAACGGTTGATTTGCGACGACGCCTTGTTTTTCGACTTAGTAGTACCTAAATTAAAAACTAAGCCGCAAAGTGCATCTTTCTGATATAAAAACATATTGTAAAACGGCAGAGTAAAACAAAACATCCACGATATGAAACAGAAACTTAAATAAAAACAATTTGTACACAGATAAATAGCGTTACATTAACTTACAGGGATTATTATAAAAAAATACTCACGAAAATTATTTTATCAATCATAAGAGCTTAGTGAAAGAGAAGAATTTTCTGGAAATGGGCTGTTTTGTAATGGAATTTCATGGAATTATTTCTTGTAATTGGCCATCTCGTTTTCTTTCTGTTGCTTGTAGCCGTTACGGTCGTAATAAACCGCAGTAATAACCGCCTTTGAGGTCTAGTGGTATTGGCCTTCAATTTATAAACCTAAATTCTAAGGCGACAACATCAAACATCTTTGTTTTGTCGTTTTTTTCAAGTTGGTTAGGACGATTTGAGTTAATCACCTAACTGTCTGAAAAGTAAGATGGTTCATGCGTCGGATGGGCATGTAAAAAATTGCTCCACCCACACCATCCTGCATTGGACCAGCGTGATGGGATATGGTCCAAAATGCATTATTAGGCATGCATTAAGGGAGGCTGATGATTATGATGATGAAACCGCAGCATAATAAAATGCGGCCATATAAAAGAGATTACCATTTTGGTTTAAGATTCTATTTTAACTTATGAAAAATCGTTTAGACTATTTTCGCCGAAAATCTATGTGTCTGTGGGCAAACATTACTGTCTTCCGGCTCAAAGGGTACTTTAGCCTGCGTTGTTATCTTTACTGAAAACTCAAGGTGGCTTTAAAAAAATTCATAACTTCCAAAATCATCAAAAATATAGAACATACTTAAATAATATATCAATGTGTGTCAATAAATTTTGTAAACGGAATATATATCACTATAAAAAATACACAAATTAACTTTTCCAAGAAAACTCTGAGGATATAAGTATGAATAGGTGACTTCAATATTTAGTAATTTATTATGCAAACCAAATTAATCAACACACCGATTTATTAGATACCGATAAGCTGCTGTATAAATGGTTCGAATAATTTAAATTGACTAAGGCTTCACAATATTTTCTTTTATTAAAAATATAATAAGAAGAGCTTTGACATCGATATCAAATATATAATATATTTACGAAATCTTCCCAGAATAGTGTTACAATTATTTATCTTTTCTTATATTCCTGATTATTTACATATAAGTTTTATTGTTTTAAGTGAAACTTCTTTATGGGGGTTGGAAAAAAATTTAGTGTAACATTTCTTCGTTACGCGCCGTTTTTTTTTTTTTTCGTTTCGTTTTGTTATCCCTACCACGCGTGATTCGAAGTATACTTTCTCCAGCGGAGTAGGGATTGGTGAATGTCTACAATGTGTTTTGTGGCCCGTTTTAAGTAGTTACATTTGAAATCCAGGTGGCGATTGCATCGAGTTCCAAGAGCCCATGACCCGCTTTGAGCACTAATGACTTTGAACAAATAAATATTAAATATTAATATAATTAATTTAACATTTAATTTTTTTTATTTAACCTTTATTAAACTTTATTTTATTTAACTTTATTTAACCAATTTCTGTAAACTTGCATATAGTAAATTATTTTTTGATAAATAACGATATAAAGAAGTTTCACTTCTTACGAGTGGACCTAGTACACGCACACATTTTTTTAAATAAGTTACTAGTAATCCTTTCCTGCTATCATCATCAGCCTGTCTTAGTCTACTGCTGAATATAGGCCTCCCCTAATACACCTCCATCCATTAGGGGATTTTGGACCGTATCCCACCACGCTGGTCCAATGCGGGTTGGTGGGTAGACCGAATTTTTACATGCCCATCCGACGGATGGATCATCATACTTTTTAGACAATTGGGTGATCGGCCCAAATTGCTCTAACCAACTAGGGAACAACAATAAAATTTGTTGAGTTCCTGCAGGAATCGAACGCACGACCGCCGGTTATATAAGCACATGCCCTTACCACTAGGCTACGGAGGCAGTCGTCCCTGCTTTGCACAGGTGCAATTCTGGTATCCTTAATATCTTCGGAAATATTAATTTAAATTACGGGCTATAAACAGCCATTTTGATATGTCTTAAATGGAAGATGTGAATTATCTCTAAGTGATAGACAAATACCATCGCAGGCCACTTTATGTCGATCTTCATTATTTTGATTTATCTTGTAGAGTTTAGCATTTTTAAAGTTGAGATCTCGTAGCTCCCATGGCCTCTATGTAACAGATACAGGGAACCTGCTTCTCATGTATAGGGGCCAAGACAAAGGGTGCGCGTAGTTCCGACAGATGTCGAGAGAATTGTAGGTCCAAGGTGGGGCTGCTTCAGCGGCCAGCGCTGGTAAGATCACAGGGGGCTACCAAAGCGTTTCTGTGACCTCCTTCTAAAGGCCCTGGAAAAGTCAACGTGTTGGTTTTATTCGGTGCAAGTCCGATGAATTACATCATTATCCGCATGAGGACGGTTATTATATTAAAAAGTGGTCCCCCTAACTTTACTCTTTCATACACCACGATTAGCGAGGCTTCGATGCATACACTAGGGGTAGGCCAGCTAACGTCCCTTCGTAGCAACTAGGAGTGCTGCGAGCAACCATCTGAGTCCTGCCAACAGTAATTTATTATTCCATTATAGTATTTTATTAAATAAAAAATATATCTATTTCTTTTATTGCTATTTGCGTCAGGACATCAGCCTAAGGAAGGATAGAGGAGTGCTTGCTTGCGTTTGAAATAAGCATCCGACCGCTTATAACTTCTGTGAAAGGAGCCTTAACTACGTTGAATTAAACGAATCGAATAAAAGCCTTAAATTTTTTTTCGTTTTTCTACGTTCAGATTGTTACTTACAGTTTTTATTAATAATATTAAATTCTGTAATCGAATAACATTTGTTAATTATGCTTCATGCCCATAAAAAGAGAGGTGTATTACGACAATTTCGGTCCACTGCCTGACACACATTACAAGAAACAAAACACTTACATAGTAATTGCCCTGAATACGGTATTTTAACTTCGATAACTTGATAGAAACAGGCTCCACGTAGCTATTTCCTCAGTTAGTAGCCTGTAAAAAGTTAAAAGAACCTAGTAATGGCATTCATCATAGACAAAAAGTCCAATAGTTAAATACTGTTAAGGTATTAGCTTAAGCCTTATGCCTCACAAGAATCTTGCCATGCTTTTAGTGCACATTCATTTTACATTCACGTGGACCTGAATGAAAACACATTAAGTTGTTTTATTTTTCAGTGTATTTATGAAGCTAAAAGCATCCAAAGTGCTTTCGAATGGCAGTGGTTCTGCCTGCTATTGTCAATTCAAGTAACTTCGTCGATATAAAACAATGCCCGTTAAACATGCCCTAAAAAATCCCAAGTGTTTTATTTATTCCTCCTAATTGTCATTCATTTAGATAAATTAATAATTGATTAATGTAAAACAAATATTGGAAAACGCAGGAAAAGGAAATCATTGGGTGGTGATATAAATACAAACATTATATATTGTTTTCGAAACAAAAATTAACTAATGATACTAAATAATCGCGTTTAAGTTTTAACCGCGTGAAGTCTAAGTGTATTATAGTCTTTCGTTGAAATGTTACTGAATGACTAGTAAGAATGTTCTTTAATATGGCGTATTAAGCTTTAGTTTGTAACAAGATGGTTATTTTACTCCTAAGCGTCTCAAAATATTTACGATGCGCAGAATTTTATTTTGTAAAAACAATTATTTATGATAATGATAGAAAGGAAGGATTTTTTACGTCTTCTTCCTTCTTTACATTAGATTTATTTTTATACGTAAAATATTGTTTTTTTAATAAACACCTAATTTTTTTCATTTCTAATAATTACAAATCAAAATTGATAATCTATGTTATCTTTTCTTTGTATATCAATGGTTGTCACGTATGTTTGTGGTTTTAATTTATTTGCAAAAACAATAAACAAAATAACTCGGCCGTGAAATTAAAATTTTAAGTAAGAAGAGTAAATTGAATACAATGGATGGAATGGAGTACGTGGATCCAATAAAAATCCTTATTAATTGATATTGGCAGAACGCTGTTTTTGTAGGACTATCGTTAATTTAATATTCACGTCCACCAGGCTAAAATTCATTTGGGCAGATGTATTATTAATAGCTGATATCACGTAACTTTTAAAATTAGTTTTTTTAGTTTAAGATAAACTTTTTTTATCTTTCTTAATTTATTTTAATCTTCATTAAGGTTAAAACAGAAAACTAAATAGCCGTAAAAAATTGTATGCATCTACAGTCTTACTCGGATTTAAGGAATGAAACTTTTCCCCAACGAGCGAATACAGTGACAATTTTAAACAACTATACTCTTATTCAATTATATAGAACCTGAAAAAGAACTTTGTGAACTTTCCTTACAATCAAGTTTAACTTTTCTATTTATATATTGTAGTTCGTCAATTATTTTTAATATATTACAATCGGTCAGTTCACAGAGTTACACAGGAGATCGTCTGGGATAGTACCATCGCGGTGCCTATTTATGCCACAAAGCATTAAAAACACTACTGTGTTCTGGTTTGAAGGGCACCGTTTCTATCGTATTTACTGGGTAAACAAGACGTAACATTATATGTCTCACGGCAGGAAGCGCGTGGTGATACCACTGGTAGAGTCAATGTCAACGGGCATCTGTGACCACTTTCCATCAGGTGGTGGTTGATGGAAATTTACTTGACAATATATATATAAACATAGACATATTATTTATCATATATTCTAGGCATAAGATAATAAAATGGTTGGTCGACCGACTTTTACATGCCCAATCGTCGGTTGGGCATGTAAAGTCGTCGACCACCCATTGACCAGCGTGGTGGGATATGACCCAGAATCCGTAATGGACAGAGGTGTATTAGACGAGGCTATGTCCAACACTGGACTACCATGGATGATGATGAAGATGTTGTTTTTTTCAACTCTAGTTAACGAGTCTTTAGATCTTTGAACTCGGTTTATACTATACTGTACAGTTGTAGTTAAAAAATCTTTAATAATAACATAGCACACTAAAGGTGATTAATGTTATAATTATAAAAAAAGTTCAAGCTAAGACAAAAGCAGATTTTCTTGACTATTTATATTACATTCCTCTTGCATCAATCACTACTGCGCTGTGAAATAAGCCATTTCGATTTCAAAACATTGCACAACAAGCGTTCGAGAAACATGCCAATAAGCAGATGGAATGGAAAAATATACACAAATAAAAATACGAATGAAAAACTACTATTCTATGTGCAGTGACTAAATTTATAATAGTATTTTTTATCTACATTTACTCACATTATATACGAATAACATAAAGCAGTTTTTAATGCAGCTGGGCATGGATAAAGTTAAAAACTTTAAAACATAATACTGTTTAAAAAAAGTATGAATTAAATATAACGATATCCTAAGATAAAAAGTTTACATTTTGTTTTCCAAAAATTTTGAAGTTGTCTTTAGGTACGAATACACAATGCTGCACAAAAATGCATTTTAGAAAATTTTAATATTAGACACATAGCTAAATACCAGCATTTATATTTATACCAACTTATTATATTTTGCCTACTTATAGCAAAAATGGTGCTAAACTGAAGCCTCGCTGGTGCAGCAATTAAAATAAATAGTTATTTTTATTTTATTTCATGTCTGATGTGTTATTTTTTGTTTTTTCATGGTTTTTATTGTAGCTGAGTGAATTTGACTGATATTTTTTTTATTAATGGGTGCAAAACTTTGCGGTCTGCGACGTGCGGGCAAAAAGTCTCAAGCTTTGGGAAAGACACTCGACCTCACGGAGAAGCGATGAAATGATCCAACCGACCTTATTATATATTTTCAACAAGACCATCTCCAAGCTGGTAAGGCGCTACCTCCGTTAATCCAATACGCTCTCAATATTAAGAGCTATTGAGTAAAACCGGCGGTCTAAAGTCTTCGCACTACAGCTTGGAAGAAGACATCTAACGAAGGTGACCAAAGAGAACGGAGAAGTCCTCACTTCGAGACCGGAAGTTCTCTCGGAGGTTGAAAGCTTTGACAGTCAGTTATACGCCTCGTACTCGGCACACCCAGAGCCGGAAGAGAAGGATCTCGAGTCACTCTTACCCGCCATGTGTCGGAGAATCTTCCACAAATCGGCCTAGATGAAATCGAGGGGGCTCTTGAGCAACTTAAAAATGAAAAAGCCCCGGGAGAGGACACTCCGTCCTTTTCCAGCTATTTCCATTTTCCATTTCTCCATTTTTTACGACGGAGCTTCTGAAGGCAGCCGGTAAACTGGTGCTGGAGAGACTCCATCGTTTATTTAACTCTGCCCTTCTCTCCGGGAGAACTCCATAGGCATGGCATAGGGGTTTGTTCCTATTGTTATTCAAAAAAGGTGATAAAACCTCTTTAAGAATTATCGACCAATATCGCTCCTGAGTCATGTCTATAAGTTGTTTTTGAGGGTCATCTCGAATCGTCTTACACGAAAACTTGACGAAGCGCAGCCTCGAGAACTGGCCGGGTTTCAGAGGGGTTACAGCACCATAGACCACAACCACACAGTGAGGCAGGTTAAACTGAAGACTCATGAGTATAACCAGCCCCTGTGCATGACATTTGTGGACTATGAGAAGGCTTTTGACTTCATCGAGACCTGGTCTCGATTCCTTACAGCGGTGCGAGATTGATTGGCGATATATCGAGATGCTTAGATGTCTGTATAACGCCGCCACTATGTCTATCGTAGTCCAAAGTGGGCAGACTGAGCCTATTCCCCTGCACCGCTGGGCCAAACGGTAAGTACATCTCACATCTGCGATTTGCGGACGATATCGTCATCATGGCTGAGACCGTGAAGGCCTGCAGAAAATGGTGCAAAGCTTGGCTGAGTCTTCTGCATGCATCGGTCTCCGGATGAACTTGGGTAAAACCAAGATCATGTTCAACGAGCACATTGATCCGGGACCGATATTTCGCAAAATGGCTGGTGTTGCCTGGATGAGAATAGCCGAAGATCGGAAGCGGTGGTGTGCATTAGAGGAAGCCTATTTCCAGCAGTGGACTGACACAGGCTGATGGTGATGATGATGATGATGAGGAATGGACATAAATAATATAAACAATGATTTTACTATGGAGTTTCGTACCAGTGAACATTACAAAAGTACCATAATATTCTATAAAATTTATTTAATATTTTTGTATTCATGGTAAGGGCTGTAAGGATACAAACAGCATCTCGCAAATGCTCTGCAGACTCAAGTGTCACAAAAACTCGCTTCAGACTCTACAGCAACACAGTGCGTCGCCGGCAGCGGACCCGTCCGCACGTGTTCGCCTTAGTCTCCAGAGCTCACCGCGCGGTATCATTGTCCGCTTCCGCGAAGTCGTCGCGCTATGCCATCTGTGATTTTGAGTGCACCTGCGCTCATAAAACCTTTTGTCGCATCGCTTTGCTTAACACAATTGTGTTGTCAGAAAAATGGGATGGCCTTGCCGCTTGATGAAGCAATCTTGTTTCTTAGTTTCAATATCTTATTTCTCGGCCGAACTAATTGCTTTTGCAACTCGGCCTGTTGAACGTTTTAATATTCTATTTCTTAGCGTCCCGCAAGGCGGTATTATTTCCCCTCTTCTATTTTCTCTTTTTATTTATCTTTTTACTAACAATATTCACAGTGCGTATCATCTGTATGCTGACGATCTGCAAATATATGCCCAACCAACCATCGATTCTCTATCGGAGGCTTTTATTAAAGTCAACAGAGACTTAGACGCTATCAAAGATTGGTTTGATAGCTTTAGGTTAGCTGCCACCCCATTTAAATGCCAACCTATTGTGCTTAGCAGTTCTAAAATTATGGCCAAATTGAATACAGCTCAATTTTTTATGACTGTTCTCCTATTCCTATTCGCCAAATCGTTAAAAACTTGGGCATGCTCGTTGCTAGCACATTCAATTTTGGAAAAAAGAAGTTGGAAATCGCATGTTACTAATGTTAGTCAAAAATTAATCAATTTCATGCGACATCTCTACAGGCTAAAAACTTTCTGCCGGTGCCAACAAAAGCAATGCTCGTGCAGGCTTTGATTTTTCCTCTCATTGTGCTACTTTGACCTGAATGCAGATCAGCTCAATAAGCTAGACCGACTTCTAAATAACTGCATTCGATTTGTTTTCAACCTTCATACATATAATCAAGTGTCTTCCCATCGTGCACAATTGCAGTGGCTACCCATTCGCCAACGACGCTCGTTACGGGCTCTCATTATTCTTTATTATTTTGTTGGTTCTCCTTCCACTCCTATTTACGTACCTTCGCATTTCTAGTGCCTCTGTGAAGTCCGTAACAAAAACCTTCGATCTACACATAACGGTCTTCTTCAATGTCCTGTTGACCGTGCACTTGTAATTTAATATCGGTAACGATATCTTTACATAATTAATATTTATAGCTGTTGGTACACAATATTGCTTGCATTTCGCGGAGTTCCATGCATTGTATGCTAAATAAAAACTCACTAAAATCATGAACGCGTCAGATATTTGAGATAAAAAACTATTTCTTTTTTAAATTTTGATTTAAATAAGGAAACTCGTTTCTAAGTACAATAGAATATTTTTTAAATCTTAATTACACGTGTATTGCGAAAAAAGAGACGCATGTTCCATAATATATATAAAAAATTTTCTAAACTAAGCCACTACTTTTAGCTAGTACCTATACGTTTGCACCTGGGACACAAATTTAAAATAAATATAGCGTAAAATTAAAATTTTAAAATAGCGTTAAAAATTCTTATTACATTTTAATGGTCTTTTTTTTTGAAAATGAATTATTAGTGTCAAGCGATCCGTCCCAGCATCACACGGGCTTGAATTCTTTCATGTGTAGTCGTAAATAAAAATATGTTTTATTAGAAATAAAGACAATTCATGGTAATTATAAAAATAAATATATATATATATATATATAAGAAAAAAAGTTTAGCTTTTTTTTAAAGAAAATTATTAAAATAGGTCTCGAAATTCTTGATTCAATTCTACACGTGATTTTTTTTCCTTTTATAATGTTAGTAGAGTTACTTTAAACTCAGATTTTAATTTCTAGAGCATTTTAATTTCTTTAAGATTAATTAAACATCAAATTGAGATTTATAAAAAAACTAATAATTAATTTTTTTATTTACGCGAATTTATTGCACTTTATTGAATATTAAGGACTTATCATGTTTTTATTGTTCGTCGTTTATGTATATTTTGAATCCCGACGTTTGAAATACTTTTCAGTGCCCGTGGTAACGGAACAGACTGCCTGTCTTAAAGCTCCATAAAACAACATGTCAATATATATTATTAACGAGCATCTCGCAGAAGTAATAAACGGGCTAAGTCAAGAAGCCTAAGAGGTTAATATTGTAATAATTGTTTAGGACATTAACACAACACCAATTACTCACAAACTGGGCAAAGCTTCTACTATGGAAACTAGATGACTGATAATGACTTACAAGAACTTATTTTTTTTTAATAAATACATATATGCATATATATTAACACAAACACCCAGACACAAGAAAAATACTATGTTCGTCAAACATTATGATTCCCGCGGTAGGAATCAAACCCACACCCTCGGTTGCAATGGTCAGTGTTACTAACCACTGAGCCGTCTGGATTGTCAGTTAAGTTACAGGCACTTATTCGAGTCCTTTTTTGTATATTTCAGCGCTAAGAGTATATTATAATTTAAAATTATCACTTGTTTAGCGCAGTCCACCGAGTCAGCCTCGTCTTGGACTCACGGCACACACCCTAGAACTAGCGCGCCCTTTGTCTCGTCCTCTATGATTGAGTAACAGTATCTATTAAATCTTGTTTCTGATTATTGATTTGCTTTCAAATAGTACCCTTATATTTTATTACGATCCATTGTTATATTCAAAATTGTGTTTGGAGTTAAATAATGTTATATTACATTATTATATATAAATATAATGGTATAAAGTTTATACTTTATCAAGAATATGCCATGTACTTTACAGAATTACTTTACATTTATGAGTATATATTAATACTCTTTTATTTGTGTCTAACAATGTAGGTTTGTAATGGATATCCTTAAGCAAACCTTCATTTTCAATAAGATCTAATTAAACGTTGTAAAATCCCGTTAGTACAGAGCGGTTCATTAATACTTATAATGACACCCCAAAGGATTTCTACAGAGTGTTTATTCAGGGCTCGGTCGTAACTTTAAACTTTGGGAATTTTGATGTAATAGGGTTACAAATTGCTTTTGTTAAAATACTACTATCTCAATATAACGATTTTTAGATCATGAAACAGTCAAGGTCAAATATGAACCAATTTTCTATTTTATGTAAGATCAAAAAAATGACTCTTAACACTTAACATGTCTCAGTGCACTCGGAATAACTCTCAAAATAAGGGGATAGAAGTCAAAAAACACAATTTTTGTAACTAATGTATTACTGTAAATAATAAGTAATATTTGTTTACAAATTTATTGCCAACAAATATTATATTTTACTGTCAAGTAGTTTGACAATTCTATAATATTTTTTTATAAAGAATTATCAATTCATTGTCCTAATGGAAGAAATACTAATTCTAAAAAACAAATTTCAATTATGGAGGAGTCATTAGATTTATTACAAGCCGCCACATAAAGTTTATTATATTTTAGACAATTCCTTACAAATAATAAACTTCACACTCATTATAATTATATAGCTCTGTACCATAACAACTACGTAGATTATTTAAACTTTTATTAAGATTTCAAATAATGTAAATGTCAGCATACTTTAATTAAACATCATTGTAACAGAATTAAACAAATTTAATATTCACATTTCATTCGTAAGCTTATCTGTCTGAAACCTTAAAATTACTTAAACGACCCTCAAGAGGGTTATTTAAGATCCTTAAGGAGTCATCCCCTATATCTGTCGACGTATTTCACTTTCTTTATATAATTAAGACCAAGATTAGTAAATATTATTTCTATGGTCTTATGTTATTTTATACTACACACACAATACTGCAAATTCAAAATTCATATAAAACACGTGCCACGATGTTTGCACTCCTAAGCTACTAAACCGATTTTAAAATATAGTTGTCCATCACGTGCAGTTTAATCCAACTTGAAAGATAGAATAGCTTACATCTTAATTTATAATCGCAATAATGTTTTATAACAATTAATTTTTCTATTATTATTTGATGCAAAATGCTACAAATCGATTGTGACACTTGGCGATATCTATTGATTGCGTTGTGTGTATGTGCCAATAGATGGCGCTGTTTAATAGAATTAACTTTCCGTAGGTAATGAGAAATTGGGGCAATAAAAGTTATTGCTAAGATTAATAAATTTTATAAAATTGTAACTATTTTAAACACAAAAATGCAAATACATAACGCCATTATTTTATACCAATAAAATAGCGGTAGCATGCGCCTACAAATAAAATATAAAATGAAATTAATTGTTAAGAGCAAAATTAATAGAAGTGATCTTGTATTCTGTAATAAATATTTTATGATGTATTCAACTGATGGATACGATGAAGATACTGTATATTCATCATTTATTATTTCATACAAGCTGTTACCTTACGATTTAGACATGTAATCAACTTTTGCTCTTTGTATTTTAAAACCATGGAACAAATTATTAAAATTATATTTTGGTGGAAGTGCACCATATCCATTCAAATAATAACATTTTAATAGAAAAGTAAAATCTAAGAAAACAATAATAACTTTTAAACTAATTCTTTTTGACTAGGATTTTGCACGATATTAACATAAGGAACATCTTGATTAATCGTGTTCAGTGTTCCACTTTAAATACCAATCCAATCGATTTTAATACCACTGTTTTTTTCATTGTTTTGATGTGTAACGTAGCATCATCAGTTCTCGTTTTTTACAAATGACATTTATCTAACAAACACGGTGGTTCTCATGACTGATATTATTTTCCGTTTATCTGTCTCAAATTGTTTACCTGTCCGTTGCACACTGCGCATTCCAATGCCGGGGGCAACGGACTCATTAGCTAATGAGCGGATTAACGTCGTTGACACTCATCGGGAGATGAATTAGGAAAAATAAAAACGTAAACGAAATCGACGTCGTCCAAGGTCGGAAATTGGTTTCATTTTAGGCAAAGACACGATCGAGACGACCACTACGCGACGTTTCAGCCGCCGGCAAACGGACCACAAGGCGGAGCGTCGTACGGGCCCAACAAAGTGCAACAACCACCACCACCACTACCATCCACAAGCAGAGGCGGCGACGCCGAGGCTATTGAGGGACAGAGGAGGAAATACACTGAAGCACCTGGCAAATCGTAATTTTAGCCATGACCGCGATAACCGAGAATCGAAGCGGCGGAGTCGTCCCGCTGGTCGCGGCGGCGACCACGCGCCGCGCACGACAACTGGCAGATCAATGGGGTGGAGGCGACAATTAAGACTTTTTATCATCAACCTGTGATAGTCTGGACATAGGCCTAACACAGTACGTTTTTCACCAATATAACAAATTATTGTCTAAACAAATTTTAACGAATCGTATTATGTTATTTTACCATTAAATTATATTTTATCTCCCGATATTTCAAAAATTGTTTGACGGCCATGGTCACGGTACAAAAGGAGAAGTAATGTTGCGATTGCTAAAATGGAATTGCCTGGTTTATCCAAAAAAATAATAATAAATCCTGTTCGCGCGCATTTCTATGTCGCCTAACACAGCCGCAAATTGGTTACGCAATAACCTTCCTTCCCTTTCTTACTATACCGTACCTTTCGCCTGGCCTTCTTTTTCCTTTAATTTTTCCTCATCTCGCGAATAAAGTAAGGTAAAAGGAAATTACTTCATGACGTGGTCGGCGGCCAGCGCCGCCGCTGTCAACAATTGCCTTCGGGGGTTCCTACGCAGCGCATCAGCATAGGATCTACCATTTTGCCTTCACTCGAGCTAGTTTGTCCAATCAAATTGGCCGTTCAAGTTATCATTCTGTCATTAAATAATAAATTTGTGTTATTAATTTAAAAATATAAAACCCTATACTATAATACATTAGATCTTTATTGTCTTGGATTAAACACAAATGATCTTCTGCAGACCTCACCAATGTGTTACATGAAAACTACTTTCTATAGTGTTTCAAATGAGAAAACTGTTCCAACAGCTGCGATTCAAGTAAATGAGAATTTATGGTGCTGAGAAAATCAAGTTTTCTAACCTAGTTTAAGGTAATTTAAATATATTGAGAGACTAAAAACTGAAACTGTTTTTCTAATAAAATATATTCTATTAGAAACAGTTTCTTTAAAGCAATTTCTTCTTTAGATGAAATATAACGATAACAGTAATAAAGTTGTATACTATTTTTAATAAAACTTTATTACCGAAGCTAATAAAAGCCCATATTCATTTAAATTACAATATTTTTAAAATAATATTATATAAGAATCTCATGATTTTAATATTTTGTGTGACATTAAATGGTTTTAGGAGAACATAGTATGATGATTAGTGTTTGTCGATGGACCATGTATACAATGCTTGTATTTTTTTATGTATAACCTAAATAATGTATTAGGATTTTATTTGGGTTAATTAATTTTCATTTTATTTTAGGGCTTATCAAACATTTGACATGTTACATAAAAACATTAATGAATGTAAAAATGACTTCATCATCATCATCCAATGCTGGACATGGCCTCCCCTACTGCACGCCTTTTCATCTAGGGGGTTTTTGGATCGTGTCCCACAACGCTGGTCCAATGCAGGCAATCCAATGGTTCGAGCCCACGAACTCCAGTTTATAAAGCAAGGGCCAATACCGCTAGAACACAGAGGCGGTTAAAAAATACTTATAGATAGAAAATAAATTGATTGAAGTCTAAGACCAATTTTGTTTATAAATATATTATGCTCGTAATGTTCTTCTAAGAGTTGACTTAGCGTTGAGCCCATTCTTAAACCTTGTACATTTTGAAGCATTTAGCTTTTAATTCATAAGTATGTTCATTTGCCGCTAATTATGTGAGTGATTGGGGTAAAGAGCATTATTCTACGTAGTAATGATAATAATGTTCATGTTATACTTTCTCAAAACAATTTTTTTATTTTAAAAGGTACATAACGTAATGATGTAAGAAATGGAAGCGAATGGAAGACTTAAGATAAGACTTTTAAAGAACAGGATTTTGTAATTATATAATACGAGCTTAGTGAAAATACATTGCGTTGTGTATAGTTAAGTAAATAAAAATAATGAAAATAGGAAAACTATTTGTATTAATTAATTTTGTTAGTTATGTAATTTTGTCATATTGGTCCACAAGAATGTCTAAAACGTCTTCAATTATCACGGTTTTATTATATTACATAAATTTCCAAATAGAGGTTAATCGATTCTTTTTGCATACGCAGGCAGACGAGCAGTCGGGCCACCTGATGGGAAGTGGCCACCGGCGCCCATGGACATTGGCAATACCAGTGGTAACAAATGCCCTGCCTACCGTAAGACATAGGGTGTTAATTCTTGTTTACCTAGTAAATATCAAACGGTGCTCTTCAAACCGGAACATAGCAGTGTTTTCACACTACTGCTTCGCGGCAAAAATACGCACCGCGGGAGTACCCACCCAGACGGTCTCCTGTAAAAAGGGGACCTTCCACCGGAAGCCTAGAAATATACTAAGATTTTAGCCATTGTTAATTTTTATTTTTAATTGTACCTATGAATTCCACTTAAAGATTACATAAATTGTATGTTTTTCAGCGTAACAAGACAGGCGCCATGGTATCTAAACACTTCCGACATAAGGTTATATTAGCAAAAAACCATTGCAATAAGCGGAAACACTAATGTACTAAAAACTAACTATACATTGCAATTTTTATTAAAAAAAACCAGTTTTATGGACAAATTTAAAAAAACGCTACGCGTCGTAAACACAATCTAGAAGCAAGAATTGTATTTTTTATTCAAGATTCTTCGCATCGGAATAAAAATCAAATACAATCGGCTTGCGCATCTTGTATATCAGAGAGCTTTTTGTGTTTTCAAAGAAAATGGTGACTACAAAACTCAGACATTTGCACAATCTAAGTGCATTAGGTTATTTGACAATGTAACTGAGTAAGACAAGTATTTTTATTGCTTTCAGTATTTATGTCTTTTCTGGAAATAAAATTGAAACAATGTTTTCGTTGATTGCCAATTATGAAGTCTACTGGTGAAGCATTTTTATATTTTTAAAGTTCATAACAAGATTTAATGAACGCACAAACAAAATTAACTACATATTTAAATAAATGCAGCGGTAAAAATAGACTGCTCTAACTTAAATAAAGATAATATGAAATCACATATTTTTAAGTCGGTATTCCAGTTTAATTTGATTTCTAAATGGCATTAAGATTGTAAAAAAATGTGTGCGTGTACTGGCGTACACTGATACGTAGTAAAACTTTTAATGACGCTATTTTTCAAAAAATATAATATAACTATAAGCATTTTTACAGATATTGGTTTAAAAAAAATCCATCAATTGTAGTGCCGACGTTGCTCGTTGTCGACGTTTGAGGATTGTTTTTCAGGTATAAATTCAGCTTTTCTTTCAAATATTCAATTCATCATCATCAGCCTGTGATAGTCCACAGCTGGACATAGGCCTCCCCTAATAAACCCCTATCCCACACGCATATTCAATTAAAAAAAATTGAATTAAAATAAACCCTTTCATTTTGCTGATCACTTCATTATAACATATATATATATATATATATATATATATATATATATATATATATATATATATATATATTAATTTGAACTATACACTTAAGTATTAAAAAGAGTACAAAATTTACATAGACAGAGTTAAATCTTAATTTTATACAAAAAAAGATGGCGCGTGACGAAAAAAAAAAGATGGCGCGTAACGAAAAAATGCTTCACTAAATTTTTTCCAACCCCGCTAAAGAAGTTTCACTTCAAAAATAAAAATAAAACATTTACTAATAAAATGTAAAATCTTCCGCCGCATACACTTACTTTCGGTTTATAATAATGTCCTTCTGAACGTTTCTGGCTAGGACTATGGTGCACAAAAGTTAGCGCAAACACAGGTGCTAATCCTATTCCTTTAGTTTCTTAATGGAGCTAACATAGTCACCGCGTTGGTAATTCCCTAGACGGACCCTTGTAAAAATAGACCTATTGGTATTTTTCAACCAACTTCCCACAAGAAGAAGGTACTCAATTTGAAAAGTATACTTTTTGTATAGGTTACCTCGTTGCTGGGGTCCTAGTGCGCCGATTTTGTTCTTTTTATTATATATCTCTTCAATTGATAGGTATTAGCTGTTATTTCATCATTTTTATTTTAATTTTCTGAATTGCAGTTTTATTTTTTTTGTAACATCTGATAGGCAAACGAGCAAGACGGGTCACCTGATGGATGGATAAGTGATTCACCGCCACCCACGCTCACCAGAGACGCCAGTGTGTTGCCTACCCTTCAGGTAAGAATATGCTCTTTTCTTAAAAAATCCGATGTTGCACTTGTTGGGGAAGACCTCTGGTGGCAATAAATTCCAGAGATTATTGTGCATGGCAGAAAACTGTTTTTAAACGGATTGTGGTGTAACGCCTACCATCCAGATGGTGCGGATGATAGTTCCGGCGAGACGGAACGGAGATATTAAATTAAAAACACAATAGCAATAAGGGATTTGAAATGCAGTGTAGTGAAAAATAACGGGGTAGTTTTATTTAAAGGGCACGTTGTCACCAGCATGTAATGCGCAAAATGGCTATATACTGTATAAAGTCGGTCATATTTTTTCGTTAAAATTTTGCTTGTTTCTTTGTATTTTGATTTTAATTTTGACGTAAAACCATTTCATTAAAAACTGACGTTTTTTATGTCACTGGACTTAATGTTTTAATTATAAGATTTCAAGACGGTGTGAGGGATTAACCAAAGTCTCTTTAAAAATAATAGATACCATCACGCTGGTTCAATACGGGTTGGTAGGTAGACCGATTTTTTACATAACTTTTTAATAAATATATAATATAATATATTACGAATTAAAATGACGGGCAGTAAAACGAAGAAAGCACTTGGTTATCCTTTTTAGAAATCCTACTTTAAAGTTAAAAAACGAAATCCTATAATATCATATAACATATTATTTTACGAAACTATCATTACCCTATTCCACCTAAATGAATTTCTCTCTTTGGGTTAAAGATTTAAATTTTTCGAACAATAATTCGATAAACTTTTTCGAAGAAACGGTCCGAAAACCCCCAAATGAAAAAGAAGGTGTGCATTAGGGGAGGCCTATGACCAGCCGTGGACTACCACAGGCTGATGATTGTGATAATGATTATGAAACTGCAGTACTTGCTATGGTAAAATGTGAATTGATTTGTATATGAGATAAGAAAAGAGATTAATAATATTTTAATAATGTGCATTCGTATAATCAAATTTGTCTTAAAAAATATGTTATAAATATGTGCTTACATAGTAGCGTAAAGTAAACTATTTTGCAAGTAAAACTAAAAAAAACAAATACAAATAGTGACAAAAACGTTTGGAAACTGATAGCTTGTCACTCAGTAAGTGAATTAACGGTTGTTATTTTCTATTATATAGTGTACTGTTTTATTGAAGGAAATATGCAATTATTGCAGCTCTTGCTGAAATAAAATATTACCTTTTCAATTATATTAATGAAGGGAAAATGGCAGACATATACAGTGTTAAACTTAACGTCCAACCAAAACGGGGTGAGAGGATAGATCGTAACCATCCTGAGAAAAATCAGACAAAATATATGCGTTTTGAGAAAACCTATAAACTTGTATGAAACAAACTGTAAACGTTTTTCTATCTTAACGGTTAGTTTTAATTATATTTGTTCATTTTAACTTTGGAACCATACCATGTCCAAACGACAGTCAAAAGTTACACTATTTTTCTATTTTCCTAGAATTAAAACTAATTTTTTAAAATATGTATTCCAAGGTTTCAAAATTAGTCGACTCTAAAAGGCCCTCTTTAAAAAAACTAGAGTGAAATAAAGTAAAATGGTACAATAAGTTTCATACTAGAAAATGAGTTAAAAATAAAAAAACTCAAGTTACTTGATCTTTGGTAACAAATTTCACTCATTTAAAATGTTTTTGTTTTTGATTAACGCAATTTCTTAATTAGTTCTCAATTTAACGACAAATATTTGATAGAAATTGATCCCAGACATGTTGACCATAAGTGAACGAGGCGGTACCACATTTACCAAAGTCAACAAAAGTAAGTTTAATTAAAAAATAGAGAAAAATCTTAACCTGGTTTAGCAACAACTATTTGGAGAAGCATGTTGGTGCACATAATTTTTTTAAATTTTTCATATTTTATCACATGATCGTGTACCCCTTAAAGAAGTTGAAACGTTGAGAATGTTTTAAAATGAAACTATAAAATCTGTGTGATAATGAATTTATCGTTAAATGATAAAATATACGCATATGTGTAACATTTGCGTAAATGTAAGAAACTACAAAGGAGCTAGGTCCCTTTTTACAAGGGTGGTCCCTTGTAATCTCCCTTCTGGATTAATGTGAGTAGTGTAAACAATCATTCAATTTGAAGGGGACTGTTGCCAGCGTAATTACTGGGTAAAAAAGACATGATATCTCATATCTCAGAGTTGTGAATGGTTTATGGCGTATTACGCTGACGCTTTTTTGATCAGGGCAACCAATAAAAAATACTTATCAAAATATATATAAAATATAAATTAGTAATTTCTTAAACTTTCTTTCAATAAATTATAATAATTTATATTAATCTATATTTATTTTATTTATGTGTAATTCATTTTATAGTTAGGCAATATGCTACATTCATAATAAACACATAATGTGACATAAAGGTATTTAAAATGTTTTAATCATGTATACCTAAAATATTTTATTTTTTTATAAATTTTTATTTAGCTCTATAGCCAATATTAAAGTCTTATTTATTTAAAAGAAACAAAACCGTTTTAAATATACAACTTTATTCCGTACCGCTTTAATGAATATAAGTGAAATTTTAACAAAAAATTTGATGGGATTTGGTGGGTACCACCGCGGTGCCTATTTCTGCTCAGCGAAGCATTAGTGTGAAACCACCTGCTGCGTTCCGGGTTGAAGGGCACCGTAGCCAGCTATGTTACTGGGTAAACAAGACTTAACACCCTATATCTCACGGTGAGGCAGCGCGTCGGCGATACCACTGGTATTGTCGGCGTCTATGGATGTCGGTGACCACTTCCATCAGGTGGCCCGACTGCTCGTCTGCCTGCGTATGCCATAAAAAAAAAAAAAAAAGTTACAACGTGCTCTCCGTATGAAATTCTATGTAGTTTCTGCCAGTGTATCTCATATAACTTTTATGGCATTAATTTCATCGAAATGTCGTCTATGACACGTTTTATACACCATTTTTATAAAATGTATTTTTATAAACATGTATTTTTTTATTTCTCAAATATCTATTTATCACGAAATGATAAAAAATAGAAACAATGGGGAGCTAAGATCTGTCTTTTAAAACAAGTATGAACATAATCGGGGCCCTAGGAGCACAGCAAAGTGTTAATATAGGTACATATATATAAAAAGTGTAATATATAAAAAAACCCTATAATAATAAAATATAAAAATACTCTTCGAATTGAGTAGTAGTAGTAATCCTCCTTTTTTTGGGAAATCGGTCAAAAAGGAATTCAATGAACATTATCGCGTTTATTATGTATAACTATGAATAATAATATAATTATGTATCTTAAATACAATTATATTTAAACTTCCAACGTTTCGAAAATTTTTAGCGGCTGTCACGGGGCTGACTAAGGTGCCATACCTCTTGTTACGTGTGCTGAAGTGGGATTGTCAGATATTAATTATTCTTTAATTTTATTGTCTTAAATAATAAAATTAATTATCCATCAGTTTTATTAACGCATAAAATTTTTTACAAAAAATATGACTGACAACTACTCGGACTTTTATATTGTTATACAACAAAGATTCCGAAGGAATGCTTTGTCCTTCGAACTAATGATCAACCCTTAAGAAGTGTAGGTCACAGACAAGGCACAGATGGTACGTATACTAACTTCCTGAAATTCGTCAGCTAAGGATCGTCGTCGTTCGGTTCGGACCGAGCCGCCGATTATCGGTCGATTGTTAGACAAGTCAATTTCAGTAAGAACTTCTTTATACGCGGTGTGGTGCATACACGGTGTGTTTCTGGCTGTGCTCATAGCGAGGAGAACTGTGTGTATGTGTTTACCTCTGTGTGTGAGGTTAAAAAGTTATGTGCCATGTTTACCGACTACGGGCTAGTATGCTTAAGGCTAGAAATTGACTCCATGAGGCCTAAATGCATGAGTTAGCGCGATAAGTTATGCGGCGCCGCCGTTCTAGGTGGCACAAAAGTTCTTTGGCGAGGATGCGTATCTCCTGCATGCGTATTTGTCCATTAAATCAGTATAATTATCGGATTTTTTAATTGTTTTAAATGGGTCGGATGGGCTCACATAGTATTTGACGTTTCGGTGACAATTTATCAATAAAATCGCTAAATGTAAGAAACTTTATATTTGGGGGGTAATTTTGATTACAATTCCAATTCTGATTTTTCAAAACTGCATTAAATAAACTAATATGTATTAAAATATGTATAATAACTTATACTTGACTATTATTACGTATTAATTTAAAAAAATAAACAAGAAACAAGAGGACCAGAAAAAGCAATTGTTAATTCGCATACAGTAAATATTCGAGAGTTCTAAGTTTCAATGAAATAATAACTAACAAATAATATAATTTTCAAGTGAATGGCAACGGTTTTATCATCGTAATTGGATAAAAGCTTCTCTAAATTGCTTTGCAGCCAGTTGTTAAATTATCCATAACATTTAACCGCAATCTCCTTTTGTTGTGACCGCAATTGAAGACAGTAAATGGAAGGACCTTTTGATTTACACAAACTAAAATGTGTCTTTATTCCATCAATACCAAATAATAAGGTATTAAGTTTTAGTATTCTAATTTAAATCTTTTAAGAATGTACGGATATATATTTTTTTGCTTTTTACGCAAAAAATAGTTCATAAACTTTAATAATACGATACAATAACAAATCTGTGTCAATAAAAAATGTATGAATTTGTCAAAATATAACATATAGCATCATGTATAGAGGTCGTGGGTTCGAATCCTGCGGGGACTCAGCAAACTTTTATTGTTGTTTCCTAGTTGATTAGGGCAATTTGGGCCGATCACCCAATTTTCTGAAAAGAAAGATGATCCATGCGTCGAATGGCATGTAAAAAGTCGGTCCACTCACCAACCCGCATTGGACTAGCGTGGTGGGATACGGTCCAAAAACCCCCTTATGGATAGGAGTGTATTAGGGGAGGCCTAAATCCAGCAATTGGTTATCACAGGCTGATGATGATGATTATCATGATAATGTATTAAACAACAATAAAACTCTCTGAACTCCGGCGGTCGATCTATATTAGAGATCAGCCATTTACGCAGTAGACATTGTAGTGCAGAAATGTACGCGCAAACACAAATGCACTTCCTCTTACGTTTACTATCAAAGTCCAATGGCTCAGATAGCCAACACAACCGGACCGAGGTCAGCCGCAGGACCGACTTTTTCCATGCCCATCCAAAACATAGATCATCTAATTATAGGGGTAGTTGAGTGATCAGCATGCATTGCTATATAAGTAGCAAGTTATTGAGTTTCCGCAGGATTTGAAGTCACGACCGCTGGTTTTTAAATTGCTTGTGCAGTTTCTTATGTACTGATACACACAAAGTTTATAAACATTAAATGTATGTAAAAGAAGATGCACTCATTAAGATTAGTAGTTTAGGTCATTATTATCATTGGATACGGATAAGTATCCTTTTCTTATTATTATTCCCCTTACTAATTTTATCGACTATGTTTTGCTTGAATTTACATTTGATTTTAAGATTTTTATTAATATTTAATAATTAGCGATTTCAGTATAATATTTATAGACGTAAAAATAAATTAATGATACACTACTATTAGTGTAACGATTACATTTTAAAATAATTGCTTGTTAACACATATTGTACGTCAGTAGAAATATTATTTATATACTGTTATTATCAATGAATAGCAATATACCTTTTGAGGAGACAGATCTGCCGAAAGTAATCAGCCGTATTCTGGAAAATGGATTTTCCTGAGCTGAAAGCATTGTTAGTTCAAGTCGTTAGATTCAATAACTGCGTACAAATGTATCCCATGTGCACAACTCGTGTCAAAGTCAAAGTCAAAGTCAAATATCTTATTCAATATGGGATTCACTTTCTTATTGATTTAAAACACCACCGGTTCGAAATGGAAGCTCTGACCCAGAAGAACCGGCGTAAGAAACCCGCGGGATTTTAAGAGAATTGATAGAACGTTTTGCGTTGACAAAAACGTTCTATCTGAATTTGCTTTTGAAAATGAAGAATAAAATATATTTTATCATTGGGATGCCTTTAAAGGGAAAATATTAAAAATACTAGAATTATCAAAACACAACAAGAGAAAAAAGCTTTATTCCGGTGTAATTGCCAAGATATTTTACGGATATATATATACAGGGGTGTCCCAAGAATGGATAATCCTGAGCGCCGAAAGCACAGCCCACCGGCACTGAAAAAATACAAAAAAAAAATTCCAACTGGTACCAAGTCATGATTTTTAAACGAAAATCCATTTTTTTGATGTTATTGTCAATTTATGTTGGACGCCAAATTAATGAATTTGTTTATTTTTTTGGTGTTATAATCTCACAGACTATACTATTACAAAAGAAAAATAACATATATTTTATTGTACTTTTTTAACAAAATATATAATTTTAATTTTTAGTATGAAATTTGATCCAAAATAATTTTGAAAAGTTTGAGAGTGTTTCATGAAAAAAAAAGTATGGAAACCCAAGGCTCATTTAAAAAAAATGCGAGTTAATAAGTTTACAAAATGGTATAATACATCATTTTATCTAAACTATTACGAACTTATTGCATTGAGATGCAAAAAGGGTAACTAAGACGAAAATTGAAAAACAATTACCTAGTCTTAAACAGTAAAAAAAAGGGTCACTTATTATAGGACGGTAAAATATATTTACATTGAGGTGGGCCCAAGCCGTCCATTTTTGTTTACACGAGACAAGGATAGGTTGATTTTGTAGAGAGAGGAGTGAGAGGAGAGTACTAGTTCAAACATTTTACACCGAGACCGGTTTCATCGATCGGTTTCCCAATAGCAAAAATTTACTTAGTGCTCTCGACTTGTTCGGAACGCATATTTTTTCATTTTCCGTGGTTTGAACTGTTTAAACGACGACTTCTTACTTTATTGACCACCTGTTTGCTTACGATTTGGACTTTGTTTGGAATTTTGACGCCTTTGGCTTGTATCTGACGATTCGGAATCAAAATGCCACGCATTCAATAACGGCACAAGAATACCCAAAACCTTATCTATGGTGAGGCGGGAAGCGGCCGCGCAGCCCTTTTTAGGAAAACCCTAATGCCGTCATCCAGATTACCGTGTTTTCCAGAGTCCACAGTTGTTATTCGATGGCAGAATACCCGGAGCGGATTGGTTAATGATTCCGGAAGACAAGAATATTAATTCAAGATGTTGTGCTTTGAAAATTGGCAAGACCCACCCACCTCTTAAAAGAGAAATCACGTCGCACCCGGAATCCCAAAACGACTGTGACCGGCACTGAAAATAAAAAAATATCATCCCAATATTAGAGGTCCAAGCTCTGCAAACCGAGAGATTAAACTATGAAGATTGTTTTTTTGTCGACAAATGCTTGACAAAAAATAGAAGAAAATCCACAATTTTTTAAAAAAATTATGGGAGCAGAACCCATTAAAAAAGAGGATACTTTAATATGCATAATCTGCAAAGCCTTTAACCTCAAATCCAAATCTAATGCGAAGAAGAAGTTCGCAATACCAGTTCAAAAAAATTATTGGACTGGTTTAAAGGGAAGTTTTTCCTTTCTTGAACGCTGGGAAATTTATCTTCCCAAAGCCTAAACTTTCAAAACGTTCCCAAAACCTTTAAAGGCCTGAGGGATAAGGGAACCCATTCAAGAAGATGTTCCCCATTTGGGGCAAAATGGTCCGGAATTTAAATTCCACAATCCAAAAAATGGATTGGGTTTGGGTCCCATTTTGGGCCTCCTCGATCCCCCAGATTTAAACCCTCTTGACTTTTTTTACTGGGGGTTTAAAGGAAGAGGTGTACTGGAAAACGATTTCAAATTTGAGGAATTTGTTGTTCGGAGGCCGCCTTAAAAATAAATGAACGAGGATGCACGCCTTAGTAGAGCCTTTTATTAGAAGATGATAGAGCGTGTAATTAGAGTTTTGGCAGACAATTTGAACACCCATAAATAAAGATTGTTTTATGTACACTGCAATTTCTTATTATTAAAATTTTAATATATTTATTGTTTCCTTTTTAGTCGTATTTAATTTCCTTTGCATCTCAATAGCAATAAGTTCGTAATTATATTAGATAAAATGGATGATTAATAATTTTTAAACTGTATTAACTGCGCATTTTTTTTAAATACTTTGGCCACTTGGGTTTCCATACTTTTTTTACATGAAACACCTCAAACTTTGTCAAAATTATTTTGGATCAAATTTCAACAAAAAAAAATTGATATTTTTGTTAAAAAGTACAATAGATACTCAGTTATTTATTACTTTTGTAATAGTATAGTCTGTGAGGAGTAATATAACACTAAAAAGTAAGCAAATTCATTAATTTGGGTCGCTGTACACATAAATTGACAATAACATCATAAAAAATGGATTTTCGTTTAAAAAAATCATGACTTGAGTACCAGTTGGAATTTTTTTTTTTTTGTATTTTTTTTCGAGTGCCGGGTAGCTGTGCTTTGCGGCGCTCAAGGATTATCCATTCTAAATGGGACACCCTGTATATATATATATATATATATATATATATATATATATACATTATATATATATATATATATATATATCTTTTTATAAACATCTTTAAAAAATGTTATACAGGCATCTTTTGGAGATAAATGAAAATGATGGATTTTAATTAACATAAATGTCTAAAGAGTGATTATGTATAAATTGCGTTGTTATTGAACCTGGATGAGAATAAAATATTTAAATATTATTTTCAGTTGTTCACTATATTTATTAAATTCCAAAATAGTTGTAAACAAAACAAAATAATGATTTCATGAAACGAATATAGACGGACAATAAGTATACAATTTGTATAAATATTTTACCAATTTTAGATCACACTTAGCCATTTTCGGAAAAGGTACTGGGAGCATTAACGTTCGTTAAAGAAACTTATTTCAACTATAAATAAATGCCACAAGCATTAGGAAGTTAAAAAAGTTTTCTCGTAAATGTGTCACTTTATTTTTAAGACCATATCTTATCATGTTTTATAAACATTAATAAACCTTTTTTCGGCATAAATAATTTTGAAAATATTTTTAAACACTTTCAAATAATTTATGTAGCGTATTTAGTTTTAAATGCTATTGTGAATCTCTATTATCTTTAACTCTTACAGTTGTAAGTATCTTAATCCATACAAAAATATTTTTTCTTGAAACGTAATGTACTTATTATGAGAAAATTGCTTTCTTAAAGTATATGTCAATGTTTTTGAAGTGCAACTTCTTTATCGGGGTTAAAAAAAAATTAAGTGTTACATTTCGTTACGCGACACATTTTTCCGTTACGCGCCTTCTTTTTCTTATCATTAAATCATGTTATGCGCCATCGAGCGTTTAATTTAACGAACATTTCTAAAGTCGCATACTAAAATTTTAACAATAATTACGTATATAATTATTTCTTTTATTTACGCGATTATACACATCAAATCCACTTATACACATAAAATATCTAAGAAGGCTAAGGGTTGTTTGCCTCTATTTCCATTTGAACTTTATTTTGGGATGCAAAAGAATTAAGATGATCCAGAAATGCATTGATTTGGTTTTGTTAGTAAAATAGTGAATGTGTCATCTACATACCGCTTATAGAATCTTGGTTGGATGAGAGCTGTAATATAAGCGGTTAAGTTAATGGAAATAGAGGCAAACAACTCCTTAGCCTTCTTAGATATTTTAATCATTAGAATCATAAAAACTGACGGTTATTCGAAAACATACAGAGATACAGACATATACCAACTTAGTCTGCCCGTGATCATGGATGCTGAAAAGAATCCGAAACGTCGGGAATAAGTATATTTAAGTAACGCGGAAAATCCGTAAATAAGTGGATTTGATATAATAATTACGTATATTTGAATAATTATTTATCTTTTTATCTTCAAATTAACTGGGCTGAATTTATGTTTATGTGAACTTGTGTTTATAAAATAAACTGGTCTATATATAAATATCAATATTTTTGCTTAATTTGAGCTTCTATGACATGTTAATTTACAAATGTGTAATGGTGAGTCCTCTATTGTCGTTTATTGGTACTAATTTAGTGAAACTTCTTCTGGTTGGAAAAAATTAACTGTTTTTGAAAAAAACGTCATAAATAAGTTTTATTCTTTATGAGTGTACGCTAGTACACGCACACTTTTTTTTTAATTTCTTTATAATCGGCTTATAAAATAGATCATTATTTAATCTATTTATGAAACACAAACATAAGAAAAGATTATTAATAAAAAATTGCATTGTTTTAATAAGATTGCCTAATTACTTTAAAGTAATAGAATTTTTTACGTTGAAAGTTTACAAAAATCTAAATCTCTAACTTACCAAATTTAATATTTTGTTTTATAAAACTCGGTATAATTAATATTCAGATGAGGTAAAGGAAGCGTTTTTAAATTTTGAAATATTTTTCCTTTTCTACCCGCGCGGCTAAAGAAATAACAGGCAAACGAGTGTCGCTCCGCTTATAAATTGTAAAAACAGTTAAAAGTACCTTGAAATATATACAAATGTGTAACTAGTTGACTAATAACCTCAATTAATAGTATTTGTTTCCTATTTTGTAGAACTATTTAAGTAATATTTGAATGTTAAGTGTTTCGTTCATCATATTTACACGGTGGCATATTGTTAACCGGTTTGAATAGCCCCCGTACCACGATACTCATCTGTTGACGGCCGCTGTCGTTTGATTATCGTTTGTGTGTCGCTTGGTATATTGGTACCGGAGAATGATTTGCGCTGGATGCTAACAGAAAACTCGGCAAGATGAGGCGGTAATAACTTGCTCACTGAAGTCATGTAATCAAATGATGTCATTACAAATGTGTCAGAAAAGCGCTTTTATAAGGCCAAGAATGTTTGAGTAAGCAGCCCAAGAGATGCAACACTAACACGCCCTTACAACAACAATCGCCTGTTAGCAAAAAGGAGGAAAGCTGTATAAACGTTACTGTGCGAAGTCGTAATCAGGAAAGACAGAAATCTTTGAACACAGTAGTTCCCCCGTCACCCACTGTGGAAAACTTAAATCTCGATTAAAACAATGAATTTAAGATGTTACGTCAAGACATTAAAGAGATGCGCAACGACACATAAGAATTTAGATCCACTTTGTGCAGCCTTCTTACTGCTATTGCCGCCAGTAACCAGCGGATGGACGCTCTTGAATTCCGAATGGATGTATTAGAAAAAAATCATAGTGAAAATAATGCACCAACCGACATATCCTTGCTTGAGAATATTATCGTAGAATTGAAAATGGAAATTAGTGACCGGGACCAAGAGTTCTTACGAAATGACTTCGACATATCTGGAGGTCCTGAAGAGCGTAACGAACGTTCTATGGATATCGTCCTGGCCATAGCGACAAAGCTTGGTGTAACATTGGATCAAAACGATATTGTTAGCGCAGAACGTCTAGGAAATCCACATCGCGGGCAAGGCGAAAACATTCGGCCTAGGCCTATTGTTGTGCGATTTGCACGTCGCATACAACGTGATAACCTTCTGGCGGCAGCTCGTATTCGTCGGAGAACTACAACTGCAGGAATCGGTATCGATTCCAGCATAAGCACATTTTATGTAAAAGAGAGGCTGACAAAACATAATCGTCAAGTTTTCACAAGGCTACGCTTAGGGGCAAATCATAGGCAGTGGAAATACGTAGGACCGAGATGGAAAACTTTTCACACGAAAGGATATCGAGAACCGCAACATCGACTGCGAAACGGAGCGATATTGCAAAAATTTTGGTTCTTAAACTTGATCGTATGTAACTTCAAAACTCTTTTTAATAACTTAAAACTCTTTTGACAAGCTTTACATAGAAAATCTTTCATTAGTCATTCTAGTTCCATAACTACTCTATGGTTACTCAGGCTTACCTATTAAGATATATTATTTATTGCCTTTCCTTTTCTAAACTGCGTAACTGGCGTTATCCTTAATCGTATTTTATATTACAAAATGTTTATAATTTTTTTAATAATTATTTTGTATACATTTAAACTTTTGCTTCAAAATGTTTACTCGCTTGCAAAACGTATTGATAATTGTGTCCATAAAAGTGATTTTTCAAGTATTATTTTCTTAGGTTATTACCAGGTGATAGGTCCAAATTTATTTTTCAAAACTTGTAAATGGTATATCAATGTGTCAAAAATGCTAGCCATGCCTTCACCTCTACCAAAACTTAAAACATATCTACCATTACAGCATCATGCATGTACACTCAAATCATTTACACTTTAAATCACTCAAACTTGTACTCTTTCCTTTTTTTTAATACAAGTAATCTTACTAGAGGCCTTTTATATTATTTACTAAGTGAGCGTCATGTTGCATTACTCTATAATATTGTAAGTCGTTGTAAACATAGTGTAATTGTCTTTGCATTCGTCTTGGAATTAAAAAAAATACTTTGATGACTTTAGAATTTTTAAACGCAGCCAGCGTTTACGCAACATGACGGGCTTGTAAACGCGATGTTACGGTTTAATATTGATATTTTTGCTTTTAATGAAACCTAGTTAAGGGATGGTGAGGAGGAACGTGCTCCGTTTCTTAGTAGTATTTTATGAAATCAAAAATCATATATAAAGCTTTTATTTATTATTAGCATCATGATATCAACCAAACGTCATCAACCAAAAAAAAGGGGCAAGGCGCTTGTTTGCGTTCGTAAAAAGGATCTGACCTCTTACTTTTTTAATAACACTTTGTGAAAGGACTTTTGCCCTAACTATGTGAAAGTTAACCAGTGAGACCGAAGCCTTAAAGCTATCAAATTTATCTACGTTAATTTTTTTACCTACAATTTATTTTACAGGTTTTTTAACTATTGATGCTGTAATCGAAATCTAATCTAAATGATATTTCATGACCTTAAAAAGAGAGGCGTATGACGACACAATTTCGGTGAACTACCTGAGACATTACATGTAACAACACGATTATGTAGTAATTACCCTATATACGGTATCATTCAAACTACGAAAATTTGACACAGACTCCGCAGAGGAACTTCCTCAGCTATAGCCTCATCGTCATCATCATCAGCCTGTGTTAGTCCATTCCTGGACAAAGGCCTGCCCAAATGAACACCTTATCCATTTAGCGAGTTGGTGGGTGGCCGACTGTTTACATGTTATAGCCTGTAAAAGTTAAAAACCTAGTAAGTAGCTAAATACTGTTATGGTATTAGTTTAAGCCTTTGCCTCTCAAGACTCTTGAAAAGCTTTTAGAGCACTCTCAATTTTCACTCACGTGAAGCTGAATGAAAATGCAAACAGTTCTTTTAATTTTCAGTGTATTTATGAAGCTGAAATCATCCATAGTGCTTTCAAATGGCAGTGGTTCTGAATGCTATTGTCAATTCAAGTTTTAATACAAAACAATGCCCTTTAAACATATCTTAATTCTTAGTTATTCTTCCTAATTATCATCAATTTATTTAAATTTAGTAATAAATTGATATTAATACAAAGAAAATTTTGTGGTGAGAACACGAAAGTGTTTTTTGTCAAAATAAAAAAGGAACTTGAAATACTAAATGATACGTGTTTAAGTTTTAATGGGGTAAAGTCAACGTGATTTAGCTTGCTTAGCGTGCTTGGAATTAAATATTACTTACAAAATAGTTACAATTTTGTTTGAAGCTTTTGCTTATATAAAACTGTTATTTTACTATAAGTGTCCCCAAACATCAACAATGAACAATTCTTTTTTTATGAAAAAAATATCTTTGTGATGATGCTCCCACAGAGAAAAAAATTTTGCATCTTCCTCTTATATATTCGTATATTTCTATGCTAACTTATACTAGTTATATTATTTTCAAGACAAAGTTGATAATTTTCTTTATCAACTTAATAACTCAACATAATTTCCTTTGAATTTTATTGGTTAGCAAAAAACAAAACAAAATAACTCGGGCAATTATTGATATATTGACATTGGCTTAAAAAGTATTACGTAACTCTTAAAATTAGTATTTTTTATATCTTACTTAATTTCATTATCATCAGCCTGTGTTAGTCCACTTCTAGACGTATGCCTTCCCTAATGCACGCCTTTTCCATTAGGGGGTTTTGGGCCGTGTCACACCATGTTGGTCTAATGCAAGTTCGTGGAGGGACCAACTTTTCACATGCCCATCCGATGCATGGATAATCTTACTTTTCAGACAATCGTGTGATCGGCCCAAGTTGTCCTAACCAACCAGAAAACTTTAATAACACAACGTTGTTTCCCCGCGGGACTCGAACCTACGACCTCCGGTTTTAATGCAAGGACCAATACCGCTAGACCACGGAGGTGGTTATATATAAATACAAATTTCTACCGATAAGATTCTAATTGTTGTAAATGAATAGAAAAAAAATTTACGCTTAAAATCATTATCTATAAAATACTATTTAAAAAACTTAATGACAAGTGAAGTGTAACATTGAAACTTATGAAAGAAGATGCAACTATTTATTGCGAATGATAACCGGAATGTTAGAAAAGTTAGTGTGAAAAAGTAAGCTTTTATATTGATGTGTGGTGCAAAGTAAATCGATGCTTTATTTTCACATTGTTCGGCACACCGCAATTCGCATAAAGCATACAAATCGGCGGACCAACTCCACCAGGAAGCAAAGGCGTTTAGGCAAACAGAATGAATGAATCGCTTAAAGTCAAAGAATTCCACGAAATAATTTTCCTCTGTCTGATTTTTTTAAGGTAAAAAATGGTGCTTTTGGTAAGTATCTTCATAGAAAAAAACCGACTTAGTAAAAATCTTTTATAACGCCAGGCTGCATATTTGATGATTTTTTGGTTTGATTCAGGCTGCTATAATTTAATATCTTTAACATTCATCACTAACATTTAGCCATTGTTTAAAGTTGTCTCCTATGTAGTAGGTATTCAAGGTTTTGCTTAATAATTTTTGTATTAGAGAACTCAGTTGAAATTATCATATCATTATTACGCTTTAGCAGATTAAGTGTAAAAAATACGTTTTATTACTTATTTTATATCCTGAAATCTATCAAATGTATATGACAGCATTTATTGATTAAAAAAATAAAAACATATGATAGGTCTGGTAAATGAAAATGTGTGTCTGTCTAGCATAAAAAATTGTTGTAGAAAACATGAGTACTTAAAAACTATTCGCTCTAAATTTAACACATTAATTGGAATTGAAAACATAGTTAAAATTAAAAAATCAAATAACTTCAAGTATTTCCATAATAATTTCCAAATTTTTAGTATTATATTAAAGTGTCGTGTGAGAGTAGATTAAGTATCATGTCATCATTAACTAAATACTAGAGTTTTATTCTATTACCTATCTAAAAATAAATTATACCGCATCACCGCAGATCTGGACAAAGACGTGATAATTAACAAAACTGCTTTCTGTTCGCCCAATGCCATCTTATATGTCATCTATTTAATCACAAGAGACTATTCTAATAATATATTGCATAACGCTCCTCTTAAGATCCTTATGCAAATGAAGGTTGGAGAGAGATATAAACGGAATTATTGTATTATGTCACTGGTATTCTCTAGACGCTATTTGTATGGAAATTATGGACGTCTTTCAAGATAACAACTCTGATAGTACATTTTACAAACAACTATAAATAAATTTTGGAATAGAGCAATCTGAATAAAAGGACTTTAAATGGACTATGCAGTATTCGCGTCGTTAAAAGAATTAAGTATGGAGCATTAATTTTTTTTACCAATTTCCCTGAAGAAGGAGGTACTCAATTAGAAGCGAATGTTTTTTTTTATATGTTACCTCGTTGCTCCGCTCCAAGTGCTCTGATATATTTTTTTTTTATTGATAGATATTAGCTTCTTACTGGTCCCATTTTTTTTTAAATTTTGTGCTAAATAGTTTTAATAGATATTGAAAAAAAAAATACGGCAACAAATATTACAACCTAGTGCTATTAAATTAAAAACTCTGCCAAAACCGTAAAAGATAGACGTAAAGAATGCCATTCATAATAGTACTACTTGAATTGATCTACAATATAATCCACAATAGCTTACATCTGTGTCTTAAGAATAACGCACAATAAGCATTTAATGTAAACATTTTTAAAAATTACAATAAGGCACGTTCAAAGTTTATTTATGATAACCCAGTTTCAGTTCACATAAAAGTTATTGCATTTTAAAAAATCTCTCTAAGTAAATAAAACATGTGATGACGATGTTTTGGTGCAATGAGTAAAGTTATCAGAGATTTAAAATGCGGTGGCAGAAAATGCGACGCAATTTCGCACAGAGAGCACGTTGTTACAAGCTTATATTGCGTAAAATAGTAATAACTGGTAGAAGTCGGTATTTTTTTTTAATTTCACCTCTTCTTTCTTTTATTTTATGGAGTAGATTTTTATTAATTGATAATCTAACGTTTCAAATTATTCTGCTTACCAAGTAATCATTTCTATTGGTCCTTTATATGTTTTTAGCTTTTAGTGCTAATACGTACTATCTACTGCCTTTGTAGCCTAGTTAAAAAGAAGATTTATTAATTATTTGAACTTAAAGTCAAGACAAAATTTTAAATTTTTAGTTACTCCAAAGTATCCATTTAATTCTTTGAAAAAAAATACTGTTCCGACTTTTAGGAAGTCTTCGGCAATATAATGAATGCATGAAAACGCCTTATTTATTGATTTTCTATGTACACAATATACAAAATAAATATAAAAAGTATCACACTTTTCACATTACATTAGTATATTGAGACTGAAATATTGCTATATATTGATAATTTAAAACCCTCTATTGGACAAAATAACCAGCACTATATCAAAAACTCTCATTAGGCATTATAAAAGTTAGGTTAACCACAATTGCTGGAGTACAATTAATGTTATATTGTCGTTTTGTCATCTATTGTACGCGCAGCTATTACTGCACTTGATTGACTAGAATGTTATATAAATAGATGAGAACGGATTGTGAGGGCTTATTTTACAAATATTAATTGTGTAAACGGAGATGTTTATATTGCCTAGTTTCCTTCAATAGACATAAACTACTTTTAATTATGGTACGCAACTGTTTAGTTTCATTAAATGTAACTGCATCCGTAGCCTAGTGGCAGGACAAGCTCTTACCTTGATGTAGAAACTAAATATCGTGAGTTCGATTCAAATGGGGCCTCAATTAGTTATTTAGGGAATTGAAGGCTGATAATCAGATTGTATGTAAAGTTAGATGATCCATTGGTGGGATGAACAAAGGGAACAACCACCTCAATGAAAATGAAGGTATAGGGATTGCATCTGTGTCCGCGAGAACCATGGGCACTATTATATACCGCTCAGTAAGCTGATCCCTAAGAAAAATCGGCTCGGCAGTTGGAATCGAATTGGAAAACAATTATTATGATATTAGATAATTGTAATTTTTTTTACTATGTTGATAAAACAAACAATTAGATGAACTTTTTTAAAAAGAAATTAATATATATATATATATATATATACCTACTTAGTCTGCCCGTGATCATGGATGCTGAAAAGAATCCGAAACGTCGGGAATAAATATATTTAAGTAACGCGAAAAATCCGTAAATGAGTGGATTTAAACTAAAATATAATATTTTTTAACTTATGATGATTTCTTCCCCAGAAAGCGAGCTTGTGTTACTTTACCTTATATTTGGCTCAAAATAATAAATATCTTTTGTGATTTTAAATAATTGTAAAATTATAAATTTCATTAATTTTGTATAGCCGTATCATTTATTAATAACTCTTGCCTGAGACCGCGTAACAAAATCTTAAAAAAAATCGTCAGTGAAAGTCCCGACAATCCGACCGGCAATTCCAGACATTGGCAAGAATAAACTGACAGACATGCATAAGGAAAGAAATTGGTTATATACATTATATTATTCGAACTACATTGCATGTTATATACATTACAAAGTAATCATTAAAAAACGTTTTTTTTTTAACTTACAAACAGACGCTTAAATTTGATTTATTTTTATAGATTTTTTATTTTATTCATATCAAACTATAATAGGAAAAGTTCGAGGCTCAATAACTTTAATACTGTACGTTCTCATTGTAGGCCGTCTCATTTAATATCTGTTTTAATTAAAAATGCAACCAATCGCTGCCCATTTCGAATTGCACGTTATTCAATACCAACAGATATTATCTTGCTGCTCTTCCCCTTAATACAATAAGATATTGTTATGGAATTCTACAGTCGACAAGGCGTGAAATATACTAAGTGGGCTATCTTCACGTAAGTAGATTTTCTAACTCTATGAATAACATACGCTACGGAGCTAAGTTTATTTGCGTACCTATAAATATGGAATTATTATAAGTAATAGCAACGATTTTTATTTTCAAATTTTTTAACTCTAGCTTTGTCTTGTCATATAATTTCAGTGGTCGCGAAGGGCACACACGGAACAAAATACAATAGATGAAAAACAATCGGGAGTTGATGTGTCATGGACTCGGCCGTATGTTGTTCGTGAATACGCATGTTATGACCATGCTTTAACATTAAGAAATCCTCTGGTATTCCTTGTACCTAAATTAATACGTAAAGCATAAATCCAGGTGTAATTAATTACGATCATTACATAATGTGGCTAAAAACTTAAATTTTCGCAAAATAACTATTATAGACGCAATTAATATCACTAAAGATTTCAGTACAGTTATAATAAATATACACTTTAAATTTTTAAATGAGATGTATCATCACAATTTAAATGGAAAAATATGCGGTACGTAATGTTAATGAAATCATGCCTTAAATCTTTACTTATTTCCTGCACAAAAAACTTCTTTAATCAGTTTTCACTTGTTTTGTTTAAAAAACCCGTAACGACAGAATTTACTTGAAGGTTTATTTACTAATGCTTTTTTTTCAATTTTTCAATAAGAAAGAGATTATTTGAAAGTTGGCACTATTTCTGCTATTCTGAAGGATGGGTTCATAATTAATCTTAATACAGATGAACAAAGAGATAGGAAATAGAAATATTATTGTAAACTATTTTGGTAAACCATTGACAATATTAATTAGAAAATTAGATACACGCAATTAGAAAATGATTTACAATGATAATGTTCTTGGGCCGAGACTTTTTGAATAAAGTATTATGTGATAGTTTGATCTATATATACAAAAGAAAGTCGTGTTAGTTACACCATTTATAACTAAAGAACGCCTGAACAGATTTGGCTGAAATTTAAATAGGAGACGGACATTGGATACTATTTATTCCGATTTTTTTAAATATTATTTATATTATAGGATTCGTTTTCTTTTCTAAACTATGCGTTTTGGATTGTATGAACTTTTTAATGTAATATTATGACATTTGACATTTTAAAGAAATGCTTCTGATATAAGTAATTATATTGACAGAAAATATACGTAAAATATTTAAATTGTTATTTTTCACCAAAATATCACTCACATCATCAGCCTTTGTTAGTCCACTGCTGGACATAGGCCTCCCCTAATACACCCCTATCCATTGGGGTTTCGACCGATATCCCACCACGCTGGTCCAATGCGGGTTGGTCGGTGGACCGACTTTTATATGCCCATCCGACGCATGGATGATCTTACTTTTCAGACAACTGGGTGATCGGCCCAAATTGCCCTAACCAACTAGGAAACAACAATGAAAATTTGTTGTGTCCCCACAGGATTCGGAACCCACGACCTCCTGTTTCTAAATCGCATCGCCCATACCACTAGGCTACGGAGGCAGTACGCTTAAGGTGTTATTTCGTATGTACGTCATGATTGCAATACTAAATCAACTAACTCTGTGTATGCCTATGGAAGTGTTCAAAATGCAATCTACGACAATTAATAGTAGAAACTATTTTTGAAGTAATGTTAATTCACTAAGTCGCCGGCGATCCACTAATGACAACGAGAGGTCAACAGTAATCAGTTGAAGTGAAACAGCTGGAAATTGATAACGGTTGGGTTGTTCTGTCTACTCCGTTACTCTCCAAAACTTATATTGCTAGTCGATTAATTTGATAAAATATGTAAGTACGTGTACAAATATCAGTACGATACATACTACTACTATGACTGTGTTTGGACTGGCCGAATGTTCAAACGATGAGATCACTGATTTTCAAATGGATCCCTATTTTAGTAGCAATGAAGCGATGTGACATATTTTTTCGTTTCTAATATTGAAAGACCACAACGAGCTAAGTTGCTGCCTTCCACAACATTGACTAGCTTCTTTTAAATGTGCCAGCATGATGAGCTAGCTTGTTTATTCCAATGTCAGATTTTTACTGAAATTCCATGAAAATCTCAGACGGAAATATAAAACCGTACCAGGTTACCTAAGTATTCACGATTTTTATGACGTTCGGATGACTGGAAAACGTTAATCTACACTTAGACGATTTGATCAAAGTAGTATGCAGTTGCCCTTGCTCATCAGGTTTCAGCACGTTTTTGGATAGGTAAACACTATTCCGTGCACTGAACGTTTATTGAATCATTATTAATTACGAACACAAACGTAATGATCCTCGAGAATTGAGATGGATACATACTTCAGTCAGAGGTATTATAGTGTAGGATGATGCACGATGTAAAATATTCCTGTTTATTGAACTGCATATAACGACATTGCAAGATTCTACAAAGAACTTTCGAGAGGTTTGCGATGGAAATGATTTAATGGCAGGTCATTTCGTCATAGGAAGTGAGTGTTTAATGTTTTATAGGATCAACGCTTAGCTTAAGACGAATTGTAGGTGAATGTTTAAAGTCATCTCATTTTATAAAGACATAAAGGTTCTCAAATTAATTTGAATATTCGAGTCGAATTGCAGATTGACTGATGTGTATACATTTAAATACAATAATTATATCCATATTTCCTACCAATTTTGATCACTTTACTTGAAAATAAGACCGAACTCACGAAAAGGTTTTCCTAACCAATGCTCAAAGTTACAAAGATCATGTAGCAAGAGTTGCTGAGCAAAACCTTGATGTCAACGAAATTAATTTTTAGATTCAATAGAAAATAGTCATCATCGTCATCAGCCTGTGTTAATCCACTGCTGGCAGGGACCTCCCCTAATGCACGCCTTCTCCATTAAGGGGTTTTGGAAGTATCCCACCACACTGATCCAATCCAGGTTTCATTTGCCCAACTTGCTGTGAAGAAATTAATGAACAACGTCACGTCGAAAATTTCAAGGGTGCAATTGTGCGGCTATCATTCACAATATCGATTAATAAATCTTAAGGGCAGTCGCAAAGTGTTTGTGGCCTCAATCTTGAACATTCATGTTTATCACATGTCGAATGCGATTAAACTATTTATATACGCGCAAGAAAATAAACTAAGAATATAATAAAGGAATTGTATAAAATAAAGCATTAGAATAATAAATACACTTTATTTTATTAATTACTCCAATTTGAATTAAATAATCATCGTTAAGACAGAGCAACGTCTGTCAGGTGAACCAGTATATCTTAAGATTAGAATATAGAATTTTCTAAGCATAGCGAAAGCACAGTTGCGTCACAAAAACCTAAAAAATATATGAAAATATTGTCATATATAGAAATTATTTTACAAAATAGAATAAAAACCAATTTTATTTGAGTAAAATCTTATCGAAAATTGTGACAAACTTATAAAGCAGTGTTTTTATAGCATTAATACGGCCACCTGATTTTTTATTGTATTTAACAACAGCAGGGAGAGTCCCCGGCACCTTACTACCGCTGCGGCTCGTTTGCCCCTGTAAGTAAAATTACTTGTATACATTTCCTTACATTCATACTTTAGTGCATTCCGCAAGGAACACGGACAAGTTTATTAAAATTTGGCCACCAAACAATAGTTTTTTAGTCCATATAAAAAGAAAATATGATTACAACTTGAAGAAGGATTTTTAATATGTCGCAAGCAATTACTGCTTTCGAAACCATTTCATACCATATTATATTTATAATATTCTAGCGGACCTAACAGACTTTTACCTACCTTTTATTAAGTGATATTTCAAGCTCTTAATGTATTAAATAAAGTATAAAGTGAAAGAACAACTAAACATTAATTGAAGCAAATAGTTGCTTGCTTGCGAGATACGTGTAAATATCCAAATGTAGTGCCATCTGACAAGGTTATTTATGTATCTAAACCAGCCTCAAAACCCACTTAAACAAATACTTGTAAAAAAAAACCAATCCAGCCGTTTAGGAGGAGTTCAGTGTCAACACACGTAAAGAATAATTATATATAAAGATGAATATTATGGGAGCCGTGACCTATTCTCTGTCATCATCATCATCATCATCAGCCTCTGATAGACCACTGCTGAACATAGGACACCCCTATCTATAAGGTGGTTTGGGACCGTATCTTACCACGCAGGTCTAATGCGGTTGGTGAGATATTTTCACATAGTAGACTTAAGCTGGGCCTGGGAAGTACTATAGCGATAGTTCATCCTACCGCATGTCAGTTGAATAAACAATATTTCTTCAATTTTTTGGTTTAAAGGGCATCGTGACTAATGCATTCCAGAATGAACGAGACGTTATATTCTGCTCTCAGGGTGGTAAATTAATAACCTCTGTATGGGCAGGGTATGGTAACGTACATACAGGATTCGAACCCACGACCTCTGGTTTCTTAAGCACATGGCCATACCACTAGGCTTTGGAGAGAGTAAAAGTAGTGTACTTTTCAAAATATCACAAGACCAAAAAAACAATACAAAAGGTGTAAGTTTTTTTTAAGTGACAATTTTCAATTTATATAAAATAATAAGTATTACAATATTCGAATCAATATAATAAATAATTTGAAAAGTTACTTTGTTTAAAAATATTTTATATAAAATTATTCTCGCACATGACAGCAAATACTTTAACGTGTGCCAAGAATGTACTTTTGCATAATGTTGACACTTTAAGCCAATAAGGTTTGGCAACTCGCCAGCAGCACCAACTGCAACAGGCCGACAACGGTGCACAAAATGTAGAATTTACTACTTACCTTAAATGAACAGTTTTAATGTGGTGATAAGATTTTAAGAAGATTTTGTTTGTTACTGTTTATTAAAATTTTTGCAACTTTTATTTTTCTCAAAATAAACCTGTTGATGGGTGGACAATTAGTTCCCTTGAGCTTTGTAAGCTGCATGGTTGATAAGCATCAATTTAAAGAATCTCCTCCTTTTTTAGGTATTTTGATAGTATTATTCTACATTTAAACACATAAAATATGCTCTTAGTGATATTTGTGAAACGATGAAAAGATTAAAAACATATTAAATATATGTAAAGACTTTATAAAAATCGTGATTGCGATTGTGTGATTGATTGTGGCGTCATCACAAACGGCAACGGAGGCAAACAAATTTCATAACGTCTTAGAAAATATGAACAATAAAAGTTTAAATGATTTCTCGGAAATATAAGAAGAATCCTTAAGGTTTTTTGTTAAATTTTCACTATTTTAAGGTCTTTTTATTGTCGAATCTTTTATGTTCATATTTAATGACACATTTTATTAACTTGCAGGGTAGGTTGAACTTGTGAGTTCGGTAACAATGATAAATTGACATTCCTTCAGCTTTAACCCTGTATCATAATAACAAACCTTATTCATCAATTTAATCGTATTGTTTATAGGTTATGCTCGTGATGTTACAGAACGTATAAGATTGTGATAATGTAGATTCTAAAAAGCGTTATAATGATTTGGTACAAATTTATGTGATACTAAAATACCATTTTGAAATATTTTTTTCATTTGAAAGAAAAAGACCTAACATTTTATGATATAATTTACGAATTGTAAACTTTTGAATACTAGAAGTGTAAGACTACTATATAGTACTATAAAAGTTTAAATATTAGTCGAGAAAGTTATTTATTTTCGGATTATTTTACGGAATTTGCTACAACTCTGACATTTCGCTTTATTACGTTCTGGCTCGTCGCGTATCGCATGCGTGCGGCCACACAACATACGTTCATCACCTTGAACATCGAAAGTGCCACTGGACCTACGATGTCTTATGTCTTCGAAGTTATGCTTCAGACCTGTGTCTGTATGAAGCTTCATCTATTACTGAGTTCGGAGGATTGTTAGATCCTGAACTTGACAAAACTTTAAAACAAATGGCACATGCTATAGGACGCGTGGGTTTATTTTGAACAGTCGCTTAGGATCATCGACGTTCGGTATACGGATGAGGCACCGATTATTAAAAAATTACTACTAATACAATCTGATGTAATGGTTTGGGTGATTGGTGATGGTCACACACGCCGACTTGTTGGGTATTCTATGTTTAATGTCAGATATATGTCCTTTCACGCGGTTCTTATTGTTCGCTCGTTTGTCCAATAAGAGAGGCCACAGTCCAATCTAGGCTTGACACCCTGGATCTTGTAGAGGAAAATATTGCACTTGACAGTAGTAGGAATTGACCAATCTTCTTTGCGGCTTGAAAAGTTTCGATTGAAGCCCGCCTCAAATGTAGCCAATCTTGTCCATTCACCTCCACAAAAGGAGAACAGCAGGTACTGCCTCCACTGTGGCCGCCTTTACCGGTCACCAGGACGCTGCCGTGGCAGCGAGCTTGTTGTCCGCAGATTCTTAATGGTGTAGCCTCAGCCGCCAGGTGTTCATCATCACAGATCCCTGGTGCCTGTCGCCCGCTCGTCTGGAATTAATGGAGTTAAGGTGGTTTAAAATGCATTTATTTTATCATATGGTAAGATGGTAATTATCCAATAGCGCTTATAAATCTTGGATGAATGGAGCAGTGAGTAGGCCTTGTCCAAAGTCTTCCTGAAAATGTTAGCAACAATAGGAGACACCGGAAACCATCACAATTCATCCATCTGCAGTAGAACTCATCTTCCACAATAAATAGCGATGTTAGGCAATGTTTTAGTAAGAATGCATATTCTATTGAGATGTTATTTTCCTAACTTTCGTTCAATTATTGATGCAACTTCTATAGGTATAGATGAAACAAAGATTGAAACATCAACCAACCATGTTTCATTGTCAGCAAGATGTAGATGTTTTACCCGCTAACAAAATGGATGAATCGTAAACGCGCTTTGTTTGTCCTCTGAGTGTGTGAGGATTTTACTAAATGTTGAGCCAAATAAGAAGATGAGTCAATTTGCTTAACAATAGGGCGCATGGAGCATTAAATTTATGTATTTTGCAACCCATACAATTTTGGGAAAACTGCAATCGCTCGCAAGTCGGACATTTCTTTGATAAGACTCTGCTCCAGTGGCATGTCTGAACTTTTTGCACCATCCTGTAGTTGATTTAAGCGGTGGAGGATATGGCAAAGATTGGCAAGTATATGGCATTATCGGCCGTATGTAAGTTTTATACATAAAAGTTTGAATTAAGAGGCATTTGTATTGTGTTGGTAAGAAGAAGAGACGATGCGAGAATAAGCGGCTTCTTTCTAACTTTTGATGTCTTGAAACTCATGTTACTGCCTTGAAAGTAACCACCTAAATATTTGGCTTTTTTCTCCCAGGGACGGTTTGCATAGAGGTTCAATATTTGCCTACATCGAGTTTAGGGTTTTGGAACAGACGTGTGGAGGACGAGTGAGGTCAGCCTGACGGAAGACGGATTAAATTATTGCTACACTTTTCGGGATTCAAACAACCATAATTTGAAAACCCTATCGCCCAGCTATTGATTGCACATTGAGTTTACTGGCATAGATGGTGAGAAGAGGGTAATAGAGGGTCGTCTGCAAAAAGCGCAGGTTACTTAGAGCTTTTGGGAATATCGCTATGGTACAGGCGAGAATAACAGAGGAGAAATAACGGAGCCTTTGGACGCCCGCTAGCAGTGAGCGACGGTTGAGAGGGTGCCTTTAAAAGATATCGAAAGAGCGATTTGATAGGTAGGCTTGTGGAGGCAGCTTGTCGGAAGACTTGAAATAGTACAACTTGTAGAGTAAGCCTTGTGCCAGACTTATCGAATGCCTTTGCGACATCGTGAACAAACAGCAACCGTGTAATGAGATTCAAGGCCTTTGTTTTTTAGGCCCGTCAGAATGTATTCTGGGGCGATAAACCCGGTGGAACAGGAGTGTCGGATGGAAACCAATTGTTGTCTGGTAGGTGTCCGCTAACATTCGGCTTTTCAAAATTATTGAAGGCTAATAGCCACCGTTAGGACGGATAACGTAGTTTTAACCAAGGAAGGGCAGCGATGACTCTAATTCTTTCCGTTGTTTTGCTACGAAGTTTCGCGGTGAGTCTTTATGTGGTCTCTAACCTGAAGTTGTAAATATCTAAATAATGCGCGTTTGTTCGGACGATATCTATCGTACGCCGTTGCGTGGCATTTTGACCTTATCAGACATCGAATGTCGAAAGGAGGCAAAGTTCCGGCCGACCGTACTTTTACCGTTCTTCGGACTTTGAGTGGCTGATAAGATGTTGTTAATGGCATTTTTCCTTACAGGTTATAAACTAATCTGGATGTTTTCACAATTATGGGGTTCATTGCCCAGAGTTTAACCTCAAGGCGATGCAATCCACCAGGTGTTTATCAGGGACCGAACGCGTCTTGCCCAATTTACATAAAACCGGTCGTGGTCAGAATCTATTGGCAGTGTCTCATCGATGACATCGAGAGACACCCTGAATAAATATATTAGTGTACAGGAACCTCACTATCTGATGGATATCTAGTTGGGGTCTCAGCGGCTTATATTAATGTTGAGTACCTCCGGAGACCCGCAATATTGTGCCATTTGAGTTGTTCCTGTTGTCGTTCCAGTCGGTGTTTGCAATTAAAATCACCAGCAGTAATATTGATGGACCAGGCGAGAGCAGCTCGAAGGTATGATTAATAGTTTTTAACGGCGAGAGAACACCTGAGGCAAAGCAGTTATGGGTCGGTAAGTGGATTATGCACGCGAAGCTTTAAATTTGAAGTGGTACTTTTATTGATGTTATGTGAGGATCTTTTATATAGATTAGAGTACCGCCATGGAGCCAACAGTCTATCGTGTCTAATAATATTGTATCCGCTTATTTTGGGATCGCGTGTTGCTGGTTTAAGATGAGTCTCTAGCCAAAATATGCCTATATTATAATCTTATATGAATTAGTGACTTCTTTGATCTCTAAGACCGTTTGCGTATAGAAGGAACGACTAGTGAATGGGTTTGCCTCACCTACACGAGGGAATTGTCATCTTATCTACGGTAACCACGCCTTGTGTCTGTTGCGTTTATTTAATTTTTTAGATTGCCCATGGCTCGGTAGAAGACATGCTGCGATAGTGCGTTCATTTTTGATGTTGTCTTGGGGCGAAGGTTTCATCGAAAATACGCCTCAATTCTACGATATCTATTTGTTGATTACTATAAAGCCAAGTTTATATTTCCTCTAATTGACTGTCATTACTGGAAACCGCCTGAGACCAAAGGCGTCGTATGAACGCCATTGTTTTGCAGGTGCAACGATTTGCCCGCCACCCGCAGCCTTCCAGTAATTTGTTTGTGAAGCGGCCGCACCCGTTTGGGATGTATTATTAATTTTAATTACCGGGCTTATTCGAATAGTTTGGTCGGCACCGATGCCGAAACAAAAGCAATGTTTTTCACACGTTTTGTATTTTACCGACACGATTTCGGAGAGAATTTATTTTAGAGGTTTTGGGGTTTTTTCCGCCCCTGAACCTTGGTTGGGACCTTCTTTTCGCAATTTACGATGATGAGGGTCGTTGATCCTTTGACGCGGGCACTCCGGGCAAGTGTTTACCAAAACATTTAACGCAACGCGGGTTCACGGCATTAGCGCGGTAGGGAATTCTGCAGTTATCGCGCATTGATGCCCACCCACGACAGTAGGCTAATTCTAACATAAGAAGGTTCATGATGACCTTGACCGGGAGGAAGCCCGACGTATTCACGGGATATCCTGAGATAGGATATCGGCTTTACGGATCGATATCCACTCTTTAGGGATACCATGCAACCACACGCAATTTGATTCCGGGAGGTAAGGTGAAATTGAATGCGGCTATTACGCAGAAAGGTGTCGTCCGAAAGTCATCTACTGGCTGACGTTTCGCGGATCCCTAGTCGCGTTCTGTAGACCTGACGTCATAATTTTTTGTTTATGTACTTATTTACTTGCGCTGTGTATGACAATTGGCGATGGGGCTTTTGGCCCACGTTCGGCCATAAAATTTCGAGGTATCAACCTACCGGAGCGGGCCTTGACCTAATTTTTGAGTTGGTGAGGAGAATCGCGGTATTCTTCGCGGTTTACAGCTGGCGGGCTTTTCTCTTCTTAAGAAACAACGGTTTCGAAACCGTCGTCATCTATCGTCACAGACGTTTGTCCGTCTTAGTAGGGTCTATATCCATGAAGTTCTCCGATTCCAGTCGGAGATATTTTCAGGCCCAACTGCGGCAGAGATCAGATAGTGTCGGAGCAGGGTCATGTCGGCCTGTCTAGGCAGTAGTGGCGGGCGGTGCGCGGTCTGCATGGCGTTTGCAGGTGTGCCTTGAAGTTCTTATACTTGTTGTTTATTTCGTGAATATGTCGGGCAGTCGCGCATATACCCTCTAGGGAGACGTCCATGTTTTTCTAGGCCTTCGGGGGTGATCTCCTCAAATTAAAGTGAAAGGTTATTAGGTAAGGTAGGATAAGGTCCAAAAACCCCTTAATTTAGAAGGCGTGCATTAGGAGAGGCCTGTTTCCAACAGTGAACTAACACATAACGATTCAAACGTGTATAGTAAAATGACTTTAAATTAATAGAAATATCTAAAAATGAAATTTATTCATATTGAATATTCCTGTTTTTACTTCGTTAGGATAACTAACAAAAACAAGAAAAAAATGTTTGAATATGTAAAATCTCCAAGCTATTTCGTAACATCCGAATGTCTTCTTTTACTAGCATCTCACAGTTTTTTTTTTAAAGAAACGTCATAATGAACAATTTAAAACTAATGGTCTGACCTTTCTGAAAATTTGTTGGTGCCTCTTAGCATTAAATACAATTTAAAGTTAATAAATCTAGGAGAAGTTATATTATTACAATAACGAAGTATCCAAACTTTTAGTCTGTACCCTAAAATTTTGGGGCGAAATCTCGCAATCGCCAGCAAGTCGACATTTCTTTGATAAGACCTGCTCCAGTGGCATGTCAAGAATTTATTTTGCACCATCTGTAGTTGATTAAGTGGTGGAGGATATTATATGGGCGAAAGATTGGCAAGCACATGGCATTATCGGCCGTATGTAAGCTTTTATATCATAAAAGCAATTAAGAGGCATTTTGTTGTTTGTGTTGGTGGGGTGATAGAAGAGACGATGCGAGACATAAGTTGGCTTTTCTTTCTAACTTTTGATGGCTTTGGAACCATGCGCTGAAAGCAATAATTCCAAATACGGGTTCTGTGTGATCGGTTGGCTATAGAGGTTCAATATTTATTTCACACGAGCATTGCAGGGTGGGGTTTTTGAACAGACGGTGTAGGACGAGTGAGGCTGGCCCTGACGGAAGACCGATTAAATATATTGCCACACCTCTTTTTCGGGATCTCAACCAATCCCACATTTATGAAAACCCATCGCCCAGGCTATTGATTTAATATTACTGAGTTTACTGGTCATAAGGGATGGTAGGGAGGAAGAGGAGTAATAGAGGTCGTCGCAAAAGCGCAAGGTTAACATTAGAGCTTTTTGGGAATATCATGGTGTACAGCGAGAATAACAGAGGAGAAATAACGAGCCTTGTGGCACGCCCGCCAGCAGTGAGTGACTGCTGGAGAGGGTGCCTTTAAAAGATATCGAAAAGAGTTGACGATAGGTAGGTTTGTGTGATATGCACAAGCTTGTCAGGCGTGGCTGAAATAGGCACAACCTAGAGGAAGCTTTAAAGCGACCTTATCGAACGCCTTTGCGACATCGAATAGAACAGCAACCGTGTGGGGAATGGATTCAAGGGCCTTTTGTTTTGTTGGGCGCCCGCTGAATGGTCGGGCGATAAACTGGTCGGAACAGGGAGTGTTCAGGATGGAAACCCGGGAATTGTTCGTCTGGTAGGTGCATCTGCTTAAGCATTCGCTTTTTCAAAATTATTGAAGTATTGAAGCCACCGTTAGGACGATAATGGTTTTAGCCACCGTTGCAGGCAACATGAGATCACCTTCAAGTTTTGCCACGAAGTTTGAGTCTTTATGCGGTTCCCAACTAGTTAAATATCAACGTGTCATTTCGACCGATATCTATCACGCCTGTTGCGTATATTTGACTTTATCAGACATCGAATGTCGAAAGGCAGGCAAAAGTTCTGGCCGACCGTACTTTTACCGTTCTTCTGGACCTTGAGTGGCTGGATAAGATGTTGCTAATGGCATTATTTGCCCACAGAAAGGCAACTACATCTAGATGTTTTCACCATAGGGGTTCATTGCCCAGCTAACCGGCTATGATGCCATCCGACTACGGTTTTAGTCAGGGACCGAACCATGTCTTGGCCTAATTCTTAGTAAAACCGGGTCTGTATATCAGAATCTAATTTAGTAGGTTCTTATCGATACGACATCGAGTGAGACACCCTTTAGAATAAATATATTCAGGTACTGAAGTTCCCATCATCTGATGGATATCCATAGTTGGGGTCTCAGTGGCTATTAGTATTAATGTTGAGGCACTCTCGAGACCCCGCAATATTGTGCCATTTGAGTTGTTCCTGTTGAAAATGTTCCAGTCATGGTAAGTTTGGTAACTAAATCACCAGCGAGTAATATTGATGGGACCCAGGCCGAGAAGCAGCCTGCTGTGTATGATTATAGCTTTAACGGCGAGAGATACCGAGTAAGTACAAGGGAAGCTATGGTCAGGTAAGGATTATGCACGCCGAAGCTTCTAAATTCCAGGCGGCGGCACTTTTATTGATGTTATGTGCAGGATCTTTATAATAGATTAGAGACTGCCTATGGGAGCCGTAATAAATATCTTATCGTGTCTAATAATATTGTATCTGCTTATTTTGATCATGTGTTGCTGGGTTTAAGATGAAACTTTGTACAAAAAAATATGCCTAATATATCTTATATGAATTTAGTGACTTGCCTTCGATTCCCAAGACCGTCGAAGAGTAGCAAGGAACGACTAGTAAATGCAATACCTCACCACGAGAGTGAATTACCTTATCTACGGTAACCCAGGCTTATCTTGTATGTCTGTTGGTGGTTATTTAATTTTAGATTGCCCATATTTGTAAGATATGCACATGCTGTGATAGTGCGTTCATTTTTGATAAGAATCTAAGGCGCAAGGCTTATCGCAAATACGCCTAATTCTATGATATTCATTTGTTGCATTACCAATAAAGCAAGTTTAATATTATCCTCAATTGACCGTCATTACTGGAAACCGCCCGGGAGACAATAGGCGTCGTTATCAGTAACGCCATTGTTTTTGGCAGGCGCAACGATTTGCCCGGCTACCCGCTGGGAAGGCTTCAGGTAATTTGTTTGTGAATGCGGCTGCACCCAGTTTCGCGTATTACACTTAATTACCGGGGCTTTGTCTCATATGCTTTGGTCGGCACGATGCCGAAACAAAGCAACAAGTTTTTCGGCACACCTGTTTTGTATTTACTTCGACACGATTCTCGGAAGGAGAATTTACTTTGAGGTTTTGGGGTTTTTTTCAGCCCTGTAACTTGCTGGGTGACCTTCTTTTTCGCAATTTACGCAATGGGGTCTGGTGTCAACCGGACCGCGGGCACTCCAGGTGCTATTTCAAAACATTTAAACGCAACGGGTTCACATAACAATTACGCGCGGTATGGGCAAATTTTGGCAGTTATAACACTGCGCATTGATGCCCTTACCCCGACAATGGGGGCTAATTCCCATAAGAAGGTTCGCGACGACCCCGGACCGCGGGGTGAAACCTTCCCACCAAATTCACAGGATATCCCGGGAAGGATTCGGCCTTTGATTCGATATCCACCTCTTTAAAGGGAATACCCGTGCAACAAGTTTTCGATCCTCCGGGGGGCAAAGTGTGGTGAATCGGCTAACCGCGAAAGTGTGTGGGCGTTCCACGAAAGGTCATCTATTGCTGACGTTTGCGGATTCCTGGTCGGTAATCCTTAGACCTGACGTCAATACTTTTTTTGTTTATGCTTATTTCTTGCGCTTTTCGTGTATGACAATTGGCGATGGGGCTTTACGGTTTCGGCCATATAAATGTTCGGTATCAACCTCTCGGTAGCGGGCCTTGATAAAATTTTTGGGTTGGTGAGGGAGAATCGCGGTATTCTTCCGGGTTTTACAGCGGCGGGGGGCGTTTTTGCCCTTCTTACGAGAAACAACGGTTTCGGAAACCGTCGTCATCTATATCGTCACCAGACGTTTGCCTTTGGTAGGGTCTTATCCATGAATAAGTTCTCCAAATTCCAAGTCGGAGATATTTCCTAAACCACAATCTGCGGCGAGAAGATGAAATTGTCGGAGCAGGGTCATAAGTCAGCTCTCTGGGTCAGTAATTGGCGGGCGTGGGTGCCGCTCCGCCAGCGTTTTGCAGGTGTCCCTTGAAGTTCTTAACATTGTTTTTTCTGTAAATGTCAGGGCTGTCATTGCATATACTCCTCTGGGAACGTCCATGTTTTTCTGGCCTTCGGGGTGATCTCCTCCTTAAAATGAAGGTTATTAGGTAAGGTAGGATGGGTCAAAAACCTCCTTATTTAGAAGGCGTGCATTGGAGGAAGGCCTTTATCCTACCAGTGAACCAAAGGGAAGATTCAAACATGTATAGTTAAATGACTTTAAATTATTAGAAATATCTAAAGAAAATGTTATTTTATTATATTGAATATTCCTTTTTCTTCGTGGGATAACTTCAAAACAAAAAAAAAGTAATTTTGAATAATGAAATTCTCAAAACTATTTCGTTAACATCCGAAATGTCTTCTTTAGCATCTCACAGTTTTTTTTTTTAAAAGAAACGTCATAATGAACAATTCTAAAAAACCCAATGGTTTCGACCTTTTTCTGAATTTTTTGGGCCCTTAACATTAAATACAATTTTAAAGTTTTAAATCTAGGAAGTTATGATTTTACATATAACGAAAATTTATCCAAACTTTTGTCAATTTATAAATATTCCACTTATTAAACATATCTCAAGGAAACCAAAAAATTTCCTATATTTAATTATATAAAACTTTTGGTTATTTTATAAAAAAGATCAGCTGATGTTTGTACCGAATGAAATCTTATATTATATATATAAATAAGCAAAAACTCAAATAAAATTTTTTCATAATAGTAAAAAGTAACATTTGGTGTTTTGTTAAAAGACTATAGAAGGTTAGGATATATATTCAAAAAATTTCGACACAAATACTTAGCTCTCATAACTGAAAGTACTGTTATATTCAAATTTGTAAAGACCAATAAAGAATAAAACCTAGAGACAGTGTTCATCTGTTAAAGTAGATACGTAGAATATTTGCACTTATAAAATAGGGTAGCCTTTTACAGGGGTTTAGGAGTAGATCCCCCTGTTCAGTGGGGTCGTCTGGAACAGGACAACACTTTTCCTATTCCCCACCCACGTAAAGGTCAAGCCAACCGTGGTTCCAAGGAGTTGCCCGCAAAATGTGTTCAGTGGATAAACGAGACGTTACATCCTATGTCCAACGGTAGTAAGTAGACTTGTGACCTATAGGCTATATTTTAATGGGCAAGGCGTGTTACTCACCATTAGGAGTACGTTTTCTCATCCATACTTTAAATTATTTTAACTGATTTTATGCAACTTTTAAAACGCTCTTTAATTATTTGAACTCAATATTGTTTATACTTACTTTGTGTATGTCTTGGAAAACCAGGAGGTCGTGCAAGATGGTTTAATTAACACAAACCAACTTGTTTCAATTTAAATAGAAGAACTGATTTGGACTTATTAGAAAAACAATAGGTCGCGTCTGATTAAAAACAAAAGATATACATTGTTGAATAACGGTTCAATTTGAAAATGGAGTAAATATAAAAACTCCTTTAACAGTCTAAAACATTGTTTAAGAAAATAATAAAATTTTCGACTCAATTCTCCGCAATCCCAAGGTATTTGACCTTTTTATTTCTTCTACCAAGATTTCCGTCTAGCAAACGATGCGGAAATAAAAATTCAAGAATTTAATAACAAATGGACTATCTAAGCAAATGTTCGTTTATTTTCCTCTTCTTTCTGTGTTTTCATGAACCGTACACATATAAATACCTTGGTGTTCTAACTAGAACTTTCTTAAATAATTATAAGGCCTAATTTTAAATCATGGTGCGTGGTTTTGAAAAATTCAATAATATGACAATCTCGGTTTTATGGCATAGAGAGAATTAGCGTCTCGCGCATTTGGAGAATTAAATGTATAAAATAGCTTTAAAAATTCCGTAATAACGGTAGAACTAAAATTTTAAGCTATTTATATTAAATTATATTTAAAGTAAATTTTATACATTGTTTTCGAAACCCTTAAAAAACCCAAACATCTTAAAAACCTTGGTTACTTTTACATAAAGGTTTGTTCCCGATTAAGTAGCTATCTAACAATTAAATACTTGTAAATAAATTGGTTCAATTACTTATGTGATAAGCATGCCAACAAACATATTTGCATCAAATTATTGAACTTATAAATAAATATACCATTTAAATTAACAACTCTGCTTTTTATAAAATATTCTTTATAACTAAATGGAAGTAACCACTACTAAATCTATAGGCTTTATAAATTAAAAAAAGGAAAGGAAATTTGTATTCTCAGTTGTATTTTGGATGTCGTTTTCATTAAATTCCTAAAGGATACCGGCAATCCCCGGGTTCACGGTTCCCACAAGAATAATTCTGCCAAAGTCCATTTTGTAAATTAGCCCATTCGATGAAGATCCTACTCCTTACTAAGGTCTTACGATTGATAAAATGACGTTGCTATGTAACTCTTATTTATATTTTCTATTTCAAAATTGAAATAGCTTGAATGTTTTTTGAGCAAATTTTAGATTTATTTCAAGTTTCATTATTGTCATGTAAAAATATAGCTTAACATTATATAATGAAATATAAATATTAATTATTGATATTTGGCCAAAAAGTCGCGCCACAAGAATGATTGTGACAGGGGCGTTATCGTGGTGCAAAAAGCCAATTTTTTTTCTTTAAAATCCGGGCGTTTTCCTTGCCCAAATTGCGCCAAACCAAAATATTATTCCAAATTGATCGTTTTTCCTTTGGAAAACCTCCGGATTTTCCCGCCCCTCCCAGTCTAAAGAAAACTGTCAGCAAAACTTTCCACATTCCACCGAACTTGGCGCGTTTTTTTCGGTCTTGGTTCTTCCGCTTCCATAGAGATAATTGAGCTTTTCTTTTCACTTATAACCATAAACTTGAATTCGTCACCAAGTTCTTGGAGTTACAAATTTGGGTCCCTTCGGACCCGGGGTTTAACATCTCATTACCAATGTTCATGCCGATCTGTTTTGGTTAAATTGAGCAATTTTGGTACCGAATTTCCGGGCCCGTCTCGCCCAAATCATTGATAAAAAATCAGTTTTTGAGCCAATCATATGTTTTCCCGAAAAACTTCTCTAACAGTGATTTGGATTGGCCAAACCATTTCTCCCTTCATTAATTTTTTCGTCGGATGTTGAAGGAGCTCAAATCCGCGCCTTTCGTTTACATCTTCTCGGCCTTCTAGGAACATTTTGCCAGTTAACGTTTCTTCGGTCCAAAGTATCTTCCTCCGTACAACAGTCAACATTCGGAATGTGGCATTAATTTGGTTTTCCAAAATTTGGTACAGGTTCTTTGATCCATTTTTTGGATGGGTAAAATCAAAGAGATACAAAAAACACTGCAAGCAGGAGCCCGCTGTCAACAATTAAGTGAACATTTTAAATGGGACTTGTCGGCGGATGGAGACATCCAATACCAACAAACGCCATGAATAAAAATCAAAATTCGAATAACCTAACCCGGGGTTGGAATATTCCGCGATCTTTTTGTTTCCCCCACATTACTTTCCAATTTTTTGGGGACGTCAAGGTTTTTTTTGGGCTCAAAGTCCGCTTTTAAATTGGGCCAAAATACAAAGAAGGTTTTTCCGAAGCTTGCCAGACCCGAATGTTAAATCTTTGGTGATTTAAAACATCCTCTAAAAGAAAATCAACTCGTCACGGTGACGACATCCTGTGACAACTTGCCATAGGCCGTCACTATATTAATACAAAGGCTACCACAGATACATTTTTGACGTTATACTCACCGCACATTTTTGGTGTGCTCGAAGAATGGCAATGGAAACGGTTGTGGTACATACAATGATCTAAACGGACATTGATGATTAGGATAATTATTGGAATACTTTAAAAAAGAATTCCCTAAGGCAGTCCATTTGGCTCCTATAGAAGCACAAAGGCAAAAATGTCCTTTTCTTAAATAATTTTAAACTAATCCACTGTAATTTGATGCCTTAATTGCTTTCGAACACCTGCAACACCGTTTTTTTAATAGAAAAAATACCTTTCCTTTTTTTATAAAAAGGGAATTTATTAAAAGAAAGGGGTTTTCATCTTTAAGGGTCCATTTAAAGATTTGTTAATAGCAAAATTTGTATAAATCTTTCTTTTTCAGTTTTAGGCCAACGTTTGCAATTTAAATTACACCTAGGTTTTGAATTCTGGCCTTAAGAAATTTGTTAATTTCTTTTATTATAAATTAAACTTCTTATACAAAATTATTAAATAAAAGGTAACTAAAGACGGCCTAAAACCATACTGTAAAAAAAAAATATGGAACAAATGGGGCTTATAAAAAAACGCTTAAAATATTACCGGAGTACCTCTTTTGGGAAGACCGGTCAAAAGGCCTCAAAGATAAAGACCTTATTGGGGAAAGGCGGTGTTAACTTTTCTTTATCTTAAACTCCACTGCCTTACAGTCCTTCTTGTTTTTAAGGTTTGGATTAATTTTCCACGTTTTGCCAAGGGCCCATCAAAGGTTGGGTCCTGGGTTGGGGATTGGGTGGGTGCAGAAATAATTCTCCCCTTAAGACATTTCCCTACACTTTCATTGGCCTCTTTTCCATTTCTCCCCTTAAATTAAGCGTCCTGGAAAATAAAAAACCACCGTTTTGGAAATTTTGGGTACAATAATTATCCATTTCTTTTTTTTTTTAATTAATGATAAAAGTCTATAAAAAACCAATTGGAAAAGTTATTTTAATGTGGGCTTTAGCTACACTTTTATTGAATTATTAAAGTTTTAAAAAGTTTAAATTATTATAGAAATATAATTTTTCATTTTCCTACTATTTTAAATGCATTATAATTTACCAAATTCCAAAAATAATTTTCAAATTAACAAAAATATAAACCCTCCTGGCCCTAGTGGTATGGGCTTGGCCCGAAAACCGGAGGGTCGTGGGTTCCGAATCCTGCGGGGACTCAACAAATTTTTCATTGTTGTTTCCTAGTTGGTTAAAGAGACAATTTGAATACTAATTGTCAAAAAAATTTATAATTGGTCGACAGGTTTTCCGGTCAAAGAACATTTTCGGAATTTGAAAACCAACCCCTATAAAAATTTTGGGGAGAAATTGGGCGGAAGAAAAATAATCCAATTTATCGGAAAAGGCCCTCATTCTCGTCTGTTAAATGAAAATCAGAAACACACCAAAAGTATAAAAAAATAAATGATTACCATTATAAAAGTTTAAAATTATAAGTTGATAACTTCCCCGTGGTTCCATTCCTTTCGAAAAGGGAAAATCGGAATCAATTTAAAAACCATTTTTACTGGTCGTCCTAAAGCCCCTATGATTGCCTTTTGCATTCAAAGAATCAAAAGACTAAAAAAACAACAAACCTTTTCTACCACCTAAAGAGGTAAAAACCAAACATTCAAATTTTAATTCCAAAAATAGTTTATTACCAAATCTTTTGGAAAGCGCGATTTTAAAGTGTCCTGATTCTTTGATATTTAAAAAAAAAGGTAAACTTACTGCAATCTACAGTTCAAATTGAATAAAATCCACTATACGTTTGCGCGATAAGTCTAATACTTTAATATTAAAACAAAATTGTATCATATAACAATAGCAAGGCATAAAACTATTCTATTTCATACGTTTTATAGTAAAAAGTATAACATTGATAAAATATACAGAAATTAATTACATTTATCATTGATGCTAGATAAAATTTTCTGATGCTTTAAAAATTAAAAAAAAATTTGGAATTTAATTTAATGGTGGAAAAAACAAAGGCAACAAATTAAAAACCTATTAATTTGCCAAAAGCAGTATCATCTTTATAACAAAATATATTTTAATGGAATAAAGTTTTTCTTTGTTCTTCCCAAATATATATATATTTTCCTTTAAATTCCCATAGTTGGGCAATAAATATAAGAAATTCACATTTCTATATTTAACTTCCTTTGTATAAACTCGGAACTTTTACTTATTAAAGTTGAGCTACCATCCATATATTATTTTTTCCAACCTATTTCTCTCGTCTTTTAAATAAGATTTTTGCTTCGGAATGAATTGGGTAAAATTAACCATTTGAATAATTGGTTTTGGGTTTGTTGCGTTTAACTTGAAAGGTGTAAATCGTTAACCGTGTTATTATAAGTTTTTAGAGTTAACAATGATAATAATTTCTTTTCTCGGTGTAACTGTTAATAGCCGTACAGTTATGTAAATTTGGCCCATATTCTATGTCTTAGCAAATAAAAGCATGACCCACATCCTCCGCAGTTCACCACAATCACCCATTTCAATTTTATTATTTCGTTTTACACAAAATTGTTATTAAATAAAATGACTCTACCAGTTTTCCCTTTTTTCATTTTTTAAAACCCGACTTTCAACATTTACAGCAATCACGGGTGCGAAGTCTTGTTTGATACGAGCAAATAATTAATTACAATTGTCCGAGATCTTAATTACAATAATTATTTTAGTCTAATACTCCGACCTTGCAAAATGAACTAGTTTTATCTTACAGCCCGTGGTATTATTTGGGGTTTTAATTTTAATTTATTAATTATGGGGTCCCCCAAACTGGTAGAAAACCATCTTTCTATTAAAATTTGCATGTTTCTTTTTTCCTCAATACCTCACGGATCTATTGGTGGAATCGGTATCTTTAGCAGGGTTTTGGCCTAAAATCAAATAATGGTTTTATATTTAAATATGGTCCCTGCCGACTTTGGGTCTTTTATTAATATAAACAATGTTCCTTTGCGGTTTCTTATTGCTCCTTTGTTTGTCCGAATATAAAGGCCCATAAATTAACCTTCCTCCTGGATCTTTTAGAGGGTGGGGGAATTAATCATAACAGGTGGGAAAATTGACCAATCTTCATCAACGACTTAAATAATTTTTTTGAAAACCCGCCTCAAAATGTTTTTTCTTATCAGTTACCCCTCTCACAAGGTAGAACTGCGGGTACTCTTCCCGGTCCCGAACCGGTGCGGGCGGCCTCGGTTCCTGTGACCTCCTCTCCCTTAACCTAACCAACATTTCATTACCATCCATAAATAAAGTAAAATAATCAGTTTATCATGAGACTTGCCTGTATTTAAAAAATATTTATTTTTAATTTTATTTTTAAAAAAATGTCAGGAAAAAAGAAATTCAATATGAATAGTCCCCATAAAAAACTAAAAGTGGTGGAAAAGACAAAACACAGGTGTTCGGTAGGATACGTATTTTTTAAAAACATCATGAAAAGTTTTTTATTGTAGAAAGTGGTTAATTAAAATGCAAAACTTGATGATGCTCAGAGTAAACAAAACATTTTTCTAAAACTTTTCTCATCTAAAATTTTCATGATAATTATCTACCTCATCCTCTTTAAAAACTTTTTATCATTGTTTTGTATAAATCTTTTAATATACAAAAGGATTTGAAAAAAAAAAGTATTTCAAATTTTATTAATAGAAACAAAGCGCTTTTATTCCCTTTCCCCACGTACCTTAATCTATCAAACTCACGGATTCGTAGTTTTTAACAGATCAGTATTGAAGAAAAATTTATAGAAAACATACTTTATATTTTAAAATATTTTCTATCAGCTTAGCTCCCGTGAGAGGGCAAAATTTTTAATCAAATAACTTTGGTTTACTGACTTTTGGTTTAATTGGTGTTTTATATTTTGGTATTTCTGTGGTTAAAATATTGCATTATTTTTTGGTTTAAGGGTTAAAACCCTCGACGATTCCCGAGACAATTTTTTTTTCTAAATAGCTTAATTTGGGAATTGATTTTTATTATTGCTTTCTAGTTTGTTGGGGCAAGCCAATGGTCATTAGATTGCAAGAGTATGTAAAATATTGGTCCTTTAACTCCCTCTCCGGGTCGTGTCGTTTTGTTGATCAGTTTTGGGAAAAGTTCCGTATGGTCTCTTCAAACGAGTTTATATTTTATATAAATGTATAAAACATCCCTTTTTTTTTGGCATACCCGGGCGACGACAGTCGGGCCACCAAGGGTCACGACCCCAGACGTTGACAATACCAGCGGTAAAGCCGCGGCCCTACCGGAAACAGGGATGTTTTTTTTCCCAAAATTACCTGGCTCGGTGCCCTTCAACCGGAACGAAAAGTTTTCACACCACTGCTTCGCCGGGAAATAACCGGTGGTACCACCAGAGGTTCCTAAACAGAGGACCTACCATTTAATTACTCATTGATTAAAACCTTAAATCAATTGTGTGTTTTTAAGGTTTAAGCAACATGGGGACAAAGGGAATAAATGACAGAGACTTATTTTCTTTTAGACAGAGGAACATAAAATACCACCCTCAACAAAAAAAATCTGAAATTAAAACAAAAATCATCATCAAAGAAAAACGTCCACAGCGTTCAGTAGTATATATTCCCTCAAGCCACCAAGAGGTCGATTCTGCCCACCTAATCCCCAAAAGTATAATAACAATTAATTTACAGATATATTTTCCAAATAAAAGTGTTTCTGTTTCATTAAAAAAATGATAATTTTAATCGTCGAGTTTTTCCCAGTTCTTCTTTGAAGAGGGCGAAACTTTTTGAACCAGTGTGTTTAATTTCGTGAAAAACTGTTTAAATAATTTTTGACTTTCTTTCAAAAGAGACAAACGAATTTCGATGATATTTTGTTTTGTTAATTTAAAAATTTTGTTGCGAGTTTTTGTTGTCGCAAAACCATAAAATTCAGCCTTCATTTTATATTAATTACGTTTATGCGTCACTGGTAATAAAAAAAGGGTTTTTTTGTCAAAAAAAGTGGCCCAAGTTACACCAGATTATTATTATTTTAAAAAATATGAAACTTAAAAAAAAGGTTGACTTTGATTTATTTCTTTTTTAGGGTCCCCTGACAAAGAAAAGTTAAGTATTTGAAAAGGATGGATTGGGTACCGTTTGGCTATTGCACCCCTTGAATTTTTGAATAAGTAATGTACTTTAAACTTTAGTCTGAATTATTCTGTTATATAAGCTGTATTATTGGGCTTTTTAAAAATTTAGGACGTTTTTTAAAAAAAATAACGTTCATCATACTAACTTTCATTTTATTACAAATAGGAATGTAAAGAAAATACAGCCTTATTCGGTTAGTAAAATTGAATAAAGTACATTTTTATTTGAGAAAATTACAAATTACCAAAAAACAAGACAACCCTCTTGAAATACTTAAGCAGTATGGAAAAAGTACTTATCCTTATCCTTAAAAAATTTTTTAATGAACATTTAAACGATATTGAAAAAAAACCCCTATAATAAAAGGGAAAAATTCAGAAAAAATTAAAACCCTTAAATAAAAGAAAATGTTTCATCTCGAGCTTTTAAGGGGTTAAGTAAGAAAAATTTCTCAAAATTTTGAGGAAAAAATTTTTTTCGTTTTTTTTTAAAGACCAAATTAATTTAAAAACCCCCCTCAAACCCAATTTTAAAGTAATGAATTTCTTTTTTTAAATAAAATTATTGATTATAATGACTTTTGGATTTTATCGCTTTATTTTACCAATTTTAATTCCGTCTTTAACACCTTCCAGTGTTATTCCGCGCTTGGCCAGTGCTGAAGGGGTTTTCCTATCTAAAATTGTAATTATAAAATAAACGTGATCAAATCCAAAAATCATTTTTTTAATTTAAATAATATTCTAAAAATAAAATAACATCTAAATTGTAAAAAATATTTTACCCCAAAAGAACGCTTTATCATTACAAAAGGGGCGGGGTTTTTGTTTTAGTTTAATTTTTTAATTAGGGTCGATCCCAAAAGTGGTAATTTTAAAGATTAAAAGGTAAAAACATTATTTATTTTATTTAGATTTAAAAAGTTTATCAATCAATCGTATAAACCCTAGGTTTTTCCCATTATTGCTGGAATATACCCCACAAAGTTTACCCATATTGAAAAATTATAAAATCCATTAAATATTGGTAAGTGTAAAAATTATCAAAATCGATACATTGTAATGTAAATGCAATTTATGTTTGAAAATTTTTTAGTAAACTTATTTCATAGCTTTCTGGTAGAGTCTTCTTTAGAAACCAAGGTTTGGGTTAGATCCCAATTTTCCATTATTGTTTGTGCCGGATGTGATGTGTGTCGGTCTTACCCTCTATTATCGGTCGGCATTTATCCCGTCCCATCAGGAATAGTAAGTGCGAATACACTTGTGCATTATAACATCTCGTGCGTGTTTTGTTTATCAGTTGACTGATCTCTAATATAGATCGGCCCGCCTTCTGGAGATCGTTTGGGGTGGTATTTTCGTCTTTATAAGTTTATTTAATTTTCTTAATTATTTTTTTTTAATGTTTTAGGAAAATTATGATTCAATTTAAATACGGACTTTTTAATTCTAAAAAATTAGTAATGATAATTAAAAACTCACTAATCTAAAAATTTTTATCACCAATTCGGTCCCCGATAAATGGAACCTGCGGAAGGTTTACACTCCTTAAAGAATTAGTATGTCTTTAATGGGCATTAAAGAACAAAAGAAAGACAATTAAATTTTCCAAAAAATTAAAAGATTCTAAATAACTTCTGTTCTTTATCTGATAAAATATTTGTTGGCCGGGCCCGGGGCCCGGGCCCCCATGGCCCCTGAGAACAGATTGGGAATCTAATGGCTGTGAGGCCGGGACAAAGGACCGTTGTTCCATGCATCCAGAGGTGTAGATGTGTAAAAAAGGATCTTTTTATCTCCTTCAGGGCAAATAAAATGTGGTTTCTATATAACCCTTCTTTTTATTAAGAAAAAAATATTTCCTGCCAAACCACTATTTATATGACCTTTATATATATCTTAGCAACCCCCCTTTTACCTTCAGCGACAGGCTTGGGTGGGTCATGGGGGACAGTATTTTCAGGATTTTATACGCCCTATAACGCCAACCCCCGACCGGACCGTTTGTACCCTTTGCGGTCTTGGCTATGAATAAACCTTGCCAGACCCGGCGACGACCCACTTCTCCGTTGTTAAATTTTCATTTAATCCCTTACATGCGGTGTCGTTGAACTAAGCTAAAACCGTCGTGGTTTGGTGGAAGCGACCCTACGTTGAAAACCAACCTTAAAATGGTTCTGGGTCCCTTTTTGTTTACATTTGGATTTTAAATTTCGCTCGATAAAATGCAACTTTTGTACTAAAAATTTGTATAAAAAATAATCTTGGATGGCACATTTCATGGCATATCGTAACTGTATTGAAAAGTTTCTACGGCAAAAAAATTAAAAAGAATTTCTTAAAATTTACCTTTCCATAAAATATTTAAAATTGGTGTTTAAAAATTTTAACCAAAATAAAAAATAACACTTTCCAAAATAATAAATGTTCGTTTATATTTTAATAAAAAATAAAAAATTAAGTCAACCACAAAAGTACTTTGCGAACACAAACACTAAATTACACAAATCAAATTTTTAAAAGAAAAACAAAACAATTTATCAAACTTTCGCCCGTTAAATTTCTGCAAGCAAGACAGAGTCTTAAATCACGCCCAAAAACATTTATCTTTTTTATCCAAAGATTTAACCCAAAAATTTTGCTTTTCAATTCCGCCCCCCCTGGGACTGCCTTTCTTTTCCCAAAATAGGCCATTTTTCGTCCCCTTATTTTATTTCATACGCAGTGCTCCCCTTCCCAAACGCTACCGGTTTTCTTGTAAAAACTTTTCCTGGCGATGATGTCAGGGCGGTCCCCGCCGGCGGGGCGCAAAACTTCTCCACCGAACGCGCGCCAAACGAACTCGATGGATCTTGGTCGTTGATTGCTGCGTTTCCTTTGTACGTTCCGACGGGGCCCTGAACTGTGCAACACAACATCGCGTTCGTCCATCCCTTATCCCCAACAAGGGAAAATAATCTTTAATTGAATGGCTTTCATTGTTCTTTCCCGGGATCCCAGATATTCAGATCGTTCCGTCGTTTGTTCCGCCGTCCAATTGACGGCCCAAATCGAAAAAACATTATCACATAATGAGGTTTGATTATCATTTTTCTTGCTTTGTCATTTCCCTCCTAACAGTAACACATTCGTCAAGCTAACAGGTCTTTTGAACTCCGAAATTATTGTCTCAATTTTGGAATTTTGGCTTAGATATTTTTATTTCTTTGGTTAGCTGGAAGAATTTCAGGCTGGAATGCCGTCCCTTTCATTGACCAATTTTGCCTTCTTTGGCTAGATGCATTTGCCACCTTTTTTTCCAGACGACCGCCATCCACCGGGCGGCCCTGATGTAGGCACCGGACCACAAACCGCGATGATAATGGCTTGGACATTTAGTACATTTAACACAATCAGTGTTTGATATAAATTTGGCATCAAATTGCACTTCAGCATTTTTGGTGCTTACTAGTTAACCCAGATAAGCCTGAAACTAAAATTTTCTGAAAATTTTGAAACAAGTTACATTATTTAGTTTATTAGATCTTATGCAAATAAAAAATTATGAAAAAAAAAATTAAGTGTAAAGGCTTTCAGAAACAAGCGTCCCATATGAGGACAGTAGGATAATAAGAGGAAATAAAAGACCATTTATGACAAAACAGAATGTAATCAAAAGTGTAGTTTATTAGATAACTATTGATTATATTACCCATTATTATATGTAATTTACTAGATTAACACTATTTATGAACGATATGTTTCAAAACACTTGACACACCCAACATCACATTTCTTTGCAAATGTCAAACATTTTTGTGACATTGACGACAGTGTGTTTGCTTGATTGAGAATAACCAGATGATTCATTTGGTCTTTACGACTATCAGCATGTTCATGATGGGAGGGTCGGCTGAAGGCCCTGTTTTGGCATTTTTCTGTTTGATTCAATCAGCAATTGCTACCCTTCTGCAAAAGCCAAGATGATCCAGTTTTCCATGATTTATTTTATATAACTGCCATGCATTATGTTCGGCAAGATCAATCATGTGTGTGAGCAACGGCATGTTCCATTTCTTACCTTGTATACCAATTCAGTAATGTGAAATATTTTCATCAGACCGATCCATCCTCCATATATTTATTTATAGATGGATACCATATGTGGTTCTTCTAGACAATGTTTTCTTTTCACTTTGTGAGAAGCGTTTGGCAGATTGTTTAGGATTTATTCCTACAGCATTAGAACAATACTGAATATATTATTGTCATCCCATTTTGCTAATAATGAACGTGTTGTCATGGTCGTTCTGTAATCGACAGCACCACGTTCCTTTTTTTTCAGTAACTTCGTTGTAATCAGAGGACAACTAGATGTCCTGCTTTCTCGAACTGTCCCAGTGCAACGAAGGCCTTTCTTTTTATCTCTTCCAGCTGCAGCCATGTCTCCCTAGTAGGGATCATGGCTCATCTTCACTGTAATGCTCTACAAGAGGAGAAAACTCTAAGAACTTTTATTTAGAAGTGTAACTAGGGAGCGTACTTTTGTGTTTTGTCTTGCAATCCAGATTATCATTGACATGAAGGTGGCGAAAAATAAAGTCAAATCTATCCCTAGTTATAGCCGAGCCGATCAATTCATTCTTTGTATCAGGGAGTTTTCCCAATACATTATTCTAGGGGACATGAATAACCACTAACCAACAATATGCCGATGAAACATTTCCATATCTTCAGTGGTTATGTCTCCAGCAAATTCTTTTTGAGACCATATTTATTGCTCTCTGACACCAACAACGAAATAACATCTTCATCTAGGAAGTTTTCAAACCACTCAATTGGGCGCTTATCTTGGCAAGCGCCTTGAACATCTGGCCAATTCACGGGATTTTTGCCAAGTCCCGTTTTCTCCATCGATAGGTAGCCTTCACGTTTAGTTCGACCTGTAGAATCAGAAGGGTTCTTCTTCTGTATCACTCACCATAATCTGCTCTTGAATCATTACTTCAGCCGGTTGAAGCAGAATGTTTCGTGGCAAATTATTCAAAGTTACATTATCTTCTTCACCCGAATCTTCGTCAGTGAGATAGTCCAGGATCAACAGGAGGAGTGTAGAATAGCATATCAGTCGTTCTCTATAACTCTTCATTATCAGAAACATTTTCTAAAGATCAAAATTTCATGCGCAGCTAACGGTCTATAAAGAAAAAGTTGTATTATTGTACTAAAATCATGTACATTACCCTACTGTCCTATATAGTAGTCAGTATTTGTAACAAGTTATACGTAATTTATTTTATATTATTTTGCTAGAATATTTATTTAGTACAAAAGTTAGGTTATCAACTAGATATTAACACAAAAAACAACTCACGAGTAAAATATTTGCCATGTCTGCAACGCACTTTTATTACACACTTATAAATTAAAATATAAGGTAAAACTGTTTGAATAACTGTCTTTTTTTTTCTAATAAAGCTGACACGTTTCCTCACTGCAAATCATAAGACCAAATAATCTTAGATAAAGAGGCTATTCTGATATTTTTTTTTTATTTCTACCGTCCTAAATATAGGACAGTAGGCTTATCTGGATTAATATTAAACATTATGTACTAGTGAGCACTACTATCCTTGGTCCATGATGTTATTCATACATAGATATAGTACATAGTTTGTACGTACAGCGTTGGCTCATAAACATTACGACTCGATGCGATTTGAAACCGTCTGCATATTTTACTATGGCGTAAAGAGCGCAAGGCGACACAACGAATTAAAATTTCACCAAAACTTTAACAGCACCGTCAGTGAAAATTGTATCTATGGAAGGAAAGAAATTGACAGATCTAGTTGGAAAGGTATTTAATTTGAAATGATATAACTGATGTCATTCATTTAAGAAAACATTTTTAACAAATTATTATTTAATGCGACACTAAAAAGGTATTTATGTAAACAACACAAAAAATCCCATAATGGATAGGGGAGGCCTATGTCCGGCAGTGGACAATCACAGGCTGATGATGTATGATGTATGTAAGGGCTTTAATGTAGAAGAAAAATTTTTCAATTTAATTATTAGAAACGTTATACATGCCTATGTCTTAATGAATAGCAAAATACCAAAATTAAATTAAGTCTACAAGAATGCATTTTGTTGTCGTCATTTTGTAATACGAAATTTAAAATGGCGTTTTTTATTAGATTTAATGACGTATCTGCTTTATGGAATGTATTCACGTATATGAATATTTTCCCAGTTGCACTTATTTAATTTGATGTATGTCGTACTCAAACTAACATCAGCTCTTGCTTTTTTTTGCATATCAGGAAACCGTAATATAGAAAATGGAAAGATTAAAGTTTTAAAGATGAGCTGTACCGATAATCACTTTGATGAAAGTTGCAGATGAGAAAAGTTTCAGAACAATAAATATAAGGCTATCGCCTCTCGGCATCATCTTATTTATGCATTGTTATTAATATTTAGCCATAAATATAAAATTAAAGTTCTAATATTTTTATGCAAATAAGAAGCATTTCAACTGTTACCACCAGTGCGAAAAAGGACGCCACTGACCTGAAAACAACCGGCGAAGGTAACAGCGGAACTATATCGCTAATACATAATACAAAATTATTTATTGAGTTGTATATAAATGTTTAAATAACGACGATATCGGTTTAACGCATTCAAACTAATTACGACAAGCGGAAATGCCTAAATGATTAGTACTATACATCAATTTTTTTTAGCTAAATACACTTATCTCGCAAGTAAACAATTTTTTTTCATTGATTACTACAGTATAGGAACAACGATCACTTCATTGTGTAAAAGAAAGGATGATCCATACGTCGGGTGAGCATGTTAAGTCGGTCAGTCAGTCCGTCCTGGTTTTCAAAACAATCTTTGGCAGTCGTTACAGGATGTAAGTGCCCTCAAATTTACTGGCACCTTATTCATTCATACAATCTCTGCGTAAAAACTGTTGTTTAGGTAAATATGGATGGATAAGAAGCCGACTCCATGATGATAATAATGGCTAATAAGGAATAAAGTGAACTAAGCGAAATAAACGTTTAATATAGATGTGCGTGTAAAAACTATCAAAATATGAGAGAGAGATTGTTAATGTTATAACTGTACATTTACAAAAATCTCATTATATTTTGCTTAATTTAACAAACATTACAGTGGTAATCAAAATATGAAACGTTCGTATCAAAACACGAAAACACTATATAAACGGGTCACAGACAATAGTAATAATAGGAAACGCTGGCTTTTGTTTCGAGCTAAAAAAAGAACACGTTAAAAATTTACTTGTACTGCGACAATTTGAAACCTGACATGTTACCTGATAATTGACTATTGCAATAGATAAAAGCTTTTTCACAACACAAACAGTACGAGTATGGCTTAAATTAATCACATAAATTGAAATAACTACCTGAAACTTTAATACAGTTTATTCCAAAGAAAGTGTGCTTGTCTGCTTGGGCATACAATCACTATTTCTGCTTTTAAATTTAAATAGATGAATTGATACCTAACGTTTTTAATAAATGAAGCACATACTTATTTAATATCATAGTGAAATTAAACATACTTCATATTATAACTTCCTTCAATATGGGAGCTATTATTGTCGACTACTTACTAAACGCAATATCGAGCAACACAAGATGTATTCAAATATATTGAAGTTATTATATTAAAAAAAATCTCTCTCTGATGCTTTTTTGTAGGGAACTTCTTAACTTAACTTCTCAGCAACATGAGGCATATTACTCTACTCGTAACTTTAATTAAATTCAACAAAAAATCGATAGTTTCATAATAGAAAGTGTTTCGCATTTCAAAGTTCTACAATGCAATATAACATTATGAAAACCTATATGTTAAAGTTACATGGATTTTAATGCTTCATTAAAAAATTACAACAGATAAAATATACAGGTCATAATATTAATAGTTAACAATTAATTGTTCAAGGTGTTTGCGGAGAAATCATGCATTCATCATCATCATCATCATCAGCCTGAGATAGTCCACTGCTGGACATAGGCCTCCCCTAATACACCCCTACCCATTAGGGGGTTTTGGACCATATCCCACCACCCTGGTCCAATGCAGGTTGGTGGGAGGACCGACTTTTTACATGCCTATCCGACGAATGCATCATCTTACTTTTCAATAAATTGGGTGATCAGCCTAAATTGCCCTAACCAACTAGGATAACAATGAAAATTTGTTGTGTCCTCGCAGGATTCAAATCCACGACCTCCGGTTTCGAAAGCACACTCCCATACCACTAGGCTACGGAGGCAGTTTAACATTTTTTTTATTTTTTTACATTATGTAACATAAACATTACAAAAAGAACCTCTATCATATTTTTGTGAAAACACAATTAACATTAAGATAGTAGCGCTAACACAACATTAGCATTCTTATAGTCAGAAATAAATTGTTTCGGCTCTTAATTCTTCCCCCAAACAGAAAAGATTCCACAATTTGTGTTTAGGGCGTCAGTTTATTCCGCGTTTAAAAAGTGGAGAATTGTAACACGGATGTACTATTTCAGGGGCAGATAAAGATAGCTAATAGCTAGGCGCCAGTTCTGGTGAGCGTGGAAAAATATAAAGCCAATTTGCTGAATGGCATTTAAAGTAACTGCCAGTCTTAGCGTAGGTGCCTTGTTGCGATTAATCGGCATACCCCTTAGAACTATTCCTCTTTTTGTCTATTATGTTAAATAAAATGTGTGTCAAAAAAATTAGTATTAATTACCGAAATGTTGTTCAAGACGGCGTCCATTATTTTGGTGTGAACAAAAATGTTAAAATCATAATTTAGCGGAAACAATATAGAAAATGCCTGTACTATCAAAAAATATGTATTCAATTTATTGATGCACTTTGCTTTCAATGTTTTCTGAGAATTCAAACACAAACGCTAAAGGATCTGTTCCATTATTATCATACATCTACATGAAGAACATCTTCTCTGTCTTCAGTTCATTTGAAAATAAATATGCTATCGCTTCGCTTTAAAAAGATATGGTATGCATGTAATGCAAGATTGTTAATGTTATAACTGTACCTTTACCAAAATCGTATTATATTTTGCTTAATTGGTAACAAACATTACAGAGGTAATTTGTTTTAAAAATGGGTAGGAGCTTCACGAAAATTTAAGGGTCTGCCTCTTAAGGTTTGTATAATTAATCACCCATCCTTCACCTAGATTCTTCCTACGCTCTCATTGCTTTTATAAAATGTACGCGTTGACACTGGTGCACTCTCTCTTCCTTCACTCTTACAGTCCAATGAGACGGAGTATGACCGACATGACCGGAGAGAGCTCAGGCACAGGAACGACTTTTTCCATGCCCATCATCGGTGATCAGTCCGCATTGCCCTAACCAACTAGGAATTAACAATGAAAATGTGTTTAGTCTCCGCAGAATCCGCTCCCACGACTTCCGGTTTCTTAAGGACACTCTCTTAACGCTAGGCGAAGGAGTCAATTACGTGAGGCACTAGGGTAGGTGTGGTCACCTAAACAGGGGGCTGTATCAGTCAACACGATCTGAATTGACATGTTCTTCCTGTCAGTTCCTTTGCTAAGGCATCAAGGATTGTTTATCGAATGATCGCGAACCACCCGAAATAAACTAAAAAGCACAGGAGTAAATTTTATTAATTACGATGACGTTCCAAATAAGCAGGACAAACAACTAAATAAATGTTCACGAAATAGTCTTTTATAATAACTATAATGATCCTAATTACCAATAAGCAGCTTCATTTTACTTTTTTATTAAAGTTTTTATTATTTTCTATATGAAATATCTTTTAACCTAAGATGATTGATTTTGAGTATCAAGATACACATATTGTAGCTAAAATAATTCTTTTACCTCTCCTTCATATATTAACCAAATACTAAATAATTTTACTCGAAATGAAAATTAAATTTCAGTCCAAATCATAACGTCTGGATGAAACATTCAATTAAAATCCGTTCCGCCGCTTACGAAATAACTAAAATAATAATTTCATCACAAGCACTGGATATTAAACGGCATTGATTCCACATCCACTTGCTTGCAATGAGAAGAAAAAAAACATTCTAAATTAAATATTATTCGAAGTGCAGTTGTAAGCTGAAAAGTTATTTGTCCAAGTTGTTGTATTTTAAATTGGTTCAAAACTGTAATTAATAACTTTGTAAACAAAACCTTGTGTCTGGATATTCACAGCAGTCTTTGCATCAAATTCCTGGGATATTAAATTCTGATTGTACTTGTTAATTTTAGAATAAGGGTTATTTACGTAAAACTTTAGAAGAATCGAACCAAAAAACTAGTGATTGAATCTGTAAACTTAAACCAAGGTAATTTACTAGATTATGATCGATGATATTGGTAATAGTGTGTAAAACCATTTTAAAAAATTACATGCAGCTACCTAATTTTCACAACTACCCGCACAAACCACCCACCCTAGTACATTATAATAAACTTGAATAGAGGTCAAACTATGACGGGGACAAGACTTTTGCGTTAAACTTTTACTTTCAATGCAAATGACAAAGTCTTCCGCTAGCAAAAAGACCTCCCCCGTGACCAAGATGCACAAACCTGTGCCTGTTACTACCTGCAAACTGACACACATCCTGAATCTATATCATGGGAGATCGTCACTTATTTTGATGGCCATTATGAGAAACCTTACTTTTCCCGCGGTTGTTCGTTCAAACACATTTGACGCCGTTTTAGTGCCCGTTCTGCGAGCTATGTCGGTATCTATTGTTCTACTGGATGTCTGCACTTGCAGTTATCACGAGAAATGCCAAGCATGGCTTGATCAATGACTCGGAGCTTACGCATACAGGCAAAGAATAACGTCTAAGTGTCAGGTCGTCATTACCAATACATATTGGATGAAGACATCCAAACTTCTCGATAGGTGATAACTGAAATTATGGAGGGATAAAAATAATAGTGGTAATAAAAACAGATGAATGAGAGTGTCAATCGTATTTGTTGCTCTTTCACAAAAACTACTTTAGGAATTGAATGAAACTTTATGACGACATAGGTTTCTACATACATAAAAAACATGTAAGCGTTCGTAAAGATATTTATCCAAATTATATTAAAAGGTCAAGTCCAGTAAGAAAACATATTGCCGGTGGTAGTTTCCCTTTTTACAGGAGACCGTCTGGGTGGGTACCACCACGGTGCCTATTCCAACCGCAAAGCAGTAGTGGGAAAACACTATTGTGTTCCGGTATGAAGGCTACCGTAGCCAGCGTATTTACTGGGTAAACGAGACTCAACATCCTTTGTCATTTGTCGTGATACCTGTATTGCCAATGTCTATAGGGCATCGGTGACCACTTTCATCAGGTGGCCCCGATGCTCGTCTGCCCAAAGTATGCAATAAAACAAGTTAAAAAAATATTCCGACATTTCTGACAAATACTGTTGGCCTTACAAATATATTTCGTGTAATAATATTTTTCTTAAATTATTATCAATATCACGTGGTCGAAACCATTGCGCAAAGCTAAAATGAAATAAATAAAGGGTTATCGTAGAATATAAAGTACGAAACTGTAACAAACTGTAATATATTTACCGTTATTCGCACAAACATGCACAGTGTGACATATTCAAGACAACGCTAGTCCTGTGCGTTGAGGGCATGTCATGATTTTTTTAAAATAAGTCTCACGGCACCCTTTTTGTGAACAGTGTCTTTTTGAATGAATTAGCCCACATGAACATCATGAATGTGAACAATGAAACATGCTGAAACAGGGACGTTTTATGTAAATTCGATAAGTAATTACCTAAAAGAGTTTAATTATTCCTTTGTAATAAAATATTATGTTACACTCATTTACGCTAATATTACAAAGAGGAAACATTTAATTCTTTATTTTTAACAATTTTTTTAATAAAATTGTTTTTTTTTTTGCTGGAGGCCTTGAAGGCCGCTCAGGTGGGCAAATAAGCCTCCTTTGAATGCGCCTGGGAGTTTGTTAGGGAGGGTTGTAGGAGGTAGGTGTGCCGCCTTCCTGTCCTTCGCTTCCAAGATGGAGTCGCAGGGGAAGAGGGTGTCGGTATTCCGTAGAGCCACCTCCCTATCCTCCGCGACTCGTTGGCCGCACCGCTGACGCCTGTGGAGGGCCGTGGGGACGGGATATTCAGCATGGTGCCGTCGATCTTTCCTCCTTCTGCGGCCGAAATGGAGCTAGGCCGAGGCATACATCAGGGCCACCTGACGGGAGCTGGAAGACTCGTCCCAGCGTGGACTGGGAACTGATGGCTCCCATGACCTCTAATTATAGACCTTGGGGAGACTTGGAGAGTCTGTTCCAAGGCCGAGACAGGGAGCTTGTTTGGTGGCCAACACTGGTGGGTCTGGGAGACTTGTAAAGAGTTCCTGTGACCCCATCTCTAAAGCCAAGAAATAACAACGCGGTGATTTTAATTGGTGCAGTCCGACATAACGACATGCGTAGGCATTTTCCCACGGTAAAAAAGGATAAAACAAAGATTGCTTTCGCTATCTCTCCGTCGCTATGTATGCTTAATTTTGTAAAGGATTTTGAAGCGGTCCTTTTATAAATTGCGTTTCTAGAGGAAGATCTTTAACTTTATTCATGCAATATTGTGTATACCTAATATTGTGAGAAACTCTGATAAATTAAGAAGATTCCGACGATGTCGTAAATAAACACTTATTTACATTTTCATTCCAAACGATGGCGTACCATGACCGTAGTATTAACGCGTAAAAAAATAAGTCTTGAGAGAAAGACTAAATATAAGTTAAACATATATGTTTGTGTATAGTGTATCTTTGTTATCTAGCGTATTGTCGATTATCTTCTGTTAAGTTTCTTTGTATCAAATAAGATTGAGGGTTGACAAGTGCACAACAAACAGACCAAGTGTTCTTCAATTTCCTCAATGACTCTTGACTCGACAGCAACGAGCCCTTGTTCGAGTTGTTGTTATATATACACAAAGTTGAAGGTGTACCTTACTTTCATTTGAAATAAAATGTATATCTAATACAGCTGTGTCTTTGATGTGTCCGCTGCCGTAGCCTACTGATGATAAGCCTTGCTGATATGTATATAAAAAGTGGTTTCACGGATCTTTTGGAATTTTTTACGGCTTTATTTACTCTTCCTTTAAAAATCAGAAGGTCGTAACGTTTGAATATCGCAAGGAATGACTTTACAACATATTATTTTTTAGTTTTTTTAGTTCAATATAGCCCGATAAGTCAATGTCTAATAATTTCAAAATAATTAAAAGAAAATTGAGCTAAGAAAGTTGTGTCGGTATCATACTGTAAGACAATTTTGCTAGCTCTGCATAAGAGCCCATAAATAATATTCATTCGATGGGCATTTTAAGCACGGAATATATCAACGACCAAAAAACGAAATGGACTATCTAAATTACTGTCCAAAACACCACATTATAACCAAAGTAAGTAAACTAAAGTAATTAAATATTTTTAAAATACTTAGGTATTATTGCATATATTTCTATGTAAGGAATGATAATGTAGAAATCAATGATAAAGCTTTTAAGATGTTGTTTATTTTTTTAACACTTTAAAATCGCCCTTCCCAAACAGAGAGTTGGTACATAACTATTCATTTGGAATGAAAAAACAAGAATGTAGATACACAGTTCTCAGCAGTTTACTATTTGTGGTAAAAAGGATTTTACTTAAATTTTAGTCTTTTGGCTTAAAATTAAGCAGTCATACGAAAGAAACGACGGACGATAATAGTAATATGTTATAATAACGTTTCAACAAACAATAAAAAAAAAATTGTAACTTTTTTCCTGTTATCATTTACTTTTTATAATGTGGTTTTGATCTTACGATTGATAGACGAGACATCTTCATCGTCTCGTCTATTTATTTCATAGAACAAATTGAAGTAAAAATTAAGATTGTCAGCATTTAATTACGGCTTTGACTTTGATTATGACTTAAAATTAAACCCTTTTAATGTGTATCGTGTAATTAATTTGAAATAAACTCAATTATGCCAGCATACTGCCTATGATAGATTTAATATTTACGGTTTTGAATTTATTATGTTCAGTGAATATTATCTAAAAAAATCCTCTCCGCGACACGTAGTCAAATATTACACATTTCCCGTTACAGTCAGCATTTAAAGGGTCCTATATAAGGGACCTTACGATCCAAGAGATCGTCGTGGCTGATATTGCATGTAACACTTCGAAGTTCGTTAAAATAAAATATGTTTGATTAAGTCAAAATCATTCTGAACAGAGGTAAATGTAGCCCCACGCGATATGCAAGATGTTTAAAAAAAAAATAGAACGTAGTAATAACTATATAAATAAATATATTAGGCAGATGAAGTTTTTTTTTATCGTGCAATTATTGTGTGTAGGGTAAGGATACCTATTATGAGATAGGCGCTAAATATGAGATACCAGGATATTGGTTAAACTATTCACGTCAGCCATTTGGCTGCAGTGTTCCTCGAATCGACACGGCATCAGTGCTTAGCGTCTGCTAATGCGTGCCGGCCAATGGCGATGTAAGAATGCGTGCATGCAGGTTATTACAAAATCGTAAAACCATTTTTTTTGTTAAATGTTTACATGGTATGTATCTCCTTTATTATTACATTTCGCGCGTTTTATATACGTATACATTATGGCGTATATCATAAATTTTAAGTTGTAAATGCTGTTTAATTTTGTTTACTTTCAGAAACAACAAATAGGCACCAAACATTCTTGAAAAACTTTTGTTTTCCTAATATGAGATATGCTGGGGTTCCTAAATTGGGATATCTCATATTGTGGTTCACCAAAAGTGTTTTTATTATAGGTGTTGGGTTAAATCCTATATTTTTTTATTTCAGATGCCTTCCGTAAAAAGGAAGTCCTAGAACCACGCTACCATGATACAGGCTGTTAAGGCAGTACAAAAGAAAGGATGGGTTAAGTAAGAGCTGCAAAACGATTTGAGTTTGCTAAGGTTTCCCTTGAGCGCTATGTGAAAAAGAATGTCTGTCTAGGAGATCTTGTTCAGATTTGTATGAGAGAAATGACCAGCCTTACCTATTGATTTGAAAGCTGGTAGATTTAAAGGTATTGCAAAGAAACGGATAGACGATTATATGGATTAAGTCTTTAGAACATCAAATATATGATGTTTCAATTGGCTATTAAAAGCAATCTAATGCATCCTTTTAGTTTGGCTGAAAGCTATACTGGTAAAAAAGAATACGTGGATTTTTGAGAAGACTTCCTACACTATCTATTAGGACTCCTTAAGCAGTTTCTGCTGCTGGAGTAAAAGAATGTGATCCAGTGGTAGTCGCAAAGTTATTCGAAACCATAAAATAACTATATTTTATTTATAAGATAAAATCAGCTTCAAAGGTTTTTAACATTAACGACCTATGACATATGTTTGACTTTAATATTTAATTATTAAGTTACCTATAGTAAAAATGTGATTAGGACATTAATATTGATTTTTTTTTTTTGTTAACCCCTAAAATTAAAGGAACCTAATATAGATACTATTTCATATTAGCAATCCCCAATATCTCATAATAGGAGACCATTTGCCTTGGACTTTTTTTCACTTTTTCCAGAAATATATGGCATTTAGTCCTAAATAGCTAGTTCACATTTAAAGTACATTAAATTTACTCTATAAAACTATACCTGAATATACTTCAGATGTATCAGTTTTCTTTTTATACCCAATATTAGAAATGGCATAAAATATCTCATAATAGGCATCCTTACCTAGTTATAAGCACAGTATTTTAATGATTTGCAACGTAAAAGTTGGGTTATTACAAGCTACACAACTTTAAGCTTTGTATGAATGAAATACCAGCTAAACTACTTTTTTTGCTTTATGAAACCGATTTAATAAGAGAAGGTTGAAGAATAAATTGATGGACATATATTAAGTGCAATGTCGCACGATAGTTTCAATAGTTTAATCTTATAAGATCGTATTAAAAAATAAAATCAGGGCCAAAATGTTTATTGCTCACTCAAATTAAACAATATATACATATTTTATCGTATTGTACGTATCTTCTTAATGTTATGAATTGTCAACCTTTAGTTTAAATAAAAAATTATTATTATTATTATTATTAAATATTGCGCACTGCTTTGATAACGAAACGGTTCATTAAGGGTTTTAAAGCACTTGTTGTTATACCGTAAAGGCCGAGTACTGGGTGTTTACCACAGGTACGGTTATGATTTTAAGTGTTATTTTATACTAATGAGCATTATGCATACTAAAATATGACACGAATTACAATTATTTTTTAAAGTGTCTTTATATCGCCAAGCGTTTGGGAAAATTTAATATTAAGTTACCCTAAGTGAACACGTAGAAATACTACAGTAAACGCTTTATGGATAACAATAGAACAGCAATATTACATATTTGGTATGTAATATTGCTCAGTCTCATAGAATTTTATAACCAATTTTTCCTTTTTGAATTGAGTATTTTTTTTATGGCATACGCAAGCAGGCGAGCATTATGGCCACCTGATGGTCACCAACGCCCATTGACAGTGGCAATACTAGTGGTATCGCCAACGCACTGCCTACCGTGAGACATAAGGTCTCTTTACCAGTAAATCCAACGCACTGCCTACCGTGAGACATAAGGTCTCGTTTACCCAGTAAATACGCTGGCTACGGTACCTTTCAAACCGTAACACAGCAGTGTTTTCACACTACTGCTTTACGGCAGAAATAGGCACCGTGATGGTACCTAGCCAGACGGTCTCTTGTATAAAGGGGGCCAACCGCCAGTAAAAAGGGACCTACCACCAGTAATTATTTTAAGAAATTAAAAACTCCTCGATGCTCTAATTGCAAGTGAACTAGTGTAAATTAAATTATTATTCTAAAGTAAAAGAGCAAGCGACACAACTTTTTATTGTGATTTTGCAATACATCGATGACATAAATTGGTATTCGAATTAGGTCAAACAAGTGTTTGAATTTAGCAACTTTATTTCAATCCGATATTATCATTAAGAAATAAAAAGACTACCTTGAACTAGGTATTTTATTTAAGATAGAAGTATAGAAAGAATTTGTATTACGTACTGTAATATTCTTTCTGATACTTAATATACTAAACAAATGCGGTATACGCCGGAACAGCTCGCAGATGGCAGATAATTTACAAAAATTAAACTTTTTTATATATTTTGAATATTTCATGATAGGTTACATGAATTTAATACTATGAATAATTGTAAAATTTTTATATAACAGCTATGTTATTGACAATATTGTATTTAAAGTCTTAAACATTTTTTTGTGTAAAAAGTTAACAAAAAGCATGCATACAAACTTTCAGATTAATTATGATAAATATTATAGTTTTTGTAAGGTGAATGTAAATTAAATATTTGTCTTCCAACCAAACTAAACGTACAAGCTACTGCTGAAAAGAATAGCACGCCGTATTAGTTTGAAATAAGCTCGGTCTCACGAGATGCCAAAGTTGGCTTTGAAATTCTTGCAGTCTTGATTAAATTAATACACGCTGTGTTTTTGGTTTGCAGTTCGAAAGAGAAATAAACTTGATCCACATTGAAATTGTGCAAGTTTTCATCTACGCCCCGCCAATGTTTCCATTATGCGAAATGGAAACTTCGACAGCGCTGTAAACAAAGGAGGTGGAGAAAGTAATTTAAAACTCTACATATCATAGATAAGTTATTATTTTTATTAAAAGGAAATTCAAAAAAAAGTAATCAAAAGAGCACTTCTAACGCTTTTTATTTTTCTTTTTATCTATAACTATTTTGAAATACTAATAATTTGACAATAATTATCAGCTTTACTAAATTTAGAAGAGCATAGGCTCATGTGTTTACTTACGAATATGTTATAAGTTTCGTACTAAGCTAATTAAGTATATTTAGACTAATTACGAGTACCGACTCAGGAGGACTCAAAAAAAACCGATTTACTTAAATAAATTTGATTAATTATAAATTATAAAATTAACTTATTCTAAATACAAGTGACTACTTTCGAGGTGTGAGAGAAGTGAAGTCCATCCGTTCTGCGTATGTTCTTATGTTCTCCCCGTGCTGCAGAGTCACGTTCTTCCCTATTGCGATATTCGTCGGTGGGAAGGAATGCGATCGCTGTCTTACAGCGTGTCAGCGGATTCCATTGTGCCGTTATATGGAAAAGGATCGGCGTTCTCCCTATTGCGACATTCGTCGGTGGGAAAGAATGCGATCGCTGTCTTCAAGCGGTCAGCGGATTCCATAGTGTCGTTATATGGAAAAGGAGTCGGCGTTTGAGTGATTGCGACATTTGTTGATGATGACATGCATGCGCTTGATGCGTGATGCTATGTCAGCGGATTCCATACAGCCGTAGGATGTAACACCTCCTTTAGAGCAGCGACTATTTCATCAATTTGAGAGAAATGTCGCTGGTGGCTCTGCTGCTTTTGAGATGCGGCCTCTATTTTCCGGACCTCAGGTTCAGTGTAGGGCGCTGCTGCTCTTCATTCGACGATAGCATAGTCGACAGAGTATGGCGAAGCCGATAATTGTTAACCAGTAGCAAGCTATAAATCGGAATAGTGGTGTGGTAGAGGGTTGAAGTTTCTTGTATTTGAATGGGTTGTTGTGGCTGATCCTATCTTGGAATTTCATGAGCTTTTCAGATCTACCGAGTTAATTTCAATGGTGTTGAAACTTGTTCCTTTTCGGGCTCGATTGATACACTATTTATCTTCATCAGCTGTCCCTTTAGGTTGTCGTTGGTGTTAGGATGGTGAACTCGTTTGTATCGCAGGATGCAATTATGCGGATGTAGCCAGGAAACTTCCTGATAGAGAACTGATCTCGTCTCGTTGGCATGTAGTTGTACTCGAGTGAGGTTCGTGAATACAACTGCATAGTGGCGGTCATCTAGTTTCTCCATGGCTGGTCTAGTCAGACTGATGGTAGTTTTCTTGCAGGCGTTGGTTGCGTGACCCGTGATGGTGTTGCAGATGCAATCCGGTGATGACCTCAGTTGGTGGTTTAGTTCTTTCTCGCAGAGATACCACGCATCTATCTTCGGACATTCTGCCTCCATGTACACATGAATATCGCCAGTGATTGCAAGGAAAGGAAAAGGGGGAATAATAGCCTGATTAAACTTATTTGGAACAATCACTAATTTGTATAACGAGAATGTAAGCGGTGAAACTATTGGGAATTTAAATACAAATGTTATACGATTCTCCATTGAAGATGACGCTGGCTTTATAATTTATAGTAGTCTCTAAAATTTAAATCTAATAGTTCCTCCTTAGAATATAAAGTCTTAAGCCTAAGTATTGTATTATTTATCATGATTTAAACTCAAGCATAGAATGATGAGTGCGCGATTCACTACAAAATGCTAATGCGTTCTCAACCTAGTTAATTCACTTAATATACTATCCAAATTATCTAATTATTGATAATGTTTGGACAAATTTCTGTAAACCTTAAAAGAGAGTATGCTGCGTTTTATTGGTGTCAAGTAAATGTGCATAGTTCTATTTAATTGAATCTGATTCTTTGCGAGTTTTGAAATAATTGAAGTGTGTTCGTCCATTGTTCCTGCTAAGACTAATGTGACATTTTCTCAGATACCATTTTATGTTGATTATCCTTTAAGATTTGAATAGCATTCTCGTACTTCATTGCGTCTGTATAGTCCAGGTTACCGAATGTCTCTTAATTACGGAACCTAATCCGTTAATTAAACCTCTTTTAGAACGATTAGGCTCCTAATGCCCTTAAACGGTATAAAGCTTTATCTAATTTAGTGTTTAGATGATCGATTTGAAATCTCATATAGCGCATATGTGTAATTATCTAGACGTCTTTAACGGTTGTAAGTTGAATTTTTACTAGGTTAATACTGTTCCTCAATGTCCGTCAGTTGTATATAATGTAAGAAAATATGATAGTTAGTCAAGTCTCATCGGTCCCTAATTTAAAGGGCAAGAGTCCTGGTCCGTCTTGTAGTGGTTCAAGTTTTATTTCCTGAGCATGTACCAGACTCAGGAACAGCATCATGGAATCCTGTAACAATTTGGCTTTGTTTTAGGGACTCGTTTCAGTCTAGATTTTGCTACAGGACCTTTCTTTTTGATGTGTATATGTGAATAGGTAAGTCTGCTAATACTTTATCATGGGTGTATCTAGGGCTAATTTAGATCTGTTTGCAAGGGTTTCTAACAAATATCTGTTGCTCGGGTTGATATTCTATTTCTGATTCTGCGGTTCTATTACGGTTCTCAATGAGGGCTTGTCTATTTGCAAAAGATGTTTCTTAATAATGTCATAGACTTTCTTCATATTTTCTCTGTGATTTTCTACGTATTGTTGAAGCAAGTGTGCAGTCATGTCAATGTCTGTTGGGTCTCGTGGGTCGGTATGTCCTAAGATAAGATCGTAGGGCTTGCATTCTAAAAGCTATGGATAGAACTGTTGTATGCAAGTCAGCGTAGGGCATTAAATTGATAACCGGCTCGTTACGGTGTTGTAATTTAAAATACGAAGGTGCTCTAGTATTGTAGAATGGAAGCGTTCGATGTTACCATTCGCATTCGGAGAGTGTGCTAGAGGTTTGATGGTGAGTGATTTTATGAGTTTTACAAAACTCTGAAAACATCTGGTTAAGTAAATTCGGTGCCCTGATCTGTAATAACAGTGAGTGGTAAACCAGGTGACGTGCTGAATGTTAATAAAGCTTGTATGAACTAACTGCTGTACCATCTCTAAGTAAGTATGCTTGGCCGTATTTCGAAAAACATCGATAAATGTCACGTATTTTCGTTTTGAGCTGTAAAACAGTCCATGTGCACTGTCTCAAAGGGCCTTGTGGCAGGAGGCAAATCATTAAATTTAGGTCTGATCGGGTTCCTATCGTATTTGGCCTGCCCACAGATGGTACAATCATTGACAAACTTAGTAATCTGATCTTTCATTTTCGGCCAGTAATACTTTGCTGTTAACGCTAAGGTAACATTCGTTAATACTGCGATGGTTTGTTTTTCCTTCGTGGTATGGCGAATGATGTCTTACTGTCTTAGATAGTCTTTTACATTTTCCAGCTCCTTCTTAGCCAATATTAATTTCATAGATGAACTTTTAAACTTATCTTGTATAATGGAATAACCCTGTACATAGCGAGAGGAGGATTAATCAAGAGAGCAGTTTGAATTTTCAGGTTAACTATATTCTTTGATTGCGTTAATGAGATCTTCTTCTAAATTAGGTCGGATAACTGAACAGATGTACGTGTGTGAGTGTCAAATGATTTTGTCACGGTTGTACGTTTCTTTATGTCACCTACAATAGTCAGATACAATTGTCAGTTAGAATTTATTCAGAGGGTCGTCTGTTATGGAACTTCCAGTATTGGATTTTCGTTTGCAGTATGTAGCTGAGAGTATGAGGTTACTTATAGAGGCTGGTTTTCACTTGGATTAACTATTACAGAGCTGACTTCCTCGTTACAGATCTCGATTCGCGATAACGCGTCGGCATTTGTGTTATTTTGCCTTTCTTATACACTACGGAGAGACATACTCACTTAACTTTAAACGCCATCTTGTAAGCCGTGAGTTTGGCTCTTTCAAGTTCATAACCCTGCAACGGCTTATGGTCTGTTACTATCTTAAATTTTCGACCAAAGAGATAGGGGCGAAGATTTAGTTGCCCATACTATAGCTAACAGATTCCTTCTCTATTGTGCTGTAATTTATTTCACTCTCATTCAAAGTACGTGAGGCGTACGCTATCGGTTTGTCTGACCCATAGTCCCCTGAGAGAGAACTGCACCCTATTGCAAAATTGGAGGCGTCTATGGTTAAAACGAAATCTTTATCAAAGTCAGGATCTTAAGGATGGGATCGTTGAGAAGCGTCTTGCACTTTTCGAAACAGTTGGTATAATTGGTATCAAAATTGATTTTTTCCCTTTTTGAGACACTGTGTCATGGGTTTTGTGATGCAGGCAAAATCCGGTATAAACTTGCGATAATAGCCTAACAGTCCCAGAAATTGTTTAATTTCTTTAGAGGTCTTGGGCTAACGGATATTTTTTTGTATGCGGCAATTTTGTCTGGATTCGGTTTAATACCTTCATTACTTATGATATGTCCTAAGTACGCAGTTTCGAGTTTTAAGAATTCGGACTTATCTAATTGAATTTTAAAGTTAGATTCGGCAACCTCTGAAATACCTTTTCCAGGTTGACTTTATATTGAAGGCTTTACTAAAAACAATAATGTCATCCAGGTACATCGAGACATATTACGTTTTGGAGGTCCCTAAGTACGTTGTCCATGACGCGCTGGAAGGTCGAAGGAGAATTTTTATGCCATAGGCATTCTTAGAAATTCAGAAGTGGCCATGTTCGACGTTGAACCGAGTCTTTGAAATATCGGCTGGGTTCATTTCAACCTGATAAAATCAGATCCAAGTCCAGAGTTGTAATGGCACTTCCCTAAGCTTGTCCAAGACGTCTGTGATATTAGGGATGAGGTGTATTTGTCGTCAACTGTCTTTCATTTGGTTTACGAAAGTCAACGACCAGACGCCACTTTTGCTTTCCTGAGGCGTCTCCTTTTGGGCACCACCCAAATTGGTGAGCTCCAGGCTGACTCGGACGGTCTTATTATCCCTGATCGAGCATTTTATTAATCGACTTCTAACTTCCTCGCGGTGAATATACGGGTATCTGTAACTCTTTGTATGAATCGAATTTCGTCGGTTGTTCTAATACTGTGTTTTATTCTATTTGTGAAAGTTAATGACCCCTTCAATATAGAATGCACGTCAGAATATTTAGAACTAAGCCTACAAATTAGCTTTTTCCTCGTCATTTAGATGATCCATGCGTAATTGCGATATGACTGCATTGCGCGTGGCGATAATTTTCGGTGCGAGTGCACTCAACATTAGCATAGTTGCCTGAGTACTGTGATTCAAGGAAAATATGATGTCGTTTTAGTTGGGTTAACGACTTCAACTATACCGCGTGAATTACGAACCGTAGTGAGGCATTCTGATATTACGCAATTGCATACAACCTGCTCCTCTATCAAAACTTCACCGTCAGGCGCGTTAATCGGTAACGAGTAATTTTGAACTCTCGGCTGGTACTATGTTTTCGTAAAGGTTTAAAATTACGGGAATTATAAATTTGTATGGATTGCATGCTGATTTCGTAACTAAGTTAAGTTCTTTAAGATCAATTTCCTTCCCATTTAGTAAAGTAAATCCATTCCTATCAAAACCGTCAAAAATGATCATGAAACTTATATACGAATAATTTTATCTATATCTGAATCATTAAATTCGGAAAAGCATGGAAGGGTAATAGAATAATTATTCCTACTCGTGGCGTGAACATTCAGTAACTTCGAATGGCGTCAGTTTAATTGAACGTTACAAGTAAGATTCAACTGCTTCCGGCTAATGAATGACTGAGTTAGCGCCTGTATCTATTAATAAATTTAACGGGGTTCAGAGATTCTAAAAGGTAGCTGTCTTTTGCGTCTGAAGGTTTAGTTCTATCCTAATTTGCTTGATTTCGGTCCCTTCTGAAAATCCTGACAATCTAAATTGACTTTTCCTCGGTGTCTGGGCGTTACTATCGTTAGTTGCTTCGTAATTGTTGTCATGTCACCAGGATAATCTGTTATATTGTTCGCAAATATTCGTCACTGTAATAAGGGTCGTAGTAATAGTCGTTATGGTCGGGTAGTAGTAATAGTTATCGTAAGTTGAACACTCATTTCATTAACGTACGAGTTTTAAAATATTGAGAAGGCGGTGGATTACCCTGTTTCGCCCAATTCCATCCAGATAGTGGTAGCGGCTTTGTTTGAAGTGGCTAACGCCGCTCATCGGCACCGGTCCTGGTTACGAGGGCGGTAATTTAAATCACGCTGCGCTGGTTATAACCAGGTGGCGGCGCGGCAAACATTCTGGGTACGTGTGGGTCCACGTGGATGGTTTAAAGGTGCTCTAAACTGGTTTTGCATGCGACGGGGAATGGTTAACGTATTGCGGTCTAGGAGTACCAGGCATGTTAAAATTAATTGGCTTGAAGGGTGTGGATTCAAATTATTACTATACGGCAAATTAAAATTACGGGCAGCCTGATTTGGTGATTGCAACTGATAAGCAGGTTTCCTTTCAGTCATATGGTCATTTCTACTTTGCAAATAAATAGTGTTAGTTTCCTCATGAACAAACTCGAGTGCTTTTCGATGGTTTCTGGCCGCATACATCTAATGCGCGATCCTAGTGGATCCTTTAACCCACGTAGAATAGGCTTGTAGTGTTAGTTTTACGGTACAGGTCACGCTTTGCGTCAATAGTAGTTTGCAAGCTATCAGCAATGAGACATATGTCATGATGGTACTAAAAGGCTTTGGCATCTTTCATAAAATTCCTGTGGTGTGCCAGAACCTTGCGTTAAAAAGACAAATCGTTATAAAGTGCGGTTTCGTTTCTTTGATCAGCGAAATATTTATAAGACATTACGAATGCCAGACCAATCCGTAGGTATACCATTGGTATTAATCAAACGGGCGGCAGGTCCTGTTACTTTCATTTAATATTCCATTAACAAGTGCCAAATTATTAATTTCGATTCTCCCGCATACTGTAAAACTAACTGGTCACAAAGGCCAATAAATCGGGTAAGTACGTTCGGGTTTCCATCAAATTCGGGAAGTAAGCGGAGGGCTTTAAGGATATTGTCGAAATCTGCCCGATAATTAAATTACTATCTAATAATATACCACGTCTAGAATCTATATCTATCTGTCTTTTACTAACTAACCTAGGTTTCTCAGTTTTCCTCAATCGAAAAATCTTGAAATTATTTTATAAAAGGACAAAAAATTACATATATAAGGAAAGCAAGCAACCACTGGAAAATTCAGCGTACCTTACATGGGCATGGTCGATTTCAGTTGAGCGGTATCGAAGTTTGGATCTCGGCGTGGTCACGTTGTTCAGGATTTTCCGGTGCGACGTTGAAAGTCTATCGAAGCGCGGCGAGATGCGATTTTGCGGTCTCGAATATTCGCGGTGCGACCCGAGGAATCCTACCGACTCGCCAATTACGAGTACCGACGCAGGAGGACTCAAAAACCGATTTACTTAAAATAAATTTATTAATTACAAATTATAAAGTTAACTTATTCTAAATACAAGTGACTACTTTCGAGGTGTGAAGAGAAGTGAAGTCCATCCGTTCGCGTATGTTCTTATATTCTCCCCGTGCTGCAGAGTCAGCGTTCTTCCCTATTGCGATATTCGTCGGTGGGAAGGAATGCGATCGCTGTCTTACAGCGTGTCAGCGGATTCCATTGTGCCGTTATATGGAAAGGATCGGCGTTCTCCCTATTGCGACATTCGTCGGTGGGAAAGAATGCGATCGCTGTCTTACAGCGGGTCAGCGATTCCATAGTGTCGTTATATGGAAAAGGTCGGCTTTGGTGATTGCGACATTTGTTGATGATGACATCATGCGCTTGATGCGTGATGCTATGTCAGCGGATTCCATACAGCCGTAGGGATGTAACAGACTAAAAGTCTGGTTAAATTGTTGTTAAACATTATGTAGACTAAAACCGATATTTTACAATTAACTAAAGATTTGAATAATCATAAGATAAATCACAAGACGAAAGTACCGCCATACGTGTAATGGTTAAAAAACTTTTCAGCATAACTATATACACTACATAGTTATGATAATTATATTTAAACCAATGAGATATAAGGTTTAAAAAAACGAATAAACTGACAGGGTGCTGATATCGTGGATTGCACCAGCAACTGGGATGCAAAGTGACAAAACAGATTATTGTACTTTAAATAGAAATTACAAAAATACTTGTTGGTTTGGTTTGTCCTCGCGCGTCGTGGCATAAAGGTTACGCGCGTAGGCCACCGATCGGCGCTGGCTCCTTTTGGCGAATAGCCAGGGCGCTATTGGCCTAACTGTTTGTTTACGCGGTTTCTTTCCGGACCATCACGATTGCTAAAATACAAGGAAGGCACCTTAGTACTTCAAACCTTTTGAAGGAGTAAGGCACACTACAAAGGGAAGCAAATGAACGTACCCTACAACACTCTTCGGCTCTCATTGTTACTAAACCAAGCTTAGGCACTCCTCTAGTGGCTCCCGAAACTGCCGTGTACCGAGAAAACCTGCGTCGCGCTTGAACCGAGGGAGCCATGTCTCTTTTCAAGTACACTACTCCTTTGAAAGGGGGCCAGGACTTCACTGTTGGACTTCATGAGAATAAATTCTTCTTTTATTAGAAGAAATTGCTTTTCTTCTAATAAAAGAACCATTTTCCTAACTGTAGACATTTAATTGCACTTGTAATGGATGGTATTAAAATTATAAAGTAGAAGATGTATGTTTCAAAATGTATTCCAATAGGAAAATTGTGAGGATCGCCATTATCTTAAATATTATCATTGAACCTTAAAGTGCATAATATATATAAGAATTATTTACAGTTTACGTCATATGTTTTGAATTCCGTAAATAATTTTAAACAATAGATGGTTATGGACAGACAGTATACGGTTTTATAAATCATTTAGAAATTTCAGATCACACTAAGCTTTTCTTCGAATAGGTAATGTGAGCAATAAAGTTCGCTTGAGAAACTTACTTTAACTTAAAATAAATGCCACGACGGGGTGCCAAGAGGTTACGCGACTGCCAAGATGCGTTAGGAAATTAAAAAAGTTTTCTCGTAAATTTGTCACTTTATTTTTAAGATTATCCCTTATCATATTTTTAAAACATTATCAAACCGTTTTTATGACACAAATTATTTTGCAGGATTTTAGAACACCTTATAATAATTAATAAATCTAACCTTTAGAACAGCCGAGTTATTTTAGTAGAGCCGTTATTACTAAAAAAAAATAAGATATATAATTAATATTTTATAAAGCGTATTTCGCTTCAAAGAATGTCATGAATCTGTTACTTTTAAACCACTTTGACTCTCGCAGTATTTAATGCTTTTCGATCCAGACTAAAACAGTCCTTTACTAAATATAAGAAAATCGTTTTCTTAAAGTATATGTCAAATGATTTTTATGTAATAAACCTAGAAAATATATATTTATTAAATTTATTTCTGAAGCACAAATATTAGAAAAGATTATTAAGATAAAATTGCATTGTTTCTAGCAGATTAAAGAAATTCAAATATAATTATAACTATCGTAAATTTTTTTTACATCATATGTATTAAAAGTACTAATTTATAAATTTCACAATATTCAGACGAATTAAAAAACATATTTATATCTATATATTGCTAGATATAGTTATTGGTTTAAGTTTAAATAAGAGTTAGACAATTAGGTTCACAAACTGAGTTGCCAAGAATCGATTTTTGATATTTTAATGAACTGTAGTTCATAACATAGACGATGTATTTGCACAAATTCACGCATTGCGTCTTTTTCACACTCGAGCATTCTTGCCGTTGGAGTAAACAAATAGCGTCTCTATTCATATTTACTATTTATTATTTGATCCTTCTTCGTACTATACGAATGAATATTCATAAAACAATCATCCTAATACAAAGAGACGTTGTCACGTATAACTTTCGCCCATCTAGCTATTTTGCAGGCATCACTTTTTTATTACGATGTTTTCGATTAATTTAGAAACTTTCATTGGAATAAATTAAATTTGGGATTCACTAAAGAACAATGCCCAAGTGTTTTTCATTAGTCAGCAAGGTACGATTCTTCCAATAAACAATGATAGCTTCAAACATTCTAATTTTTAATTAAGATGATTCAAGATAATAAAATTTGAAAGGAAATGTAAAACTATATAACCTTGAGTAACATAGGCTACCTCAGGAAAATCCGTTCAAAAATATAAAAATAACTCCGCTAGAAACTCTCGGAACTCGGAAAAAATAACCTACTTAAGTTTTAGGTTAAAATTTTCGTAGTAGGTTCAAATATAAAGCTAAGTAAAAATCCTTGTTCACGCATTACACTCCGAAAAGTGTAAATTACAAATTCAGTTCATGAGGGACTTACCTTGCGCTATTTATACACCACCTGTAATTGTGTGAAATGGGAAATTTTCGAAAAGTGCTGAGTGTCACGTTTAAAATTCCTTTGTTTTGTGAACAAAAGATATGTTATTGCTATAATGTATTTTTTAAAGATAGCCTTAAGTATTATACATAAAATAAATTGTTTGACATCGGTAGTTTAAAGTTATATTACCTTAACTAACTAAAGCACGCAACGATTGCATCTTTTCCTTTTGGTCAGTTGTACGTCGTTCTGCGAGCCTACCCCATATCAACTTTGTAAAATGGTTAGAAAAACTAAAACATTTTTATTTTATTTATACAATACTCTTGTTTCTAAAATTTTATCTCACTAAGAAGAATATTTCGTCTTAGTCGATTTTTAGACAGTTTTTGTTAAGTTTTTGTGTAATTTGTTTAATATTACTCGTCCTTGACACTTTTGTACTAATACCATGAACACCTATAAAAAAATCCTACTTCTCAAAGCCTTTTTCAAACAAATTAACATGTCATAACTAACCTTACAATGGTAAGTCATTAGCAGTTATTTTTATAGTTAAAAAGTAAAACATCATCATGAGCAGCAGCTGCAGCCTTTATCCGTTCACTGCAGGACGTCAGCCATTTTCAATTAACGGCAAGATGGCTAATCACGTGTTATTAGCTGCGACCTTAAACTTCCCAAACGCGGCCTCCACTCCTGAACCTTATTGCCCCATCGGCGATCCATTCGTCTGACTATATAACCGGCCCACTGCCACTTTAATGAGCTAATACTTCGCAATATGCGACTGTGACTTTAGTATTATGAGTCAAAAAATCTTTAGGTTATTATTGAAAAAAAAAATTATAAAAATTATATTTAAATGATGTTCTAAACAGTATCAATTACAAATTAATGAGGAAAATCTCAAACATAACGCCTTTTTCTAGTGGTACAGAGCAGATTTACTTACTTTATTTCATTAACTTGAAACTTAACTCGAGGCTTAATAGAACTTCGTAATCATGTTGTATTTTGTATGCGTCGACCTTTCTAGTCCAGCTTGTTATATGATTTGTCAAACGTATCATTCCGCGTTTCTCCACGATTCAAGCTCTATGATGGCCTATAAAAAAGTACTTAGAACTGAATCAATAACATTTAATTACAATGAAATGTCGGCGGCCAGCGCCACCGCAGTCGACAATAGCCTTTCGGAGTTCCTACGCAGCGCATCATATTTTAAAGTCACGCGACGCGAAAGGCCAACGCTCCGTTCTAATAGTTTTACGTTTACCGCATCAACGAAGACGCCTGCAGTTGTGCCGCCATCAGACGAGGATTATCTTTCCTTTTATCGCAGTACCAATCCGGCTTCATAACCACGTTGTCCGAGCCGGATTACGCAAATGGTCCTTTAAACCGCATCCTCCCCTTAAAAGGATCAAGGGCGCTACCACCGGTTCAGAATAGGACGCCTCCGACCTAAGAAGAACCGGCAAAAGAAACTCATCAGGCCTATTTTGTCATCTTTTAAATAATCAAATTTATACATATAAATTTTCTTATGAGCTACATACAGTTCTATCACTCGTATATTATTTGAAAAGCCTGGCGAGCATGCCATTCTAGCTGTTTGTCGTGTTTATAAATGATAACACAGTCCTGGTCATGATCCTCCATCGTTCCTTTACTAGTTTTTTAAATTTATTAACAGTTAAATTCTGAAGGTTTACTGGGTTTTGGTTATAAAAGTGTATACATTGTCCCATTAAAGATTAACTTATTCTTCGCAGTCTAGTTGCTTGAAGAATTAAATTATGTTTGTTTCTAGTATTTATGTTATGTGCATCACAATGTCTGCAAAAATCATTTATATTTTTTAGCACTTACAGTAGGTTTTCGAATATGTATTGAGAAGTAACGGTTTGTATTTTAATCTCTCGATTTTTTGGGGCCCAAGTTATAAAGTCTATGTATAATTTTGAGTCATAAATTAAATATATATTGTCTTCTTCTGTATAGGTAGGAAATTATTGACACTAAACCAGTGCGCCACTCTACAGAGAGTATTATTTACATCGTCATTTATTGATGTGTGTTGTTTAATTTAAAAATTAAGGAAGTATAATCAGCAAATAATACTATTTTTTTGTTCTAATTAATAAGATATGGTAAATCATTTATATAGATGAGAAAGAGAAAAGGCCCAAGAATAGACCCTTGTGGGACACCCATATTTAGCGGAACCCCGGGAGATCTTTTCCCATTCACGTCAACTTTTTTTGATCCTTAACTATATAATATTACTCCACTTGCACCCACACCTTGCAACATAATTACCCGCATTAAAACATCTCGTGCTCATATTAACAAATTTCTTCAGGAGTCGTTAATGGAGGCTTTTATATGGGCTATAATTTGTTCTATTCTAATATTTATTATTATTACTCACGAAGTAGAATACTTTAACGTTCTTAAGTCGTAATTAAAAAAATCCATTTGGAACTTAAAGTAATCAAAGTCAAAGTCAAAGTCAAAATCATCATCATCATCAAAAGATTTTTGGTTCGGCAGTCTAATTCTGGGTAGCTCTAGGGCTCAATTCGACCCTGCGCGGCCTAATATCTTTTAGCAAACATATGAATATTTTGACGCGTACATAATATTTTCAAATATGATAGGAGGAAAAATTAAAATTTTAGTTTATTAAAAACATAACGTAAAAGATTCCCGTAACCCAGATTGTATGATTGCCCTAACAGCCGTTTTGAGTTTTGTAGTACAAATTTGTTTTCAAACCGGCTGCAGATCCTATAATAATAATCCATGGACGTAAGGCTGTGAAAGTACACTAATAAACTAGTTTTGCAGGTTGCCTGTCAGTCAGCTGCCTAATCTTGCGTATGGCAAGATTGCTATGCTAGCTTTTTAGAGATTTGTCAATATGTGCTCCCCATTGCATCTTTGAATCAATAGAAAATCCAAGAAATGACCTCATAGTCAATTATAATATTTTGAAATAATCGAGCTATAAGTTTACCTTAACTTAGTTTAATTTAAGATCAATACGTTTATGTAATAAAATATACACTTTAGTTGAGTTTTATTATTATATATTATTTTAAGTATTTATGGATTTTATTTAGACAATACAAGCCCTTCTCAGGGTCCGTATTCACGGAACAGATTTCGCTTAAAACAAAATAAATAACCTAATAATAATAAAGTGTTTAAAAAATTAATACATTTTTTAATAGCATTCTGGTTGCGCGGGCGCTTAAGTTTCGTCAACCAATTTTAGATTGGACCTACTAGCTGGTAGCCATAGATATAAGTTAAATAACCATTTGTACATGTTATACAATAATAATTGTAAATTATTAACCCACAAAAATTATAACAAAATTGATATTATTGACATTAATAATATAATTAACTGTAACAATTTTCATTTGACATATGGTAGGATGCACCTATCAAATTATTATAGAAAAAAATTAGCTTGTATGCTATATTATTGTATTTTAACTAATTCAGCCCAATGTTTGGCTAACTTGGCTCCTGCTTCTATTGAACAGGAACAAATTGTGACATTTATCAATTTGGAATCCGATCCAAGCAATAATTTAAATTGAATATTGAGACAACGGAGAAAATCTCTTGCAAAATAAACAATAATCTATTATTATTAAACAATAATGTTATTAAAAATAAAATTTCTAATAAAAGCACACAGTGTATGAACCTGGTACATCAAAATATACAGAGAATAGCCAGTAAAGAATTTGAAGAAGTCACTAATACTATAAACAGATTATTATACACCAATATCGGTCCCCGTGATAAATGGATCCTGCAGCAAACGTTTCATACATGCCCCCATATATTAAGACACATATTAAGTTTTCAACAGTATTAAAGATTCTAAATAGGCTTCTTCTTCGGTTTTTACATATCTTATAAAATATTTGTGGTGCCTAAGGAGCTGGCCCTGGCTCCCATGGCCACTGAGTGACAGATTAGGGGAAGGGGAACCTTTGTACAGTAGCCGAGACAAAAGACGCGTTCGTTCCGATGCATCCAGAGGTGCAGATGATGTAAATAAAAGAGTATCTTTTTTATCTCTGCTCCTTCAGGCACGCAAATAATAATGCTAGTATTTACTATTGCACTTTTTTAAATATTTTATAATAGACGCTAACATGTGCAAAAAAGTTTTTGTTATGGTTATATGTTCTTTGACTATAAAGCTCATATAATCTCCGCCTGCTTTTATGAATTCTGACTGTGATCATTCACTAAACGCTACAGAACCTTTAGATTAAACCGTTTTAGAAGTAAATATAGTATTAAATTCTTTTCTTATTAAAGTGAATAATGTGCTAAAAATTACATTTGGATTTTCATCATAATGAAAATAATTAACTTTTTGTAATATATTACTTCTGAACTTCTCAATACGCTTTTTATACATAGGAACAAACAATTTTGTTTCTTGTGAACTTATGTCATATAACATTTTATCTATTTGAAAGGAGGCAAATTTACCACAATGGTCAAGTTAACATTTTAATAATTGATTTATTTAATGGTTGACAATTAGTACATATTTATGTATACATGTTGAAAAGTTTCAGTAATTTTGTTGGTTCAACAAATAAATTTAATTCAAGCAATAATGTGCAAAAACCTATGGGTTTATAAGATTATATTGATAAATCGTTTTTTTAAGTCTCAAACTAAGAATATAATAATACGTAATTTACTCTTTTAATCTTTAAAATTACCACTTGCTTGGGATCGACCCAATAATTAATAAAATTAAACTAAAACCCAAGCATAACACCACTGCCGGCTGTAATGATAAAATCAGTTCATTTTGCAGGTAAAAATATTTATTTACAATTTAGATAATTATTTCTATTGTTTACGCGAATATTATACATTATTAAATAAAATGACTTTACGGATTTTATCGCGTTTATTTTATAATTACAATTTAGATACGGAAAACCCGCTTCAGCACTGGCAACAAGCGCTTGGAATAACACTGCTGGAAGGTGTTCGAAGCATCGGGAATTAAAATTTGTAAAATAAACGCGATGAAATCCGTAAAAAGTCATTTTACTCAATAATATGTAGTATTTGCGTAAACAAAAGAATTCACTATGTTTAAAATTAGTTTTGAAGACGGCTTAAGTTGTACTAATTAGGGTGTTACAATAAAAACACTGGCCTAAAAATTTTTCTTCCTCAAATATTTTAAAAGCACGAAATATATTATTCTTACTTAACCCCTTAAAAGCTCAAGTTAGATAAAACTTTATTTTCTTTATTTAAGAGGTCTTAATTTTTCCTATTTATTATAGGGTCGGTTTTTCCATTATCGTTTAAATATTCTTATTAGGTAAATTTTTGTAAACGGAAAAGCGATAAGTACTTTCGGCATACTGCTTAAGTATAATGTAGATAGAGGGATGTCATGTTATTATTTGCTGTAATTTGTAATTTTCTGCATAAATAAAAAATGTACTATTATACAATTTTACTAACCGAATAAGGCTGTATTTATCATACTATTCCTACTTCCCTGTAATATTGTAAATGCCAAAGTTAGTATGGATGAACGTTGATTATTCTTTTACTTAAAACTACTCAATGGCTATTAATAAAACTTCACAATAATACAGCTTATATAACAGAATAATATACAGACTAAAGCATTTAAGGGTACAGTGTACTTTATTCAAAATATTATAGGGTGGTGGCTAGGTGAGCCAAACGGAACACCTAGATCCATCGCTTCACTGGAAAGATCATAACTTCTTCTAATTGTCAGCGCGGCTACCTAAAAATTAAATGAAAATACAAAGTCAAATCTTTTTTTTAAATGTTTCTATTATTTTCTTACAATACGGTTTTTAAAGAGTCTTTAGTCTGAGATCTCATTTCCGTCCCGTGGCACGTCAGCCGTCGCTCAACGTGACCAATCAAATGTAAGGAACGTACAGTCATAAACAAGGGTTAACGCACGAAATAAACTAATTTAAACTGTAACACTGAACACTGCAAATAGTATCTAGATTTTGGATGTATTTTTATACAAACAATAATTATAAAATAATGAACGTCACGTCCATTTATAATTTAGTTAAAATTTTGATAATAATTGTTTGCTTTATAATGTATTACGTTAGTATACTGTTAAGTATACGTAAATCGAGTACAGTTTATAGAATTTGATAATCTAAAGAAATATATTTTAAATAATAATCTTTTAGTTTTGGATAAAGAAAACGTTATCCAAGCAATCGATTGATTTGTAAGGGGTTTGCACTCAAAGCGGAATACATCGGTTATATCGTCTCGTATCGAATCCTATTCTTTTACGGGCCTGGTATATGTATATTTATATTTAATTCATCAGGTGCATCTTAAACATGTTTATTAAACAAAATCCTGCTGCTAGTTTCCAAACTGAGACGTACAAATAGACGCCATCAAAGAAATATAATCTTAAGTCAAAAAAATATATCTGCACATTTCTTATGCAAAATTTTATATTTTTTTTAGTAATATTTTCAATAAAGGTAACTTGTTTACAAATATTACAGATAAAATGAATGATGCCGTATAGTATGGGATTTTTTGGAAGAGTATACTAATTTATATTGTGTCCACTATTCATTTTGAACTAGCTTCACCGTGGTTTCACGCAAGTGATATTGTAATGTGTAACTATATCCATTTAACATTACAAATTAAGAAGCCTAAAGGTTTATGCTGCAGATTTTTTCCTTCATATGTACATGATATGACACTTTATTATATTTTTAATAAATTATACTATATTTTCATGTAATTTATGTAAATTATTTATAAATATAATCTTATTATAATAACCAACCTTATGATCACAACTAGACATAGGGCTTTTTTTGAACGCCCTGAACGGCCTTGCACTCTACTCGATTTCGACCGAACTGGCAACTAACGGAGATCGGCATCCCATGGTCGGAGGTCGACCAACACTCCTCTTCCCAAACACGGCCTCCACTCTATAATTTTAGTAGCCCATCGGCCGTCAGTTCTTCTAACTATATGACTGACCCATCGCCACTTATACATGCTAATCCTTTGCACTACGTCGGTGATTTAGTTCTTTGACGGATGAATTCGTTACGAATTTCATTCAGCTAGGACACTCTGAGCATGGCGCGCTTCATAGCCTGTTGAGCTACAAACTTGTGGACTATCTACGGTGAGAGGCCACTTTCGGCCTCTGGTAATCAGGGGTACGCATTGGTTAAGACCTCCGTCTTCCAACTCTGCGTTGTGTTGACATAAGTGGTTTAGTTTTTAAATCCTGCCCAGCCCAATTAATTAATACCTTTTAAGAGGCCTATCGGCTCTTAAGGCTGTGTCTTCCACTGCGAATTCCTTGAGACGTATTCATCGACTGCTTTAGGTACACCAACGATATTGACTGGCCTCGGGAGAAGGTGTTCGTTAAACATAACTTTCGTCTTGTTCAAGTTCATACTGACGCTATTGTGTCGGAAGGATTTCAAGCTGTGCAACATTCCCTGCAAGCCCTCCAACGTTTCGGCCAATATGATGATATATTCGGCAAAACGGAGGTGTAAAAGGTACTCTTACTGTTTATTACATCACAAGTCTTTGGGTGTTGACCTCCAAAGCATTCAGGAAAAAACAATTCCCCTTCGCACTCCTCGATGTAATTTGATCCGTCACGTTTGACCTACCGGAATTAGGACGAACATAAACGAAGCACTATACAGACCTCTCGACACTGCGACGTTTCGATAATCTGACATCTTTGACGGGATTCCAGAACAGCCCAGATTTCCACAGAGTTAAAAAGTTTCTCATAGTCCACAAAGGCAACGCTTATGGTGTAGATATCGATTATAAGCTAAATCCTCTGCGAAACCCAGCCTGCACCATTGGCTAGAATGCGTCGAGCTCATTAGTGAGGCGATTCGTCCCTTAGAATAGCTTGTATGTGGATTAAAATAAAGTATAGTCAGGGAATTATATCAGGACCGCCTCCGACCCTACTGGTATAGGTGTGCTTTGAAACCGGCGTCGGAGGTTCCGAATCCTGGGGTCTCATCAAATTTTCATGTTGTTTCCTAGTTGGTTAGGGCATTTGGGCTGATCTCGTCTGGAAAGTAAAGATGATCCATGCGTCGGATAGGCATTAATAAGTCGGTCCACCCACCAACCCGCATTGGACCAGCGTGGTGGGATACGGTCCAAACCCCAATGATTGTGTATTAGGAGGCCTATGTCCAGCAGTGGACTATCAAAGGCTGATATGATGATGAATAACCGCCTCCTTAATGTATGATATGGCCCTTGCTTTAAAATCTGGGGTCGTGGTTTCCTCCCAGGAAACACTTTGTGTTATCGTCGTTTTTGGTTAAAAATTTTCGCTCCACTGGTCCGATTTAGACAGGACTTTCATTGGAACATTGCTATACATCTGATATCTTACAGTAAAAGGCCCGTCAAAATCTGGTAGTAACTTAGGCCACTTTTATCTTACAAGAAAAACTAATGGATTTTTTTTCGTATTACCACGTGGACGCAGTCGAGCACGTAATAAATATTAATTTAGTTGCATTAATATTTTAGTGGTATTCTGTCATGCACAACAAAAACTCAGCAACAAAATTTTTAAAATAAAGAAAAACTAAAATATCCATCGAAATTCGTTGCCTGTTTTTTATTGAAAGAAAAAGTCAAAAATTATTTAAACAGTTTTGACTGTTACGAAATTCAAATCCCCACCAGTTCAAAAGTTTCGCCCTCTTCAAAGAAGAATTGGGAAAAACTCGACGATCGATTAAAATTATCATATTATTCTAATGAAATTTCGAAACTTGAAAACACTTTTATTTGCAAAATATATCTGTAAATTAATTGCTTATTATACTTTTGAGTGGATGCAAGTGGCGCAGAATCGTACCTCTTGGTGGCTCATGAGGGAGACACATACTACTGAACCCAGTGGACGTTTGTTAGGCTGAGGTTGATGATGATTTTTGAACATTACATTAGGAGTTTTTTTTTTTTTGTTGGAGGGTGTGCAGTAGTATTTCTATGTTCCTCTGTCTATACATAGCATAAATCAAGTCTTCTGTCATTGTATTCGCTCTTTGACCGTCCCTATGTATGCTTAAACCTTAAAAACTACACAATTGATTATAAAGCGTTTTTAATGAATAGAGTAATTAAAGTGGATGTTTTATATATATATGATAGATCCGTTTGTAGAGAACACAAGTACGGAGTGTACCGCTTCCTTCACTCTCATAATCTAATCAGACGGAAAATCGACACGACCGGAGAGGGATCAGATACAGGACCAATATTTTACATACTCATTCGACGTATAGATCATCTTACTTTACAGACAATCTGCTGACCATTCGGCATTGCCCTAACAAACTAGAAAACAATAATAAAAAATGATATCCCCGTAGGATTAAGACTAATTGAGAAAGAAAAATTGGGCTAAGAAAATTGTCTTGGGATCGCCCTGAGAGACAATTTTACAAACCCTGCATAAGGACTCTTAAAGAATATTAATGCAATGGACATTTTAACCACATAATATACCAACACCACATTATAACCAAAGTAAGTAAACTAAAGTTATGTAATATATAAATATATAAGCGACCCGCCCCTGCTTCGCACGGGAGCTAAGCTGATAGAAAATATTTCTACAATATTAACCATGTGTTATACATACAAATCTTCCTCTTCAATCACTCTATCTATTAAAAAAAACTGCATCGAATCCGTTGCGTAGTTTGAAAGATTTAAGCATACGGAAAATAGGCACAAAGAAAGCGACTTTGTTTTATACTATGTAATAATTTGTAAAATAATTAAATATTTTTATATCTTTTGTATATGAGGAAAGATTATGTACAAAACAATGATAAAGTTTTAAAGAGGATGAGCCGTACGATAATTACTTTCATGGAAATTTTAGATGAGAAAAGTTTATAGACAATAAATGTTTTGTTTCCGACTCTGAGCATCATCATAGTTTTGCATTTTAATTAGTCCTTATATTCTACAATAATAACCAACTTTAAGGCATAATGTTTTAAATAATATGCGTCCTCCGCGAACACACTGTGTTTTGATCTTTTTCCACCACTTTAGTTTTTATAGTTGGACTATTCATATACGAGTATTTGCATTTTTCCTTGACATTTTGTTTAAAAATAAATGCATAAATTAAATATAAATATTTATTAATGAATACAGGCAATGTCTCTAGTGATAAACTAGATTATAAAATTTACTTATTTATGGATGATGATGAAATGTTAAAAGGTTAGGTTAGGTTAGCGCCACGGCAGCGTCACAGTGATCTAGTGCAGGCAGCCACAGTGGAGCGAGTACCTGCAGTTCTACCTTTGTGAGAGTGTAACGATAAGATAGGCTACATTTGAAGCGGGCTTTAATCAAAACTTATTTCAAGTCGCTGAAGAAGATTGGTCAATTCTACCATCCTCTACAAAGATCCAGAGTGTACAAGCTAGATTGTGACTGCAGCCTCTCTTATATTGGATAAACAAGCGAGCAATAAGAAGCGCATGAAGGAACATATAGCTGACATTGAACAGAAAAAGACCCAACAAGTCGGCAGTGTGTGACCATGCTAAATCACCCAAACCATTACATCAGATTTGATCGGCTACAATCCTCATAGAATACCGATTCCTACCAGGATGATCCGTGAGGCTATTAAGATTGAAAACATCCAAATTTCAATAGAAAGATGGTTGGATTCTACCACCTGCTTAGGGACCCATATAACAAATTAAAATTTAAACCACATATACCACTGCTAGCTGTAATGATAAAACTAGTTCATTTTGCATGGTCGAGTACAGACTAAAATAATTAATTACAATCAAGATTTGGAAAACCGCTTCAGCACAGCAACAAGACGCTGACATCTCAGTCTACCCGTAAAAGTGTTCGAAACGTGGCGAATAAAAATGTAAAATAAACGCAGATATAATCAGTAAAGTCATTTTATTTAATAATGTATATATTCAAACAAAAGAAATAACTAACATTATTGAATTAGGTGATTGTGGTAGTAACTGACTGTTTGAGGTATCAGACGTCACGTTTTCCCTTATTTGCCCTACAGACCATAGTAATATACGCTAAATATATTACTTTAATCTGTAAGGACACATTAACAGCTCCACCGTATGATAAAGCCAATGTATTATCACAGCAACTCTAATAACTTATAATAACACGTTAACGATTTACTATCTGTTCAGTTAAACACAACGAATCCTAACAATAAGTATTAAATGGTTAACTTTACCCATCTATTCCAGTACATAACCATTTTTTTGGAATTCAATATTTGAATATCGGTTTTTTACCTCTTTGTGGTAGAAAAGGTTTTTTGTTATTTTTAGTGTTTTAACTTTAGAATTAAGCAATCATATAAAATATAAGATTCCGATTTTCACTTTCCGAGGCACGGAACTATTAAAAAGAGTTATCAACTTTTATCATTTACTTTTTTATACTGCGGTGCGTTTCTGATCTTTCTATTAATAGACGAGACTCTTCGCCTTAATTTTTCACATTTATTATAGGGTTGGTTTTTTCAATATCATTTGAATGTTCTTAGACGGTAAATTGTCGACGTAATTACTAATTACTTTTTAGACAATTGGGTGATGGGTCTAAATTGCCCTAACCAACTAGGAAAAAACAACGAAAATTTGTTGAGTCCCCGCAGGATTCGAACCCACGACCTCCGGATTCTAAAGCACACGCTTATACCACTAGGCTACGGAGGCAGTTGTTATGTTACTGGGATACGCTCCAAAAACCCTCTAATGATGAAAGCGTGCATTACGGGTGGGCTATGTCCAGCAGTGGACTAACACTGGCTGATGATGATGATTACTCCTGGATATTATAGCTAGCCTAGTAGTCAAAGAATTATCATCATCATCATCAGCCTGCGATAGTCCACTGCTGGACATAGGCCTCCCCTAATAAACCCCTATCCATTAGGGGGTTTGGACCGTATCCCACCACGCAGGTCCAATGCGGGTTGGTGGGTGGATCGACTTCTAACATGCTCATCCTAGGCATGGATCATGGATCAAGGCCTGCTACTTTTCAGACAATTGGGTGATCGGCCCAAAATGCCCTTACCAACTAGGAAACAACAATGAAAATTTGTTGAGTCCCCGCAGATTCGAACCCGACCTCCAGTTTTCAAAGCACACGCCTATACCATTAGGCTACGGAGGCAGTTATATTGCTGTTAATTTGCAAAGGACTATAATGCATTTAATAGGAAAATGAAAAACTTTATTTCTATAATAATGATAGAACTTAAATTTTAAACCCTTAATAATTCAATAAAGTGTAGCTAAAACCTACATTAAGATAACTGCTTTAAAGATATTTTATAGACTTTATATCATTACTACACAAAAAAATATCGATAGTTTAAACAAAAGGAAAATGCTTTTAATGAATTAGTTTTTGTTTGCATAAAGTAAAAGAATGGTATAATTGTTTTACCTAAAACTTCGTCAAAACGTGATTTTCTTATTTTGACAGACGCTTTATTTAAGGGATAAAAAAATAAACAATATAATAATATTATTAAATAAAATTTATGTCCGATAATATTAGTAACATGTATTGAGCACAATGTATGGAAATTATGAATAAATGATTTATTCATAATTTCCATACATCTTAGTCCTAAGACCAAGATATGTCATAATAATTAATTTACTCTGCAAGTTTTAACAACAGTATTAATATTTTATTATTATAACATAGATGCTATTATGAAAAACGAAAACAATATGATTTTTTCGAATATTTAACCAAAAAAATAAAAATGAGTAAAATTCTTGTAAATTTTATCTAAATTTTCTAAAACGACCAATTCGAATCAATGCAGTTTTCACCCCTGGTAAAATATTGAATGTTGAACATAGCTTGTAAAACTAATTTAATCGCACTACTTTTAATTTTTTCATTACCATGTTTTTGATTAATTTACGAACTTTTATTGGAACAAATTAATTTGAGATTCACAAAAGAACAATGACCAAGTGTTCTTCATTAGTCAGAAAGGTACCATTCTTCCAATTAACAATGATAGCTTCAAAGATTCCTATTTTTAATCAAAAGAATTTAATTATATTTATTTTAAATTTGCTCGTTAAAAATATTTAATGGAAAGTTGGTAAACACGTTTAATATAAAGATGTAGAAAGATGATAATGAGAAATTAACAAAGACGGAGAGAGACGACAATGAAATAATTTTTATTGTATAAATAAATTACTAGTATCTTTAATTATTATTTTAAACATTTAAAGAAAATCGAATTTGAAAGGAAATGTAAAGCTAAATAACTTCGACTAACATATAACCTTTTTTCTTAGGAAAACTTATTTGAAAATATAAAAGTAACGTGGCCAGACTTAGCGTACTGCTAGTGTTGAATTAAAATATTTGACTTCAATTATTAGGTAAAATGGAGAACGTTTTCTGCCTGGTACTTATTTTTAAATTTTTAATGAAAATGTTCTCGGGACTTATGGAAAAAAATGTTTTTAAAAATTACTTGTTAGTTTTATCGGAATAATAACTCTCCTATATAAGCTATTAGTCATACTTTTTCTATACAAATATATTCGAAATAAGATTTTAATCCCAGAGACTTTTATAATTTTATTCTTTTGGATTATTAAGTCATTTATTACATTCATGTTCTAGCTTAACCAGCACCATACCATAAGGGCGTTTGGTGCGTGGGTGTACATGCGTTGTACCAAAAGGGCGAAATATTTAATTCTTTGATAGCAGATGCTATCTCAGAGCAAGGATTTCTCTAGGCAGTCCTTTGACTACTGTCCTAAGTACGCGCTCATCCGGAGCGCAGATATGTATATTGGTGTTCTTTTTCCCTAAGGAAGGAAAGTCACCTTTCTTAAATCGTCGGAATTTTCTGTTGTAATTTGATCCCTGATTGCCTATCAGAGGCCTCAAATTTGACGTTATTGGATGAGGGCCGAGCAATCTCGATCCACTTCTCCTTTTCGCGGAGGTAGATTAGTAAACGCCCACCGCGTTTCCCTACGGAGCCGTGCCTGGGAAGGTTGGGACGGCTGGGCGGAGCGAGGCCAGGCCGCCTGGATCGGCGGGATGCATGGATGGTTTTGCCGACTAGAGGTCGACGGTTTGGGAACCTGCTGAGGGCAGGTGGTGGGAATGTCAGGCTTTCCAGCCTTCGGGAAGGGACGGTGCGGGTGAAAGGAGGTGCCGGACCTTGCGCTTCTCCTTGAGGTTTTGAAGCCGTTGTCGGATTGCCGGACTGGTTAACCCTCAACGTCTATATCCGATTCCGTGGGATCTAATGTCGACATAGTTGACTTCACTATCCATCTGCCGGAATGGTTTGGATCGGTCCGGGCGTTGGGGGAGGCTGGGCCGGGGTCGGGAATCCGGCCTGGTGTGCCTGCGTCCGGTCAGTTTTTATCAATTTCCGACCGTTTCCTTTGTCGCCTTGGTATCAAGACCATAACGACTCGAGGCTCCCGGTCGACCATCGTACTCTTGGGTCCACCTGGGTTCCCCGAGCCGTGGTTGCGTTAACGCCAAGCGGTGAGTCCAACGATTGCCGGGCGTGAAATCCTACCCGCCCTGCCGGTCTTGGCGGAAGGTTTCGTGGCGGGTGTCATATTATGGTGCGGAAATGTTATGCCCAGACACGGTTCTCTTCCTCTTCCTTCCTCTTGGTCTGTAAAAAGCAAAATATTCCCATTCACGTGGCCTCTAACACCCAAATAACCCTGAAACGAAGGACGGCCCGGCAGGCGGGGCAACAAAAAATTGTGTTAGGCAAAGGTTTCCAAAAACACGGCTGTGTCCAACCGTGCCCGAGGAAGTTGCAATAAACGCCTGCGATGACGTCGCGGTGCGATGAAACTCCTATAGGCGCAGGTGCACTCATAAAAACCCGCAGATGGCGCCGCGTGATGACTTTGGGCGGACAATGGAACTGCGCGGCGAGCTCAGGAGACTAGGTGAACCCCTTGCCGGACGGACTGCACTGGCCGACCACTGGCCGGTAGGCCTAGATGCAAAGAAATATAGCCTGCCTTATTCCAACGAAACGAAGACGACGGCCGGGTTCCCCAAAACCGTGTTTACCAAAAATGTTTTGATTTGACCGAAACGGTTATTGCTTTCCATATCGCGTAACCAGTTATTGTAACTGATGACGTGAAATAACGCTCACGCCTAGCACTATCCTTGTCACTTTCTCGTGCAGATTTTGACGTTTCAATTAAGGGTTCTTGCCTACTGACTATCGTGGATTTTTTTCGGCGACGTAAAAGTACTGTAGGTAATTATTATGATCCGGCTAACATCTGTCAGAATATTATAATTTTCTTTTTTTTCTCTGGTACCCCAGTCCGAAAGAAATCTCGATAATTGATTTTGTCTGGGTCTAAATCTTAATATAAGCCCGCCTACCCGGAATTCTGCTCGTTGGATAAGTTTTGTGCATCTGTGGAAGTTTAGTGGTGTTGGTGGTGTTTCTCCTACTCGTCCGTACGGTTTTAAATTGGCTGTTGTCGGGGTCCCCGTGGGCCTTTCAATGTTTTTTTTAGTATAAGTTATCGCGATCATTTTTTACTTTTTGGAATTCTTTTGAAATTGCTAAAAAAACGTATAAAAATGCGTAAAAATTTATTCAAAACAAATAAAAAATGCTTTACCATTTGTTTGACTGACCCGGGCTTAAGGTCCACCGTTTACATTGAAGATAAATTTCCTAATCGTGGATTGGAAAATTAAAAAATTACTTTAATAAACAACAAAATATTGCGTGTAAAACAAATTACTTCTAATCAAATGGGGGCTGATCCGTATTAGAGATAAACCAACTGTCGGAAGAATTTATATTGGAAAAATGTATGGAACACAGGTACTCTTCCTCTTCCTTCCACTCTTATTCCAGGATGGACCAAGGGGCAACCGGAGTGAGATCAGGGCAGGGACCAACTTTTTAAAATGCTAACCAACCATGGTTACCTTTTTCCCCCAAGTTTGGGCTTTCCCGAATTCCGTTTTGTTTGACCTATGCACCTAGGCTGGAGTTTTAACATAATGGTATTAAATGTGGCCCCAAATTTCTTGGGTGATTAAGAAGGTTCAAATAAAAAAAACTCAACAACATGACAAGGGAACCATAATTACGTATTCTTAGACCCCATTCTTTTTGTCTGTGGAATGAATGAATCCCAATCACACGTCATTTCCAATACCGGGCCGCTGAAGGTCGATCGCCGATCGTAACCGGTTTTGTAACCCATCCCTGTCAGGCGGAAGGGAAACTGTCCGAATCTATATTTGGGAACGTAACCATTTTCGATCAAACCCCCGCGCATTTTTCCCGGTTGGTATACGGGGGGCTCGGCTCTGCAGTTCCGGGAACCGGCTAACTGGTTGGTTTGTAAAGCCGGTAACTATGGAAACAACTTAACCATTGTTCTGTAACATATGCCATACGTGTACCAATTCTGGTAGGAATCATTGAGCCATTTCCCTCTGATAGAAGAACATGACCACAAAACCCAGGTGTTGACAATTTGGCAAAATACCTATTGGTGTGGGTTGGTTTTTGTACCTGTTCTACTAGATTCCCTACAAGGTCCCGTTTACTTAACCAAAAATGGAAAATACCATTTACTTTTCCTCCTATGTTTTTAATTTATTTTGGAAAATTTAATAAACATTAATCCTTCTATACCACATGGGTGTTGTTACCTTTTGTTTACATCTTTGCTTTATTTTGGTTTGTTTTCTTGCTTATTACTGTTAGATTTAGTTTTCCTAACATGTCTTTTACTTTCTTCGAGTTACCCGGGACATATTGTATTAAAATTTCTCAAGGTTGGGTAACGCTTTTAAAAATCAAATGCCTGTTCCAACTTTGTAATCGACAAATTTATTTTAATGTTATGAGAGATTCTAACTACGATTATTTGAACAAATTTTTTGTGTAACAATAACAAAGCTACATCCATATATTCTTTAAAACTTTCGTATAACTGTTTTAAATAGGATCATCCATATTTTTTACTGTAAACAAAAGTAGGAAAAGACGAGTTTATATCTAAATCAAACTACTACAAGCAATACGTCACGTTAATACTCCACTTTTTTATTTTTTGGTTAAATAAAGAAAACCTGCAGGCTGAACGGGCCTCGCTCTTTAATTTATCGTAATCAACCTTATTGGTTGTTTACCAACTACCACTGCAAAAGATAAATTAAATGAATTAAAATGTTTCAAATTAACCTTTATTATAAATACCCAAGGAAAAATAATAAATATTTTTGGTATAGTGGGTTAAATATTAAAATTTAACTAAAACTCCCTCTTCATTAAATTTTATTATGAGGTTAATTAAATTCGACCATTTGTTTTTGGAAAAATTATAGAAAACAAACAATCAACAATGAAGGTAACGATATTAAATTAAACTGTTTTTTCCTCTTACCAAACAATTCAATAATGAAAAACAAGTTATTAATTTAAACGGTTTTGTTGTTTTGTGACATACTTCCAAAAACGTCTATAAAGTGGTTTATCAAGGTTAAACATTAAAAGAAAATTTAAATTTTAAATTTTCAACTCTTTTTCAACAGTCTTGTTTTCTTGTAAATTTTCTTGCGTTCTCTAATCCGGGAATTTTTTATGTAAAGACTGCAACGCTGATTTCATTATGCAAATAAATTGTTTAACCATATAAAAAAAGGTTATAAACCTAATTAATAATTTTTGCTAAAGTGTCGGCCAAACCCCAATTTCGTTAATTAGGGACCCTTTCTGCCACATCGATAAATCAATTACCGGGATCCATCGAAGACAGATCAGTCGGTGATTAATGAGCTGTTGTTAGCCATCGCAAGTGGTGACTGATAACAAAAATATTAATCTATAAGGTATTAAAAGTAATCATAAAATATTTTTTGAAATTTTAGGAATAAAACACCGACAAAGGCGACGGGGTCCGGACAATTTAGAAATCTATTCGACTAACTACCCTACTCCTGCTACTGTTTCTACTAACCACCCTGAGACAATGGTTTTGTCCCTGGCTATTGTGGCCTTCGAGCAAACGGACATTCTGGCTTCAATGCTACTGTTTGTTGGGGTGTCATAAATAAGGCACTGGAATTTTCAAGGAAGTACTAGTTTTAGTAACCTTCCTGGCCCAGTTGATTCGACTACGGCCGATTCTTATAATTAAAATTAGCCGCTTCGCGGTAGATATTATAATGCACAAATTTTCAACAACACGCCTCCCTGTTCCTTTTATCCTCTCAAATCCGATGGAACGGAAAAAAAATATTTCACTGCTAGCAATTTACATTATCTTCGAGTAATATAGACCACTTTTTACCACCGGAAAATCTATTCAAGAAAAATCCAAAAATAACAAAGGGCGTCTAAGCGTAAATGGTTTTTTGATAACCAATCCTGGTTATAATTTAAAAATATCTTTTTAGTTTTACTTTATAGAAGTAATTGAAGTTTCTATTGTTTAGTATAAAAGCAGGTATTGTTTATATATATATATATATAACAAAAACATAATGATTTATATTCGTAAATTATTTAAGTTGTCGAGATAATATCCTGAACAAGAACTTTTGGAATACTTCTCTTTACTTTACCTTTTGGAATGTACAATAACTTTTTCCAAGAATATATTCATGTTTCCATTCCAACATTGCGTATTTTCGAAAAATAAATATTGTCACCAAAATAAAAACATGTTTTGTTTATGGTTCTGGAGTTTATTTCTTATTTCAATTTGTTTTTTTCATTTTCAATTTTGGATGTAGAAAGAGTAAATATATATAATTGGTAATAAAACGACATTTATTAAATAAATATTTAAAAGGTATAAAGTTTTAATATGCAGAGGCAGAAATCATGGGGCCATTTCAACCTTTAACCAAACTTGTATTGTGTAAAAGTAGGTTGTAACATATAAACCAAAAAGTTTTCTAACTATTGAACATGTTTTACCTCCGTAAATAAACTTACTTCTCAAAAGAAGTACATTTTTAATTTTATAATTCCCGGTTAAAAGTTCTACTTTTTACGATAAGGTCCTTGGGTCAATCGGTTTTTTTTTAAATTACTCTTTTGGCTGTCTCTTTTAAAAGGAATTGAAAAAAAAATACTTGTTAAATTTAAGTGCAATTGAAAAAATAAAAAGTAATGGGATTAACCCATATAATATTTTTATGATTTTATCAAAAGCAAATTTTTTTTTTTTTTGGATAAAAATATTCTTTGTTAAATATTCATAAAAAGAAAAAATATTTTTAAGGTGAAATTTGGGTGCAAGAAACTCCTTTGTTCAAATAACTGTTCTGAGCCGGGTTGAAGGGTTATAAAGACTAAAAGATGGCGTTAAAAAAAAAAAGTTGCGCAAAAATGTGTCGCATAAAAATTAAAGACGACAACGCAGACTGTTTATTTCTCATGATATATCATCAGTTTAACAAATCGTACAATAATTATTAAATATTTTTTTACTGTTTTTAAAACCTGCTTAAACAATGCATCCACGAAATGGATTATCTGTCAGTTGAAGACGCCAAAAATTAAATTCTTTAAACTTTTATATGATTACACCTTTTCTACTTATAAAATACATTTTTAACCTCGGATCTTCTTCAGTTATTTGTCAAAATGGGGCTATTTATACCACCTCCTTGGGCAGTTTGGAAAACCCATTATTGGAACATTAACTTTGTCCCTTGGTTAATGCCAGACCCTCGGTGAACCCTAAACTTTAATTGAAGCCTTTTGATCTTTTTTACCCTAATAATAAAGATTCTGGCAAGGAAATCTAACTTGGATTCCCCCGGAACAAGAGAAGGGGGCAAGGAATATTTGAGGCTCCTCGGCCAAGCTGAAAACTAAACGCACTAAAAACCAACGGTTACTCCTTTATTACAACGATGTCGCCGGGGCCGCCGAAACATTTAGCATTCTTCAGTGAAGTAATGGCCTAACCTTGATCAATATAGCTTTAATTAAAACTTCTAATTTCAAATGGTGATTAAAACAAGTGGTGAACGGATAAGTGTGCGATTCTCCATGTAGGAACAGGTTGGGTCACCCCACTGGACGTCCTACCCAACCAGAAAACAACAATAACAATTATATTAGATAGTTATTAAATAATTCAAACATTTTAACGTTTAAACTAATCACTCATTTTTAATTATTCTCGTGGTGCATCGATTTTTTTAACATCCATAATCCATCCATAAATTAAAAGGCAACCCAGGAATGTGTATCGGTTTAAAGTTATACAACACAAATTTGTTTATTAAAATTGATGTTTAAGTTGCAAATATTTATAGTTAATTTTTTAATATTTTAAAGAAATTAGGTATGTAATATATTGTAATTAAATAAAAGGTGCAACTCACCAGTGTTACTGGTACACTAGAAACATAACGACAACGAGCGTAAAATTTGGTTATTGAGTCTACTAAAATTATTGACTTTATCCACCATCTTGTTCTTTTCTTCCATTGGTTCTTTTGGAACTTACCTCTTATCTGCATTGTCTCCCTTTAAAAGTCCAATTTTTTTTATTGCGCGAGACGGCTGTCAGGCCACCCTAATGAAAATTGGTCACTGAATCAAGACATTGGCCCAAGGTATCCAAACCGCTGCCTACCATGGACCATAGTATGTTAAAGTCACGTTTCCCAGTTCCGCTGGCCGGTGCCCTTCAAACCCGGGCACAAAGGTTTTTCATGCCTTTTTGCGGTAAAAAGGGCCCGCGGTGTTACCCCAGACGGTCCCTTAAAAACAACTCAAACTAACAATACTTTCAGCTTCAGGAAATTCAATTTCGCTCTAAAATATATCTATCTTCTGTTATCTGTACTCGAAGGTATTAACTAATTAATTTTATAAACATGGTCACAGTGTACAATTTTTTATGTTTTGGTGTGTTGGTGCTTTATAATAACAATAGCAAAAATGTTCGTTGCATCGTTTCATAATTTGAATATTGAAGCCGCAAATCAGTAGTGTAAGAGCATTGCTATGTTCGTAGCGTATTCATGCATTCGTAGTGCATTCAGTCTATGCGACGTAGCCTGCGTATTTACAGGATAAACGAGACTTAACATCTACGTCTCACGGTAGGCAGCGCGTTGGCAATACCACTATATTGCCGACGTCTATGGGCGTCGGTGACCACTTCCGTCAGGTGGGCCGACTGCAATCGTCTGCAGCGTAGGCAATAAAAAATGATAATGAATTACTTGATTTAATCATATTAGTAGTTTTTCAAATATTATTCAACTAAAGCTAATTTAGAGGCGTTTACTGAAAGCAAACTCCTATTATCAGACTCATATCTCGAAGAGAAAGTTTTTCGACCGAGATAAAGCTTCCGACCGCTTTCGCTCATAATCCATTGACAGTTTGTAAATAATGGTCTTCATTTACTATATTATCCTTTTTTCATGTTTTATTTAATAATTAATATGAAGAGATCGATATTTTACTACATAATATGAATAACATGCTAAGTGAACCGTAATAGTAGACAAAGACGTATTTCTCGTAATAGTCATAAAATCTAAACCAAGAGATGAAGTCATGTATCTTCAGGTGAAATTTCTGGTTCAAGGTCTGTTTACAATTTACATGGTTAACTCAATCATTTTAAAATTTATATCGTATCTTTTACATTATTATATTTAGGTGTAGAAGAATGACAAATTTATACAAGTAAAATTGTACATGCAAAGTATGAATGACTTTAAAACTAATCAAGTGTATTATAACATTCTGACAATAAACTTTTTGGTTCTAGGCGATGAAAGGATTTCTTATCTGGTCTGATTCTATAAAAGCTTGATATTGAGTTAAAATGCAATAAACTTCTGTTTACATGCAACTAACTTGATTCATATATTTATATTTATAAATTCACCACCTAGGTTTAAATCGCGGGAAACATAGATGAATGTTTAAATTATTTCATAACTAGCCAACATTATGGATTTATTCTTAATATACACATAGAACAATCAGACTTCTTAAAATATTCTGATTCCTATACGCATGTACTATTTATTTACTATTATAATCCTGGATAATGGGGCTGGATAATGTTTCTTCTCAAGTTTGAGATATTTTCAAATATACTACTAAAACTCTATTAGATCACTAAAACGGACATTTATTTAAACATATGTTTATATTAAATATAAAACTATAAATGAATAAAAAGTTATTATGCTAACGGAACGTTTTAATGTATGCGATTTAAAAGCCGTTCAATTTGATTTCTAAAATAGAACAACAAAAAAATACGATAAACTATATTTAGTGACAAACTGACATTAAATAAATATTTTCACTTTTATACAAAGCACAAAGGAAGTGATTAAATAAAGGTTAAATAAAGTAATTTTCTTGTAGTTTCTTAAAAGCTCAATATCTGTTTTTCAAATCAACAGCCCATATTTAGAAAGAGAAAATTATAGGCTAATTGGTAAAAAAATATATTAAAACATTACGATGCAATAGATTTTTAAATCAACATTCAATGTTAATATTTTTGGTCATATTATGATATTTTGTACTTAACAGTCTTTCAGTATTGGAAAAGGTGGATTTTAAAATTTAACAAGAAAGTGAAAACATAAAATAATCTTGGGTTACAGATTTTCGATGTTAATCATAATAACTCGAGATAATACACGAACGTTGAATATTAAGTCGGACTCGGGCTGCATTAATATGCACATAATGAAAGTAAAAAAGTTAATTCAGTACGGTGGTTTCGCAGAGTTCACAAAGAACTAAATTACTAAATAAAACTATATCATATTTACAGTAATATAAATTCATTTTGTTATATTTTATAATTTGTAATGACTTTTTACCGTAGTTGGTGGATTTTCATTCTATAAATTGTAAACTTTATTTAAATATTTCGTACATTAATTTTTTAACTAGCGATTGCTGCAGTAGTAAATCATATTTAAATAAGTCATACTGCGGTGTCGGTATTCACTGAAAATAAGTATAGCATTCATACCTACTCTATTTCCGTTTGACCTATAGGCTTTGCTTAAGATTACATGAAATTTAAAGTACATTACCGTTCCTTTTTTTAATTTATCTTTACAGTGCAGCTGGTGCAATTACAAATACGATTCAATACTGCGTAGAAAGTACTTTTCGCTCAACCGTATGTTGTCTTTGTTTACTGAAAACGTAATAGAAACGAGGTATTACGGATACGTTTTTCGAATTATTGTTTGATTCAGCGATAGATTACGTCTTTTCTTTTCATTCACTTTGTTTTTACTTCTTTTAATTTTATATCTTCTTTAATTGTTGTATCTATTTTTTGATTTCAAAATATGAATGTCAAAATGATAAGAAGCTGTATGGTTGTGTATTTAAATGAATGTAAATTACAATGGCAGTCTTATCAAAAGAGACTTCTTCTTCTTAAAGTGCGATCTCCTACCGGAGGTCAGCAATGAGTATTATATCAACGGCCGCTCTAAATAAAGAACGAGTGCTCAACCCGAACCATTCGCGGAGGTTTCTATGTTTTACGTCAGCCTGGTTTCCGGCATCCTTGAATCTTTCCTTGAATTATTAGCTGCAGGAGTAAATACTTGTCTTGTCTCATAATATGACCCAAGTATTGCAGCTTGCGTCGTTTCGCGGTGTCCAATACTTCCAATTTCTTGTCTATTATGCGTAGAACCGTCTCATTTCGCACCCTGTCCGTCCATGAAATTTTCAACATTCTCCTGTCACACCACATCTCAAATGCCTGAAAGCGCTCACACGGCTGTCAATGGTACGTAACAACCACTAATCGGACTCTGGTGAAAATCTTTAGAGAACGGTTACAAAGAAATTTACTAAGCTCAAAGAAAGCACCGCGAGTTTGCTCAATTCGACATTTTATTTCAACGCTTTGGTCTTTTTGGTCTGTCACAATACATCCAAGGTATTGTTAGAAGTGTACTGTGTCTATAGGATGGTCGTTTATACAAAAGGGACTACTCGAACCCGCCGAGTTGTAGCGGTTAACTCCACCAATATGAGAAAAAAAAACACACGACATCAGCCCCACCGGTGAGTTCGAACTTACACATCATCATCATCATCAGCCTTTGATACTCCACTGCTGGACATAGGCCTCCCCTAATACTCCCCTATCCATTAGGGGGTTTTGGACCGTATCCCACCACGCTGGTCCAATGCGGGTTGGTGGGTAGACCGACTTTTTACATGCCTATCCGACGCATGGATCATGTTACTTTTCAGACAATTGGGTGAACGGCCCAAATTGCCCTAACCAACTAGGAAACAACAATAGAAATTTGTTGAGTCCCCGCAGGAATCGAACCCACTACCTCCGGTTTCCAAAGCACACGCCCATACCACTAGGCTATGGAGGCAATTCCCATCTTCATGTGGCTAATCGGACCAAAGACCTCATTAAATCTTTTAATTGGGAAACTCTAGATCATTCTCCATACAGCCCTGATCTGGCGCCCAGGGACTACCTTTGGCCCTGCACTTGAATAAACGCCTGGGTGATCAGCGAGTTTAAGACAATAACGAAGTCAAAACATGTATGATACAGAGGTTAACAAGTCAGGCGGCAGAATTTTATGAGGAGGGTATTCAAAACTGGAGTCACGTTATTACAAGTGCCTCAATATTCACGGAAATTATGTATTATTTTTAATTTCAAAACGGTACTTCCTTAACAAACATGCATCGTCTTATTAGTCTTTGTAATTATACCTTTTTAATTATTTTAAGAAAAACAAATCTGAAGCATAATGTAAAGCTATATTAATCTTTGACTAACATAGGCTACGTTTATCCTTAGAAAAATCCATTCGAAAATATTGATATAACACGGCCAAGGTGACCATACTGTAAGTTTAAATAAAATTTTTGACATCTGATATCGGATAAGAGGGAAAACCATTTTTGCCTTGTACTTATTTTTACATTTCCTAAGATTATGATCACAGGATTTTTGTATAATCGGTTCTGTACAATTTTTCTTTAATTTTTATCGAAGACATAACTCCTCTGAGTTTGAGAGTCAGAAAATTTCAAATAAATCACAGAAAATTTTCTTATATTTTCAATTACACTTTATATATTCTATTCTTTCGGGTTACTTAGACATTCGTGTCATTTTAAAGTTCAACGTACATTTATCACGTTAGATTGGTTCTAAAGAATAAGTTCCAACTTTTATTCTCGAGTTTAAGTCAAGTTATACTGTAATGCAGTAAATGCACTGTCTTTGTCACTTCCTCGTGCAGTTACACGTTTTGATTCCTTAATCAATATGATAGACCCTTGTCTATCCCCAATTTATCGTGGATTTTTTTCGGTGACGTAACAGTACAAGGAAATCAATCAGATGATGTAAGTCATAACATACACGATTGATAATTGTATCAGGAAAACTAATCAAAAATACTTCACTGGTAATGTTTGACCACCACGATGACTTAAGAGTCCTACAAATCACATTTCAATAATATTCCCAATCGTTAATTAGACATATGCTTAATTTTATTCAATGTAAAATAAATATAATTGTATGTACAATATTATATACTCCTATTCGATAAAGCACAAATGTACGCCCAAATACTGGTTATTATTAATGGTCCATATTCCTTCACTCTGATAGTACGATGGAACGGTTAACCAAAATGACCGGAAAAAGATCAGACGCAGGACCAACTTTTTACATGCCCTACCGACGAACGGGTTATCCTACTTTACAGCAAGTTATCAGCCTGCATACCGTAACTAGCAAAAAAATGTCTTAGTCGACCTCAGAGAATCGGAAATTGAAAAAACTTATCAACACGAAATGAGGGTAACAATAATTACAGAATGGACATGAAAAAAATTTATTTGCAATTTTATTTAATTTCGCATATTTATGGTAAGATATTTTTTTTGGAAAAAATTGCGTACACATTTTATTTTACTAACTTTTTCTGTCTAATCCACAACTGCCTACATGATTATTATTGTCTTGATAATCTGATCCTAATGATATAATTTTGCTGTGGAACAAAGTTTTGAGGCAAAATTTTTGTAGTAAAGTTGAAATATCAAGCTGAGGCAAAAATATTGTTGCGAGAATATACTCCGAAAAAAGTCAGATTCAAATTAAATTATTCCTTTTTGGGAACAAATCAATACTATAGCGTATTTATTTTCGGATATACTGTTTTGACAAAGTAACCATTTATAATTTTTTCCGTTAGTATAAATAAAAATAAATCCTTTTATTTAACTATTGTACCTTAAAATTAGTTTTTTATCAATAGAAAATAACCAATAAGTTTTTCAATGTTTAATTAGTTTACATGACTTGAAGTACCAGCAATTTTGTTTTCGAATCAGATCAATAACAAGACATGGCGATATATTAAACGCATTTTCTTCTCTTTATTTATCACCTTCTCTTAGCATCTGGAAAATAATATGATAAAAAGAAATGTTACATTACTTACAGCTCCATATGGCACATTTATTTAATGATATCTATTTGCAACCATCAGCTCTGAAACTCGAGACAGTTTTTGAATGAACGTGTAAAAGTTATCTATAACAAACAGCGGGCTTAAATAATAAATTAGTTAAATAATACATTGTTTGCATATTATATATAGAAGACGTTATATACTGAGTGGTCGTAGGTTTTAAACCTGCAAACAATTTTTTTTTAATGTGGTTATCTGGTTTTATAGGGCTATATAAGCTGATCACCCCATCGTCTTTACTTATGTTTCATGCGATAAATAGGCAGGTGAAGATTTGGTACTAGTTTTAATATAATAATCATGGCGTTATTTACAGGACGACGGTAACTTTAAGTTTATTCATCTTTACTAACTAAGCCATGCAACGATTGCATTTTTCCCTATTGTTCAGATGTAAATCGTTCTGCGAGCTTACCCTGCTATAACTGTGTAAAATGGCTAGAAAAAGTGTTAATATTTATGTGTATGTGTATGTTAAACAAGTGTTCTCTACACTTGTTTCTGAAATTCTATAATAATATAATTATAGGAATATTTTTATCTTAGTCGATTTTCTAGACAGTTTTCTTAAGTTTTAATATAGTGTGCTTAATAATAATCGCCACTGACACTTTGTTATTATTACTATAAACACAAAATATACTTTTTTTTTATTGCCAACGCAGGCAGACGAGCAGTCAAGCCACCTGATGGAAGTAGTCACCGACACCCATAGACATTATATACTGATATCACTAACGTGATGCCTAACGTGAGACATAGAATGTTAAGACTCGTTTAGCCAGTAAATACGCTGGCTATGGTGCCCTACAAACCGGAACACAGTAGTGTTTTCACATTACTGGTTTGCGGTAGAAATAGGCACCGTAGTGGTACCCACCCAGACGGTCCCATGAAAACAGGGAACCTACCACCGGTATTCTTAATACCTTTTAGAAATAAATTAATATCTTATAATTAATCTTACAATGGTGAATCATTAGCAGTTTTGGTTTAAAATTAAAAAGTATATCATCATTATCAGCAGCAGTAGCAGCCTTTATTCATCCACTGCTGGACGTAGGCCATTTTCAATGACAGCCAAGATGTTGGGTCCCTTGCTACTCGCTGCAACCTAAACCAGCTACTGCACGGAGATCAACATCCCACATTTATGGATCGCCCTACGCTCCACTTTCCCAAAAGCGGCCTTTACTCCAGAACCCTATTGGCCCATCGGCCCACTGCAACTTTAATGAGCTTATCCTTTGCACTATGTCGGTGACTTTAGTTATTGATAAATTCGTTACGAATTTTGAATAGATTTTATTTAAAAAGTATGTACTAAATGGAAACTAAAAAGTATAAAAACTGTACTACATTAGCTTATTTTTGATAAAAATATATAAAAGGTGTATTTTAGTGGTGTTCTAAGCACTATCATTAAAAAAATAATAAGTAAATTATCAAATCATTCAAATTCTCAAAATATTACATACCGAATAATAAATTTCCATTCCGATTTTTATGCTCAAACATAGCGACTTCTCTTTGTCTACTCGTACAGAGCAGTTTTACTTATTTCATTTCATGAACTTGGAACTTCACGGCTTAATACAATGCTTTGCTTAGTCGAGATGTAGTTTGTGTGCATCAACTTTTCCAGTCCAGCTAGTTATCTGATTTGTTAAACGTACCATTACGTGTATCTCCAGGACTCAAGCGCTATAATGTCCTAAAAAAAGTTTATTAAATTGATTGATTTTTTATGTAAATGAGAATAAAATGTCAGTTTCAACTTTGACTTTGGCTGCAATGAACAACAATGGCTATTTTATCTTTTTTTAAAGCAAGGATGTTATGCCTCAAGAGTCATATCTATGGAATCTATGGAAAAGCAATGGCGTTAATTCCGTTACTACCTCTAAACTAAGTCTAACTATATGCACAACAAAGTTCTGCAACATTTATACAGGGTGTCCCAGAAGTCACGCACTTCCTGTGAGGGATCGGAAAAGGACATTATTCTGAGACGAAAAGTCCTTAGCCATTTTCAATCAGACGCATAGATAATTAATTATTAATTAATGAAAGTGACCAATCAGGAGCGCGCTACAGAAGAATAAAAAGTTGAGGGCTCTGGGTGGGTGTGACTGAATTTTATTTTCATTTGGAAAATTGAGACAATTTAAATAAAAAATTTAGTAGCGAAGGTCAGTTAGAGGCTCCAAGGATGTGAATAAATTTTTATTTTTATTTGGGAAATTGAGCACTTTTGATTTGGTTAAAAATGAGTAGTGAGTATCAGTTAGAGGCTCTTGGGCCGTGATGAATTTGGATTTTTATTTAAAATAATTAGACAAATTTTGATTAAAAATAAGTAGCAAGGGTCAAGCAGAGTCACTTAGCGGCTATGGCTGAATTTTGATTTTTATTTATAATAATAAGACAAATTTTTATTAAAAAATAAGTAGCAAGGGTCAGTTTAAGGCAACAAATGGAATATGTCCACATTCAATCGAGTAAATGCTCAAAGTGTTGTCCGTTTTCTGAAGACAGAGCTGGCATCGTCTTGAGAAGATTTTTCCGGACAGTTTCAAGCGTTTCCGGAGTGACTGTTGTCTGAGCCGCATGAATCTAAAGTGACGGTCTCCATTTGGTTCTGGGGCTCATCGAAGTAGACCATTTCTTTGAAATTTCCCCACAAGAAGTCCAGTGGCGTCAGTCAGGTGATCTCGGGCCACCTTCGTGGTCCGTTTCTTCCCAATCAACACTGAGGGTAAACTCCGTTGAGGAAATCTCGCACTGTTCCAGCATAGTGACTCGGTGCTCCATCATGCTGAAACCATGTTGGCTGCTCATTTACTTCACCAAGTAGTCGAGGAAGTTCGTCACGCAGGAATGTTAGGTATTTGGTGCTCTGTAATAAGGAGAATTCATGGTTTGTTGTAGGAAACTAGGAACTAGGTACATGGAAGTGGTGAATTGAGTTAAGGAATATTTATGACGACGAGGACGACGAGGACGACGTAACTAACTATGAAAAGCAATGATTCCATTAAAATACAAAAATCACTATCGTAAAACAGGCTCAATGTTTATGAATGATAATAGCTTCAATTAATTTCTAAAAGATTCAATTCAAATCCCTAACACTCAAGGATTTTACTTGTGTATTCAAATCTTAACTTAGTCCATTGTTTCGGGTAATTCGTAAAGAATTCGTGGTCGCTGATGATTCCACCCAAACATTAATCTTCCATTTTTTGGAAGTGTACGGTCCACCGTCATGTGCGGATTTTCTTCTGCATACCATGGCTAGTTATGCTGATTGAACACCCTCCGAGTAAAGAGTGATTCATCAGTCCACATATATTCCCGTAAAAATTTGGATCCGCATCGTTAGAGTCAAGAATAAACCTGACAGAAGTCCATTCGCAAGCGATAATCTGTGTCTTCTAACTTTTGCACTTTTCTTTTGTGGTAAGGGTGCATCTTTCTCAGTGCGAATAATACGATTGACTGTGGAGCGTGGAATGTGAATCTCACGTTCAACCCGTCTCGTACTCTTACTGGATCTGCTGACGGATAGCAGCGAGAACGCGCTCTTCAATGCGAACGTACCGAACGTCACGAGGTCGACCGACTCGCTCGACGTTGCTGGGCATCAAATTGCCGGATTCGCGACAACGATGAATCGCGCGAGGATGACGTTTTATCCGGATAGCTGTCACGATTCGAAATCTCTCTCGATAAACGCGTGCAGCCAATACAGCATTGCGATTACACTCGCCATAGAGAATAAGCATCTCGGTATAATCAGTAGAAGTATAAACTATTATAAAGTTGTTCGTTGACAGAAAATTCAGAAACGACTGACAACGAAAACAGTAAGCAAGAGAAGGGAAGAAAACAAATGAAATCGCAAAACAAAGCGTAACCATGATAAATCAACTGACGGAACTCTCTCGGTTCGTCTGAGTCCATCGGTATTTAGTTTCATCAATAAAACAAAATAAAAATTCAGCTAACAGCCGCCCAGTGCTCTTCACTGGTGCTCTGTAACTGACCTTCACACTAATTTTTTGATAAAATTGCCTCAATTTTCCAAATAAAATAAAATTCAGTCACACCCGCCCAGAGCCTCAACTGTTTATTCTTCTGTAGGCGCTCCTGATTGGTCACTTTCATCAATTAATAATTAATTATCATGCGTCTTGATTGAAAATGGCTAAGGACTTTTCGTCTCAGAATAATGTCCTTCCGATCCCTACAAGGAAGTGCGTGACTTCTGGGACACCCTGTATAAATATATCAATATTTATATTAACATTACTATCAATAGTATTTATCACTGCAGCAATTGTTTCTACTCGTTTCAGGATTAAAAAAGTTGCCACGAGTTTTACTTACTAATAGAAAACTCATTTGTTTTATTTTTAAATTGTTTAGCATACAATCGTGCAATTCATTATTTCATAATTGCTTTAACAATATGCCCTGATTTTTTGAATTTGCAGTAGTAGTAGCACCCATAGGTGAAAAATATTAATAAAAAAAAACACTTTTACAAACTCGCAAAATAACACGAATTTGAGCTTACATTTTATGCACATACCAAAATTTAATCTGAATGCGTTGACAGAACATATTACGCTCAGAGGTAGAGCACATGTGCGATATTGTCGAAATATACCATGTTTTGTTCGCCGGAAGCGAAAAAATGTACATTTGTTCATGGCAAAATACCATAAATATGTGATAAAATTCTTCATATATAAAAGTATATCATTTGAATATACTAAACTTTCAATTAATATGACATTTCCTCTGTTATTATAAAGCTGACATCTATGCAACCCAGCCCCCCCTTTTTCAAAGTTTTAGGGCAGATCGACCTCAACAAGCAGACGAAAGTAGTTATCTATGTATTCGATGATTATGATTCAGTTAATCTGAAGTCACTAACAACCCGTAACTATTACTATTAAAAAATAATTTCAACTTTTGACGCCTTTTGATACTAATGGAAGTGCAGTGTAAGGACATAATATTAATTTTTTTCTTACGTAAACTATTTCTTAAGCAAATTTGTTACGCTTTTCACAAATTAGTAAAGATTTTTTTTTGTTTATATCATAGTGTTAACCCTTGTCTAAGAATGCTACTCTCAGTTGATTGGTCACGCTGAGTGACAGCTGACGTGACGCGGGACGGAAATGAGATTTTAGACGAAAGACTCCTTGAATGTCGCTGTAATATAAGAACTGACATTAAAAGAAATAAAACTTTTGAAATTGAAGTTACGAAACAACACTGTATTTTTTCTGTTGTTATTTTATATACTTTGTAACGATATTATACCTAACGTTTTAATATATAACTGAGACCCACAAAAGTTTTTTCTCAATTTACGTTGCAATTAACATTAGAAAATGTCGTGGCACAATTTTCGCATTACGAACATAAACTTAACGACATTTACCTTCTATCTCCTATTTGTTGGTAAGAGCATATAGGTACAATTAAGATACATATTTCCATTATACGTATCCCAACGGTCATTGCGGCGCATGCTGGAAATGGTTGCAGATGGAAGATATATTCCCAAATACTCGACACCGTGTTATCTGGAATCTTGGAATCGATTTTTCTGGAATAAAACGTAGCCTGCGTTATTTTAGGATAATATAGCTTTTAAGTAGCATAAATATATTTCAAATAGGTTCTGTAGTTTCATAACCTATACAAAACAAACATTTTTTTCTTTTATGTAACATTTGTACTTGATAAAATATTCAATTGTTTAGCTTTGTTTTTTTATATATTCTATTAAGAACTTCTTAACAAGCATACTTCTATACGTTCTCTCTAACTTTCGTGTTAATGTTTTAAGTAAGAACATCAATACTCTTAACTGTAAACAAATCAGATTCAACTTTAATCAGATCAGAGAGATAGGCATAGTATATATATAAATCTAACAATTGCGAGCAGTACATCACGTTCATACTCAACTTCTCTTGTATTTCCAGTAAATAAAGAACGCTTACTTCTGAAAGAACACCACGCTCTTTGCAATAGCGTAATGCACTCTCGTATTTATAGTTTCACAAACATAAACTGAATAAGGATTGAATTGTGTTTCAAATGAATTTTTACTATTACAATAATAGTAAGAACGTACTAGTCTACTATTATTTTAATAATAGTAGAAAAATAGTAGTAAATAATAATTCTTGGTTAAATAAGTAGTAATTATTTTCTTAAAAATAATAACTAATTGCAATATGTAAATTTATTATACGTTAAATATTTGAGTTATTTTACTAAAACTCAGACTCTCCGCATTTCATTATTACCATGTTACTAAATTCTATGCAATAACTTTCAGAAGAAAAATGATAGCAAAAATGTACAATAAAAAATGGAAGCCAGGAAGTTAAATCAAACAATTTAAAGCAATTCGTTTTAAAAAGGGAACAAGTAATTAATTAAAAAAAATACGCGATAGTGAAGTTTTGTTAAACTTCATGATAATACTACCTTCAATGTTTTTTATTTTTATTTAATCTTTTGCACAAAATTATGTACATAGATGAGCTTAATGCCTTAGGCATTGTGTAACACCCGACCTTTAGATAGTTTTGAGAAGTCGAATAAGGTGCACAAGTATAAATTGACGAATATTAACAGAAACATAGGGAATCTCATGAAGTATTATATAAGCTTATGTTAAAAAGAACAGTATTTCTTTATAATATCTATATAATCGATTATTTAAAGTACAATAATACAATAAATAATACTATAAAAAGTAATGCATGTATATATATATATATATATATATATATATATATACATGTCAATTTACATAATTTTACGTACACATACAAATAAATAAATAAATATATACAATATATAAGGAAAAAATACACAAAACTTAACAATCTACTGACAGATGTAACTGCATCAGAGCACAGGGCTCAAGCACTTTAAAGAGGAAAGAAGAATAGAGATGGGACGATAATGTGCACGTACAGTCGGATTTGACTTTTTGGGAAGTGGATGGACAAATGCTTAACGCCACAGTAATGACCCAGCGGATAAAGATAAATTAATAATGTGCGTAATTGCAGGAACAATGTAGTCAAGGATGGGAATAATCATACGTCTACCTAAGTTGTCACAACCCACAGCGTTAGACTTAATTCGAAGGATAGCTTTTCTGGTTTCCTCAGTAGACACTGGCGAGAAATAAAACATGCAACAACGGGTTTACGAAATCTGGCCACAGGAACGCCTGACAGGATCTGCTAGTATATTTATCATCATCATCATAATCAGCCTCTATCAGTCCACTGCTGTACATAGACCTATTTAATTGAACGCCAAGACAGTCGATATACTGCTACTCGCTGCCAACTTGATCCGGCTTCTGCACGGAAATCGCCGTCCCTCCTGGTCGGGGTTCGACCAACACTCCGTTTTCCTGAAAGTTGCCTCCACTCTGGAACTCCATGGGCCCATCGGACATCCGTTACCGACATCTTTGAGAGTAACACCATCGACATTACCCCGACACGGGAGAACGTGTTCGATGAACATTTCTTTCGTCTTGTCCAAGTTTATTCTGAGTCCGATACGTCGGGACAATTTATTCAAGCTATGCAACATCTCCTGCAGACACTCCAAGGACTCGGCCAATATGACGATATCGTCAGCGAAACGGAGGAGTGAAAGGTCGGTTATAAGGTTCTGGTTCTGTTCAGGTTTACCATATATGTAACCATAAATTTATAGTGTAGTTTTAGTAAACAAAGTCGAATAGTAAAATATAACAATATATTAAAGCGGTTTAAGTTTTTAAAATTTAATTTCATGTTACAATTAGAATGTACTCGAATGTGTCGTTCAATTTAAATTGCAGTGTGTGTTGTTGCTAGTGATCACAAAGTACACATAAATGTGGTTCTTCTAGTAAAAGTTTTAAGTCACAAACATGAAAGAAATAATAAATGGTTACGTTCATTCCTAAAAAAGAACAAGTTGATGGAATAAGGAAAAATTCTCAATCGTAAAATCAAGAAATGCTCGGAGCTATTTCCTTGCGAAGAAACTTCTTACATTTATTACATGTTATTTCGAGATCAGTATCACAACAGTAGACATTTTGAATTAATTAATCGAAATAAAATAGGGTTAAATTTTATTTATTGTAACAAGAAAGAATTTAGAAAATTTTATTTACTTTTAAAAAAAAAAAATATATTTTAAAAAATCTATAGACGACCACTTTCCCGTTGAAATTCGAAGCCAAGTTTTGAACAACTGAACGAATTTTCATTAACTATAGAATTCATTCTTTTAAACACACGTAAATCATCTTTAGTACAAGAAAACTACATTTATATCTCTGTTCGGGAGCCATGCCGCCACAGAAAAAGATTAAACTTCTAACACTCCTTTTTGTGTCGGGGGTTAAAAGTATTTAATGTACTTTAAGCATATCGGTCCACTATCAAACAAACACTCCAACAAATTCTTATAATAATCTACAAATGTCAACATATATGTATAAAATATACGCCACCACTAACATTTACGTAAAAATGTTACAATTATAAAGTTAATTTTCAAATTGACGCTTTTGATGTCGCAGAATTAAGAACCGCGCCTCTTAAGTTAGCCTTGTATTCAGTTATTGGTTAGATTATTACTTTGTAATATCAATAACAAACATCAACAAACAAGCTTACCGTAATAAAACGACAAACACCTGCAACCAATACTTTATATTTTTTATTGTTGTTTGTTTAGTGTTAATCTAAGATAATTTAGCATTTGATAGCAATTGGGTTTTAGGTTTAAGAAATAATTGTTATTGGATCTACGTTCTGTCTTCAGTTAATTAATTGAACGTGCATTCTATATGTCTCCTCGTTTAAATTATTACAGCTTTTACAGCAGTTTGAGTGTAACCATGTAGTGTCATTGTTATTAGTTCATTATTTCTCATTTGGTCAATTATTTTATTCATGGCACTAATTTAGTTAGGTCCTTCTAAGTTTTTAGGGTTTCTACATTTGGTGATCATCTTATTTTAACATCTGACTCACTGCGAGTTCTTTAAAAAGTCTCCGCAATTGAAACCTAAACAAAATCACAGTTATTGAAGGTAAAGAAAATTGAGATAATTTATATCGCCTTGTAAAAACGTGTTTGACGTCTCACCATTATGAAGTTTTGGACTATTATACATCACACTGGTCCAATGCGGGTTGGTGGGTGGTTTGTCAGAGTATCATCCGGTTTTCGGCAGGGTTTTGCGGCGTCGGGATGTGACGACCCCACCGCCCACTAGTGCTGTTGTACACCCCAGTCCGGGATGCACAACAGCACTAGTGCAGTCAGTCGACCGAATGATGGCGGTCAAACCATCACGAGCCGTTAGAGGCTTCTGCTGGTGGTAGGACTCTGTCCAGCTGGCTAGCGACCACCCTTCAACTAAAGTCGGCTGCCAAGCAGCTTTGCTGTGTTCCGGTCGTTGGGTTAAAGAGCCAGTTATCTCCCCATCCTTACCTTTCCCTTCCTAAGGTGGACTGCGAAGTCTTTGCTACTCGGAACATGCGTTATGAAGGTCTCAGTCAGCACTACGGGCATGATAGGTTGGCACGGGGCCCTGGGAAACCCGGTGAAACGGTTAACCGCCGGCCGCCCGTCGGTCAGTAGGGGACCTGAACCCGGGGAACCGCTCGCTTCCTCCATCTCGGGAAGCTGTCCCGCCAAGCGGCGTAAAAACCCTGCCGCTCATGTGTAGCCGCTACCCCGGAGTGGAGAACCGGTGCGGAGATTGTGGCTACACGCAGGGGGGACCGGGGGCCCTTCCGTGCCCCGTGCCAGCTCCTCACATTACCCGAGTATCTGCTGAGTACTACACTTCGGTCTCTTTTTGAAGTATCACCGAGCCTTGTTGATCATATTCCTGCCTTATACAGTTTTAACTCGTTATTTACCATGGCCCGAAATAAAAGAAAGAAAAACGTTTTACGGCGGCCCCTTTATCCACATTCAAAGTGGATTTCAGCAAAATTACTGTAATGCACAGCAACTTAAACGCCATCCACCACCACCTTAAGACGGCGCAGCCTGCTCTTCTCTTTTTAACGAAGACACAAAGATCTACTCCGGACGACATCTCCTACCTTAAATACCCTATATCCTAGAGCACGCTTTTGTGCGTAAAGCCGGGGTATGCCTGTTCGTTCGGGATGATGTTTGCTGTTGCCGCCTTCGGGACCTTGAACGTTGGGATCGGTCCGTCTTGTGGGTCCGCACGGATGATGGTGGCCACACCCGCGTCTACTCGTGCCTGTACAGATCCCATAGCGGTGATACGGAGGCAGCTCGACTATTCGAGTATCTCCAAGAGGCTACTGACCACGTCCTTGAACAGTTTCTGGCAGCAGGTGGTGATCTTAGGTGACTTTAACGCTCATCATCAGGAGTGGTTGGAGTCGCAGACCACTGACCTCACGTGGAGTATTGTTCCCATCTCTGGGCCGATGCCCCTAAGTATCAGCTGCTTCCACTTAACTCCCTGCAAAAACGAGCCGTTCGAATCGTCGGCGATCCAATACTCACGGACAGGCTTGAACCTCTAAGCCCACGGAGAGATATTGGCTCTCTTTGTGTGTTCTTTCCTTTGCAGCCAAGGAAGATTCGCGGGGGAAGAGGATAATGGTATTCCGCGGGCCACTGTCCCTATCCTCTTTATCTTAACTTTTTATTTAGCATTCAAAAATTTTGCATCGTTAACTCTCATTTAAACATGAAAAGTATGAGAAAACTTTTCTCATTAGGAATCTTAGCAAAAGAAGTTTCCATAAAAAAATCATTATGGCATTCTAGAGATAGTTAAATCAAAGAAAATAATCACTCTGCAGGCGTTATTTCATAATTTCCAATTGCTTAATTTATTCAAAATTCTTATACGCTTCGGTATAAATAAGTAAACTGCTCCTAACTAGCAATGTTAAGTCAAGTACAATTAATCATTTTACGTGCCCATCCGACGCATGGATCATCTTACAGTTCAGACAATTGGGTGATCGGCCCAAATTGCCCTAACCAACTAGGAAACAACAATGAAAATTTGTTGAGTCCCCGCAGGATTCGAACCCACGACCTCCAGTTTCTAAAGCACACGCCCACACCTAGTGGTATGGACGTGTGCTTTAGAAAAGCTATGGAGGCAGTTAGTCAAGTACAAGTCTTTTACAATTTTTATTCAAATGCTTTTTAAATTTTCTATTCAAATGTTTGTCAAGAATGCTGTCACCGGTTCGGGAAGGGATGCCTCTGACCTGAGTAGAACCAGCGAAAAAAACTCAGCGGGACTATATTTTGTCATCTTCGACAATGATACTGAGACATGGTCCTTCACTGCCGGCCGTATGAAGAAGCTCCAAGTCACTCAGCGAGCTATGGAGCGGGCTATGCTCGGTATTTCTGTGGGTGATAAAGTGCGTAACGCAGCCATCCGCAGAAGAACCATGGTAACCGACATAGCCCGCAAAATTAGCAAGCTGAAGTGGCAATGGGCCGGCCACTTAGCTCGTAGAACCGATAACCGTTAGGGAATAAAGGTTCTCGAGTGGCAGCCTCGTACTGGCCATCGCAGTGACGGACGACCCCCCACCAAATGGAGTGACGACCTGTGGAAATGTGCAGGAGGTCGGTGGATGCAGGTGGCACAGCATCGTACCTCTTGGCGACTTATGGGGGAGGCCTATGCTCAACAGTGGGCTTTGACAGGCTGAAAAGACGACGACCACGACAACGACGACAATGAGATTGCTACCATAAATAAATTTAAGTGTATAAAATACATTATTGAAATACACCAGGAGGGAGCATTCCATTACCAAATTGTATTATGATTTAAAAACTCAATTACATTGTAATAACCTTTAACACACAAACGTTCCTACATAATTACTTATTATATATTTTATAACATCTGTTAAAATCTATTAGACTACGTGAAGATGTACTTTATAAGTTGCTTTGCATTATTATCACAATTATTTCGTGAAAATTTTTATTCAATCCTCGTTTTAATGTTTAAAAATAGTTATAAGCGATAAATCCATTCATAAACAATTTTTATAAGAACATTTTTAATATATTAAATTTTGAATTCTGTTAGCATTTGGGTAACAAACAAACAATATTTCTTTATCATTTAGTTTTATAAGTTAGTACCAATAATTGCGTCACCACTTGTATTTGTCGTCTAAAAATCTAATCATATAACCAGTATTCAATATTATATTCCTTAGAAAAATTATTTGTCGCGAGTTTCTTTTGATCTTTCTCTTGAATGAGATTAAGTGTTGGCAAAGACGCATACTTTGGGCTGCAAAGCAACCAAACCAGTCGATATTGAATAAAGCTAACATAACGATAGTAATGAAACTGTAAAATGTTACAGAAACAAACCGTGAACTTCTTCGGACACATTAGCAATGCGTCAGCATTGATGACAGACATTAGAAATTGATGAGAGACTTGGAAAAGAAGGTCACCTACTAGATAGTCTAACGCGGGAAAGATTGCTGTTGTACAATATTATGCACCAGGTTACTCACACTACTTATAACCACATCAAGTTGAAGATCTCCATTAGTGAGGTAATAACGGAAAAGACGAAAACTGAAAAGTTATAGTTCTCATTTAAAATTTATAGTCTGCCCGTGATCATGGATGCTGGAAAGAATCCGAAACGTCGGGAATAAATATATTTAAGTAACTCGGAAAAACCGTAAAGTAGTGGATTTGATATGTATAATAATCGTTATTAGAATCTACTAATAGTAGTATTTTACTATTGAAATTACCTACACGCTTTGAAAAGTAAGTTTTTGTAACACAGTTACGCTATCTATATAAAATAGCAACCTCCAAGTACATACATATAAATTATTTATACTTCGGTCGACTCGATTACGAGCGGAACAACGAGCAGAACTTTCATGTTTGTCATGCTCAAGGAGTATTTTGTACATTTGCCAACGCCCATCAAGTGGAATATTTATGGTTTGAGGATGGCACAAGATCCATTTTGTATATTACATATGTAACTGCCGTTGTAGCTTGTTGAATATACACGAAGTGAATTGCAAATACAAAATGTCGTTGCGTGTTAATACTCAAATACGAATGTAAAAAAATATGTATTCTTCCTCAAGGTTATTTATATTTAATTATTTAATAAATAATGATTAGACATCAGCCAAATTATTTAAAAGAATACTATTGAATTTTATTTATTGGTAATGCTTTTAATTTAAACTGTTTATACTAGATCTTTTAAGAATATTTAAGGTTTTTCTATAAATTTTTCGGATAACATTTTTTTATAGGTCAACATTCATTACTGTTATACAAAATTTGAGTACATATCAATAACACAGTACATATTATATTTGTAAAGTATGTCAGTGTGTATTATCATGAAAATATTTAATAATTTGTTTAAACTTCCTGCGCTGAAACGATTTAAGAAGAGTAACGAAGATTAATGCAATTATTTTAATTAAGAGGAAGCGAGTGCTTATTCACCTTAACAAAATATTAAATTTATCATATTGCATATTTGTGTCGATATAAAAAATTAAATCAATATTTGTTATATTTTAAAATTTTATTATTTGAAATAATATAATAATATATTTAATTTTAAATAATATAATATTTTTTAAAACTAAAGTTAAGACAACACTAATTTCTTGCAATTCGCGAATACTAAAATTGATTTAATAAAAGACCTTTAGGATTTTATCGCCTTTCATTACTTTTACAATATTCCCAAAGTATGTGATACTTTGCAGGATTTATGGTCACCGACAGGCTAAGGTGTTATTTGTCAGATTTTTTTACCCGGCCATCGTCATTCCTTTGTTTTTTTTTATCCGTTTTATGCATACCGAGATTATGGTATCTTGAAGTCTAGCAGTAATTGTATGCTTGGGTTTAATTTTGTGAATAATTAGATTCCAAGCAGGTGGTAACACACATACACCCCTATCCATAAGGGGGTTTTGGACCGTATCCCACCACGCTGGTCCAATGCGGGTTGGTGGGTAAACCAACTTTTTACGTGCCCATTCGGCACATGGATCATCTAATTATTTCTATCGCTTGCGCGAATATTATACATTATTAAATAAAATAAAAGACCCAACAAGTCGGCAGTGTGTGACCATACTTTAAATCGCCCAAGCCATTACATCAGATTTGATCGACCACAAATCCTCGCTTAAGAACACCGATTCCTACCAAGGATGATTTGTGAGGCTATTGAGATTAGAAAACATCCAAATTTCGATAGAGAAGATGTTTGGGTTCTACCACCTGCTTGGGATCCCATAATTAATAAATTAAATTTTAAACCCAAGCATAATACCACTGCTGGCTGTAATGATAAAACCAGTTCATTTGCATAAGTCGGAGTACAGACTAAAAATAATTAATTAAAATTAAGATCTGGAAACCCCGCTTCAGCACTGGCAACAAGACGCATGACATTTCAGTCTAACCCGTGACCACGGCCGCTGGAAAGTGTTCGAAACGTCGGGAATTTAAAATGTAAAATAAACGCGATAAAATCCATGGATAATCTACCTTTTCAGAAAATTGGGTGATAAGTCTAAATTGCCCTAACCAACTAGAAAACAACAATGAAATTTGTTTAGTCTCCGCAGTATTCGAACCCACGACCTACGGTTTCTAAAGCACACGCCCTTACCATTAGGCTATGGAGCTAAAAAATAAAGGTATAGCCTTGATTTTAGAATAATTAATTTAGAATAATATGCAATAAGGGTCTCCAAATCTCTTGTTTATTTGCATTAAGATGAATACTTTTATTTAAATCTTTGTCTATATAAAATAATTATGCCTCTATCCTTCAGAATAGCACAGAATAGCAGTGTCTGTATTTGATTTATATGCATCGTCAGTCTTACTCGGATTTAAAGAGCGTAAATTTTCCCCGACGAGTGCAAAAAAAGTTTAAATTTTCAAATACTTTCTTTCTTATTGCAATATTGCAAAATAAAAGCATTATTAAATGAACGTTTAAGTTCATTCTGTCGTTATGTTTTTTTTCTTCCAATAAAACCAATGTAAATAAATTTAGGATTTTTTTTTGTGCAGGAAATGAGTAATGATTTAGGGCGTGATTTCATTAATATTACATACCGCTTATTTTTCTTTAATTATAATTGTTATGTTATATCTTATTTAAAAATTAAAGTGTATTCTATTATAACTGTACTTAAATCCTTAGCAATATTAATCGCGTCTCAGGTAGTCAGCTCGTGAAAACTTAATTTAAGTTTTAAGCTAAATTAATGGATGATGATCGTCACTAATTACCCCTTTCTTTATACTTTGCGTATTTAATTGGGTGCGTATACTACTCAGTGGATGTTTTAATGTCAAAACATGGTCATAACTACATACGGCCGTGTCCATGACACATCAACACCCGATTGTTTTTCCAAGTTATTTAATTTGTTTCCTTGCATGCTCTTCGCGACAACTGAAATTTGTAAGAGATGACGAAGCTTCAAAAAATTGTACGTAAAAGTCATTATAATAATTTCATATTTAAAGATACGCGAATAAACTAAGCTCCGTAGCGTATGCTATCCAGAGAATCAGACATTCCACTTACGTGAAAATAGCCCCTTATCGTATAGCCACGTATCGCACAGCGAACGTAGTGTAAATTACACCACCCACCCACGTGGCATTTATTTACACCGTGGGACCTTGCATAATAGTTGACTTAAATTCTAGGCAAAATTAATAAATGCTGTCCGACCTCGGCCTCAATTTTGAGAAATACAAGGACAAACCGGCCCACTGTGGCTCTGAAAAATGAAAGCGGAAAATTGTTAAATCCGCGTCATATCGCGCCACGACACCCGACGTCACGTCCGCGGCAGAGCATTTGGAAGATTCCGACACAGTTACTGAGGACTCTCCTGAGTCTACCCCTACTCCATCGTCCGAATCCGAAATGGATGTCGAGACAGAATTTGAGGCCAAGGAAGCCTACGACAGTGACGCAGGAGGATTTCTCCCGGTGAATTCGCGCAAAAAGCGCAAGAATAGGCCCACACCGGCGTCCTCGCCATCATCAGATCCGCCTGTCAAAGCGCCGAAATCATCTGCCGACGATCTCTCGGCCGCAAGGCCCGCCTCTTCGTCCTCAGAGCCAAAGCAAGCCGCTTCACGGCCTACGTGTTCAAGCGCTGCATCTCATCCAATTACCTCCGCCGCTTTATGGCCATCTACAAACGCTGCCACAAAGACAACCACCTCCGCCGCTTCACAGCCACCACCAACCGTCTCACCTAGCGACAAAAAACCGCCGCCACTATATATCCGATCCAAGAAAAAGTGGGCTGAACTACGGTCGGCTCTCCCAATAAATACAAATTCACAGCAATCGGTCTCTCCAAGGGATAAAATTACAACTTGAATCAGTAGAAACACATCGCAATGTAATGTCGTACCTCCAAAAGAACGACTTTTGTTATCATACTTACCCGCTCCCGGAAGAGCGCGTATTTCGTACAGTTGTCAAAGGATTGCCGAAGAAGATGGCAACCCAGGACATCAGAGATTACATCAAAGCCCGGGCCATACCTATTTACTCGGCCATAAAGCTTCACCATCACAAGACTAGGAAATCTTACAATGTGGTCCTTCTGACCCTAGAGCCCTCCCCAGAGGGCAAAAAGGCCTAAGAACTCCGTCATATTTGCGATATCACTCGCATCACCTTTGATGCACCTCGCTCGAACGGACTCTCCGTGCAGTGTCACAACTTCCAAATGTACGGGCCCTCGACCCGTAATTGTCACGCTCACTTCAATGTACGGGCCCTCGACCCGTAATTGTCACGCTCACTTCAAATGTCTCGACAAACACGGCACCCCTGACATGTCCGCGTCCCAAGGACAAATACACTCTGCTCACCTTTGAGCCGCTGGCATGCGTCAACTGCCTAAATCCTGGCCATACGGCAAATTACCTAGGTTGCAGTAATATACAATAGTTCTTAGAAACTTATCGATAAATGTCTCTGTGAGATAGGATATGGGTAATAGAAAGTTATTACAAAAATAGAGAAATATAAAAAGAAAACCTGTTGCGTCATACGCGCATAAGCGGGCTGGTGAAAGAATATAATAATAATAAACAAAAATGATATTGATTTCATTAATTTCTAAAACTTTTGTAAAGTTATCCCGCTCGATAACTATCAATTATTATCACTTGGTAAGTGAGTGGAACTATTTATCATATTAAATTATTTACATGGCAACGTTTGCAAGGCCAGCTAGTGTTATAAATTATAGCTTATACCTCGCTCCAATGTATATGCTATATTATTGTGTATTTTCATTAAAATCTCATTGAGTAAATTTAAAAAAGTTGTTGATTGTGTTTGAATTTGATTCTCAGATAATAGATAACAATATGTCCTTTAAGCATTGTATTATGTCTAATTATTGATAATCGTGATTTTTTAAAAATTTACGTATGTTGATTTACAATATTTATGCATACGCAAGTTTTACAATACCGCCTCCGTAGCCTAGTGGTAAGGGCGTGTGCTTTAGAAGCGTGGTGTGATACGGTTCCGAAAACCACTTAATGGAGAAGTCGTGCATTAGGGAGGGCCGATGTCTAGCAGTCAACTAACACAGGCTAATAATATTTACTGTAAAACACCAAAAAATTAGATATTACCTTTGGATCTGGTACCCCGGGAAGGGTTTTGAAACGACTGGTATAATTTTGAAGTAATTAAATAAAATGAATATAACTAAAATTAAACTATGTAGAGTATTCGCGTAAGCAACAGAAAGTACTACGATATTAAGAACAGTTATAGAATACAACGTAATGGAAATACATAACCCATACACGCCTCACACACAGTGTAGTGGCATAGTTAGAGCTCCTAGTTGCTATTTCTCTCTAATAATAATCTATCTGTATAATAGTAGATGTCAATGCTCTGAAAAAATTGTCTGAGTAGAGCTTCTGTAACAAAGCACCATTTTCGCACGTTTTGTTCATGAGTAATGATTTAGATGCTTTAGTTTTATAGCAATACTTTACAAAATAGATAGTTGGGAATATTATTTTAACACTTATACTAAAATGCATTTTGTTTTTTATAAAGAAAGAGAAAATTTTCATTGTTCATCTTTTGTTATGATTTAATATGCATGGTCCTTCTTGTTAATGGCCTATTCTCTCTTTCAGCGAACGTCTCGAAAAATGCAGGCTACTTGTTATCATTTGTTATTTAGACACTGTTAAAATGCACGAGCATTTTTAACGACACTGCGAGATACATTGCAACTGCGACGCTAACAAAACACTTGCAAAGCAAGCTGCAAAATAAGCACAAACATTACATTTTACAGCGAAATATAAAATATCGTAATAATAAGAATATATCACAAAAATATATGTATTATAAAACCTTCTATTCGTTTATCATTTTTTGACAATATGTTATTTATTCTGTTAAAAAGCGGTGGTTTCTTTTTAAGAAGGACCGTCAAGGGTAATACCACCACCGTACCTAATTTCTGCTGCAAATCAGAAGTGTTCAGACACGTCAGGACGTCACACTTACTACTGATAAGAATAATTACAAAGGCTAAACCATACAACTTGCTATTAAAGTAACTTAGCGTATGTGACGTTGCTTTAGCCCCACTCAAGAGAGTTACCGCAACATGCAGATTACTACTTCATATGGCTAAGCAATATAGTGCAAAGAACACTGATCTATACAAAGTGCATATTACTTTGTACAGATCAGTAGGTACAGTTAGTTAATATCACATAATTCATATTGAAATAGATTTTTTAATAGAAACGAGGTAAAGAATCAACAATTCGAGCCTAAATTTCTGTTAAAAGTACTAATAACAGTATCCAAAACGTTAATATAAACTGTTTCCTTTTGTAAAATTAATTATTTATGTAATATATATCAAATACTTTGAATGCTTACATATAAACAATTATATATGTGTGTTTGAACAATTATGTACATTTATGTATTAGTATATATTTAAATTACTTTCTCTATTTCTAACTAACAAATATTTGCACCTACTAACTTTTTTATCTCTGCATCACCCCAAGATTGACTGGCAGAAAATATCTTTGGCATTAAATTCACCTATGTACACTTAGTATTAACATATAAAACAAAACTGTTTGATTTCTACTAGGTCATGGTGGTTGAATTTGATATCCGGAAATATTATAAATATTAATATGAACAAGTATCAGACAAATTAATAACTTAACTAATTGAGAAACAAATAAAAAAATATATTTTAAAGCAACGTACTTTGGCAATGTAAGAGATCTGTATTGACAGCGTATCAAGAAACAAATCTCACAAACACCGTTTAATAGTTTAGCCTATTTGAAGAAAATCCTCTTTCTCTACTTCTGTACAAAACCTTCCCATTGATAGAACTTCCAAAAGAAGTTGGGAGATATCCAAATCGAAATTATATTACATAATTTCTAATTACATAAATGGAATGTTTGTTAATATTTTATGTTCAAATTCAAATTATCTTTTTGTTTTGCTACATATGTTTTTGAATATTTCGATGCATTAAATCACAGCAGTGCTATTAATTTAAAAATACTGCTTATTTTAGTCGGAAAAATCCTCATGAAATTCAATTAAAATATTGGATCTATGTTAGCATATGAAAATTGCATTAATTATAATACATTTGTTTTTTTTATAATTTTTTCATCTGCGAATAGGGTTGTGTCATCTGCATATCTCAGGTTATTTATCTTTTTGCCTCCCACAGAAATGCCTTCCTTCCATTCTTCTAAGGCCTTTCTCACTATATATTCACGATATATATTGAAAAGAGTTGGAGAAAGAATACATTCTTGCCTTACACGCTCTGGCTTGAAGGCTCCCGAGATAGTGTCGTTAATTCTAACCATGTATTGACCATCAAGATAGAGATTTGCAATTAGCGCTACAAGATGACGAGGTACACCCATTTCTCGCAATACGGTCCATAGGCTATCCCATTTTACACAATCAAATGCCTTGGAGTAATCAACGAAGCACATGAGAATTGGTGAGTTGAACTCTCAGCTTTTCTCGATTATTGGCCTCACATTCACGATCTGCTCTCTTGTCCCTCGGCCTTTTACAAATCCCGATTGTTCGTCGGGTATTTGCCATTGTAAGAGATATTATAGTCTGCTATTGATTACGTAGAGCATTATTTTACTGGCATGCGAAATCAGGGCTAATGTACGAAAATTCTCGCATGATTTGGTGGAACCTTTTTTGTGTAATGGAATTAATAGGGATTCTTTCCAATTAACAATCCATATACACGTTTTCCATATTTGATTGCATAGATCATACATTATTTTAATCCCCTGGTCTCCTATGTTTATTAATTCTTCAGCGAAGATTTTGCTTGTACCGGCTGATTTGTTCAGTTTGAGTTTTTTCATAGCCATTCGTATTTCAGACTCAAGGATTTTGGGTTCCATACATTGCTCGTCTATGTCTTGCTTGCTTTCTGATCGTGTTGGGTCAGCATATAAGTTCTTACAGTATGATCTCTACCTTTCTGTGACTTCATCTATTTGGGTTAGTAGTTTACCCTCTCCCTTATCAACCGCCCAAGTTCGCGCCTTGAACTCACGAGTAATACTTTCGATTTTCAAGAACAGGTCTCTTGTTTGGAAATTCTGCGCGTGGTTTTCTATATCCTGACAAATTGAGTTCAGGTGGTTATTGTAGTCCCTACGACACAGTCGCTGAACCATTGCTGACATTTCTTGGTATTTGTCATGGTTGGAGTGACAGTTATGTTTCAGTAGTTGTTTTCTTTCTGTTATGACTTTCCATGTCTCCTTCAATATCCATGATTTCCTTGGAGTCAGTATCCCTGTGCTTTGACTCTCCATTCGCGATGTCAATATTAGGTCTTTCACTTTGTTCCATTTAGTGTCGATGTCATCATGAGCATTGTAAATAACTGTGCTGGCAATTTTGGATTTGAAGTGCTCACTAAATGCTGTTAGTTCACTGCCGATGAGACGCTTTGGTGGTCGTTGAACAACTCGATGGCACTTTTTGAGTCTTAAACACATTTCCGCTACAAGGATTTTATGGTCACTACCGCAGTCAGCCCCAGGATAGGTTTTAGTGTTGCTGATGCATGATCTCCATCGCCTGTTAATGGCAATGTAGTCTATCTGATTGCGTGCTCGGTTACCAGGCATAACCCATGTATACAGCCTCCTCGGGTGGTTCTTAAAACAAGTGATCATAATTGTAAGGGAGTCTTCCGCGCAAAATTGTAACCACATTTCACCAATATCATTTCTTTCACCGGGTCCGAAGTTCCCGACTACTTCTCTTAAATAGTTATCACTTGACGTATCTCCCACTTTCGCATTTAAGTGTCCCATCAAAACATTTACGTCTCTTTGCGGCATAATTTCCACAGTATCGGTCAATTGGTTGTAAAACGTCTCAATTTCATCATCTGTAGAGGTCGAAGTCGGTGCATATACAACTACCAAATTAACGCGACAAGGTTTTGTATTTGTGCACGGGATTGTATCCTAAGACTGATTTGCTTATTTCGGGTGTTACAGAAAAAGCAACGCTATTTAAGCTCTCGTTCTCCGGCCTGAGAAATATACCGTTCTGCATATATTGGAATCCGGTTCCTCTTATGTTGGTTTCGGTCATACCAAGTGTGTGTGTTGTTCTGCTCTTGTTCACTTTCAGTGATCTCCTTCTTACCCGCTTGAAGCATGCCCCGAACGTTCCAGGTTCCTAGCTTGATCTTCTTCCGAAGTTGTCACGATGATCAGTTGTTTTGTCACTAGTAGCATTCTGTCCGCACTTCGCCTGATAAGTCACGACAGTGTGGCCAGTAACATATTTCACACCATGCGACCTTGACTCGACATGGCGCCGGGTGGTAACCGGATCGCATCCGTTCGCTCTTTGTACTTTCTTCATTTTCCATGGATATCTTGGGAAGATAGTGCAGTGGTTTCCCCTTGCCTTCTGCACTGCAGCGATGTTATAAATAAGTCAGTTCGTCCTGCTGCCAACGTCCAACATCCAGTTAAGAGCGTAAAAATTACCGGACCCCTTTTCTCTCGTTCGCTTATCTACCTACATCTCCAAAGAGATTATCGCAATCTCGACGATAGGTTGCTCGACGTAACAGGGTTCACCGTACAGGGTACACCAGTAGGTGGGAGAAGAGTTGATGAGGAGAGGCTTAGTGATTGTTCTTGTTATGCAATCATGTATTGCGCGTCACTCACCCTTGAACCCCGTAAAGCAATTAAACCCGAAAAAATCTGTACCGCTCAATTATTAAACAAAACAACCTTAAATTATTAAAATGACGTCAAGGTCCTCCAATTACTCACATTACTTTTAAGTTTTAAATGAAAAAAACTTGTGTTAAGACTTTAATACGTTACAGAATTAGTTATTTCAATCGATGTATGTATTCATTTGATCGACAAAACAAATAAAACTAATTCCAGTAACGTCTAAGAAATTTGATAATATAAGTACAAGATGTTTTAATGAGGGTAATATTATTTAACTACGTTATACTTTGTTTTAGCTACTTAAGGGTCACTTTAATACGTGCTGGCCGTAAATCTGTTGTGCAAGCTGCAAGGTAACAAAAATTTTGACTTATTTAACTATATAAAAATAATAATTGTTTTATGTAAATGCGATAAGAATTTCTGTTTTAATTTTGTAATCATCAAATGCAATTTTATAAATTTATTTTTAATTGTTATATATGATTCCAACTACTACTAATTGTGATATAAAATTGATTCTGGCTGCAATGAAAAGCAATATCTTTCTTTTTTTAGCAATGATGTATTCAGTAGTGATATTGTATTCAGATTCATGACTTTGGATAAGCAATAGCGTTTTACCGATTTACCATAAACATTTAGTTATATTTATCCCTGCACTAATTATTGCAAGACGTTTTAGTACCTAATAACAAAATTGCCTAATAGTTTTAGTTATAATTGAAGACACCAATGTTTTGTTTAAAAATCAGCTTTAACTAATAAACATACAATTCATTATTTCTAATTACTTGACGTTAAGAAAAAAATAGCCTCATTTTAATAGGCCGTGACTTTACAAATGAGCAGTTTTGCGCCTATAGAATAAAAAATATAATTAATATTTTTTATAAATAAACAATATAACACAGATTTAAGCTTATATATCAGGCACAAAACAAAATGTAATCTGGATGCGTTGACTAAACAGATTATGCTCAGAGGTAGAGCACAGGTGCAATATTGTCAAAACATGACATTTTTATGTTTACCTGAAGCGAGAAAACGTACATTCTTTTGTGATAGAATAGCATAAACATGAGATAATAATTTTTATAGCGCGTATATTTATTCAGGGATCTAACACCGAAAATCCACATAATCCATAAACTAATTATATTGAATTACATAAATATTTTGGCATTGTTAACAAATATATTGTTTTACATATAAAGACTTTATTGAAAAAACTTACTTAAATTTATTAAATACAATAAAACACGTGACTAATATACCTTTATTTTGGTAAATAGCCTAAAAAAGCGAGTTTATTAATAATTAAGTAAATACAAAGCTACTAAATGTCTTGTTCCTGTATTTTAACTATTTCGTGTGTGTGTATAATATCTTTTCTTACGGGTAGGCCGTATCACTTACCACCGGTAAGACGCTTCTTGTTCTTCATTTCGCTTGAACAGATAAAAAAATATTTTTAGTAAATACGATATTTTTATACTATTTAACCTTAGAGCGCAGCAAAGCAGAAAGGACAAAACATTGTTTATAATTTTAGTTGTACTTGTAATAACTTTAAATACATCGAAAGTTTTAAGCAATGATACCTTATTGAGGAACATCTACTCAATATGCGCTATTTTGTTAAACATTTTTGAACTAAGATTTAACATGATCGAGTAGTAAGCAATTTATATTCCTTTGTCACAAATGTATCTTGTGACAAAGGAATAGAAATTGCTTAATGCTCTTCCTTGCATCGTGTTTCACACAGACTAAATGCAATGTAGAAATAAACGTCTACTACTTTATATAATTCAAGACATAAGACTAGATTGCCACGGAAGCGATTTCATTAAGTCCTCGGGCATTTATTTAAAAAAAAAAGGATGTAATCAAATACTATGTTATAAAATGTAATCCGGTATTGGCTTTTGGTATAGGAAATAAGTGAATATTGTAATTAATCGTGGCTTTAGATATTTTTCTGAATAAAAAAAGTATTTTATTTTTTATTTTAAAAACAGACTCTGCATACAGTTTTTAAATCATTGAGCTTTATTAAGCGTTTTGTATACTTACTGCATTGCGTTTTTTTCTTACTCTACTGAAGTTATTGATACTCGGTGACTGTAAAACAAGCGTGGAATTTTGAGCTCATAGCCACGTAACAGTTGCGTATTTTCCTTGTGCGTTATCAGACGATCGTTTCCCCTTTTAGACACAAATATTTGCTTACATTAGCTAACTATCAATAATGCTAGTGAGAAACATAATTAAAAATATGAGTATCTCTCAGTGTATATTTCGTTCCATTGTTTTGTTTGTAAAATTGTCTACATCGCCCATTTAAAATCCAGGATCAATAAAAGGTGTGTGGAAACTTAGAATATTTTCCTTTAACCAATGCATATTCTATTACAAGGCTGTTAATTATTCTTACCAAAAACTCAGGCAATTTTCAATATAATAGTTTTAATTATAATACTTATGTGAATAGAAGATCAAAACTGATCATGATTTCACATATCAGGTATCGCTTAAAACATTCATCTTATTCTTATTAATATTAAGCACACCTCGGGTACGCCATGACTGCTTAATACAATATTTTTCAAAAACATATAAGTCAGTGTATGCACTCTAATTTAAGTAATATTTTTCATAAGTTACTGCGCATAGCATACAATTATTACTTTTTATTTCATAGATACGGCAAAACAGAAAATAATTTTACGTAAATAATTATATGTGTATGAATGTACATATACGGGACAACGCACAATATAACTCATGATTTAACAATAGTATATAGAATATGTCGAAACTACAAAAATAATTTATTTTCGCTTCGATTAGACATGGCTCATTACTACCTATTTTTGGTTTTAATAATATAACATAATACATGAACGTGATGAAATGAATACTATTTTCCTGCTATTAGATTTTAGCAATCACTTCATAATAAAATTCTCTAATTATTTTTTGCATCCAATAGTTATCCATTTTCAGTGATTAAAACATCCTAATTCTCCTCTCACATAATTGGACTTTAATCATGGCACGATAATAATTAACAGTTAATAAACTGGCTTTAATAGGTTATTACAACTTATAATAAAAAGTAAATAAAGTCAAAGTTGAATGTAAGAATGTTTAGTATAGAAATATACACACTACACAAACAAAAGTCCTGAAAAAATAGCAATAAGTAACCCATAGCAGTGGTGCAGCGTACATTTCGTTTTTAAATTGTATTTCGCCACTTCGTTGCCATGACTCACAATTTCAACATCAACTTCGAGTGCAGTTAAGCTTTTATATAGCAGAAAAATCTTACCCTTACTAACTACTAAGTTATGGTCTTACGAAAACAGTATTAAAGTCACAACGGTATAAAAGTTTTAATGAACCTTGCAAACGAAGCTTTGAACAAACGTTTGATTGGAGACAATGTCCTATAAAGCGCGCTATGAAACTTTACTTGGTGTTTTATTGCTCTTTCCAATCATTGCATCCAGTTTTATACAAAGTAAAACCCTTCTTCCAAGAATGCTTTTTCATTAACTTACTAAACGTAAATTAAATAAAACTTGAATACTAATATGTATATCACGCTTAGGTTGTCGTTCTAGACTTATAAGTTTTTGTAAAACTTGCCTGATCAGGCAAGATAAATCTATCATCATCATCATCTACACCAGATGTGCTCTATTGTGCTCTATGGTGCTGAATTTTTACGAAACCTAGCCTGCTACGGTAGCTGAAGTCCGTTAAGCATGTTTTCGAAATGATTCTTGAGAACAGCGTCTAAAGTCATATGAGGCCTAAAGTCAGATCGATCGGTTACAAGGGTATAACATAAATATAGACTATATTATAGGATCAGTAAGCTAAGACAAAGAAATGGTTAAGGACTATTATGTTGTGTAAGCATACTTTAAGTGCGTCTTTTTGATTTAGCCAGCGTTTGCAATTTAATTGCACGAGGTTAAGATCATGCAGTAATTTTTGTTATTTCTGAAATGTCTATTAAACTACTTAATAAATGAATATTTAAAAATGGGACCAATGAGAAGCTAATCAAATAAAATAAAATGTATCAGTTAAAAAATGATCAAAATGGGAACGCTAGGAGCGGAGCACCGATGCAACACATGAAAAAAAACATGTGCTCCAAAATGAGTACCTCCTTTCTTTACCTTCGTTCTTTTGAAAAGTTGGCCAGAAAAGGACACTTGTGCCAGTCTATGCAGCAGCCTCTTTTAAGACGTATTACCTGTTAGGATGTTGGAGTTTAAGAACTTATCACATGAAATATATGGTCTTAATGTTAGTATATTTACTTTACAATAATACATGAATCTGAAATATTTTATTTCGTTACTGTGTTTATGAAATTGATGAAATATTATTTTAAAAATTTAAATAAAACTTAGGTTTAAATTTTTCATGTCAATTTAGTAATCAAAGAATTTTTGTAATTCTTGCCAGTAATTGCTTGAGTTATAAATATGGAATAGAAGGCAAAAGTAATATTTTCTACTGCTGTACATTCTAGCTAAATTATTTGATTTATTTAATTTTTCCTTTGCTGTAAAAAGGCAATTTCTCTTTTAATAGGTAAAGCGCTTACTTCAGGAAAAGAGTTGATTACAAGAATTATTACTTCGAGGAATATGTTTGTTTTGTGAACTATTATTTTGTATTTAATTTGCGTAATATCGTTATGAAAATATTTAATAAAATGATCTCAACCGTTTCTAAAGACCTAATGATACACCCTTTTAAAACGCAATATTTAATTTCTCACGCAATATCAAATCTTAGTGATTTTCTATAACTTATGATTTTTTCCACAAAATAGGAACAATATAACAATAATACCAAAAAGTCGACGGCGAGTTTAAATAATTGAATGAATAAAAATATGTTATTATGTTTATTGCATAAAGTAATCGATGTAATTTAAAAATTCTGTATCAATAATATTATAAAATAAAACGCACTTTATTAGTTAATGATTTTATATTTTATATTTGGAAACTAAAGTTTCCGTTTAAAAACTCATGTTAAAAACTCAAATCATAAGAATATTATTACCCGTAGTTAAGAACACTAGCATAATGGCCTAAAGATGTTGGTCAGCTGGATATCGCTATCCTTGTCTGACGTGTTATGTTACGCGTTAGCTCACTTGCGCTATGTTAAATATTTATCATCTTCAATAGCCAGCTTCACTTACCAGCGTCCTCAAATTAAGCAACCGTATATCTTAACAAACTGAAAAATGCTAGCTTTAGATTTATGCATACTTAATAAATGTTCGTTATGAACCTATAAATGGTTCTAAATCATACAGGCTGCAAGGAATTGGTCAGTTTTAAGTCTCTTTTTTTCTATTGGGTGGTAAATGATCTAACAACTGCTATTGCTTAAAGCTGCTTGCATAAAATTTATTCGTAAAAGTTATCTTTCACTGTTTCTTTAATTTGTAACTTTATGTAAATACACTTAAATTTAAAATTATATGTTTGTATTGACATAAATCTTTATCTTTATCCTACCTACTAATCATCATTCTTATCGGCCTTTGTCAGTCCACTGCTGAATATAGGCATTGGGAAAGCCTCCTTTCTATGAAAATTTAATTAATAGCGACAAATGAAGCCAAAACAATGTTAAATAGTATTACTAAAAAGTAGTAAATTTTTCAATTTATAAATTAAAAATATAAATATTTTAGTACTCATAACTACGTCACCACTTGTGTTTGTCGTCAAAAATTGTATCATATAACCAATTTCCAATACAATATTTCTCGGGAAAATTAATTTATTGCGAGTTTCTTTTGATCTTTCTCTTGAATCGTCTACTATTCTCGATATGTAAACATAGAATTGTAGACTAATGTAGTCTACAATTCTATGTTTAAAATATATGCTGTGTTCGCGCGCATTTCTATGTCGCTTAACACAGCCGTAATTGGTTACACAATAATCTTCCTTCCGTTTCTTACTATACCGCTCCTTTTGGCGTGCCCTCTTTTATATTTAATAAAATTAACCTGAATGTTAACATTTATCCACTTTCTAGCTTTAAAACCAAAAAACTGTTACACAATGGTTAACAAGCTTAGATTATAAAGTACTGAACACGCACGCACGCACGCACGCACGCACGCACGCACGCAATCCATTTTCTTGAGATAAATTATTTTGCTTGACTTTCAAAATTTGTTTGACACTGTCATACAGCTATTACTTTTTGCACACACTTTTCTTTTCAATTGTATTTTATACGATATGCTATCTTTTAAACTAAAATTTTGCCTGATATTCTTTAGTTATGTATTTCTTTTCGAATTTTTACGTTGACTGCTGTGTATAGAGCTTACTGTTGAACCGCCATTTTAAATATTATTAATATTAATATATATCCTTTCTTTTATCGCATTTCCAATCCGGCTTCATAACCCCGCTGTCCAAGCCGGATTACGCACATGGTCCTTCGAACCGCATCCTCGCTTCTGGTCCTTAAATAGGATCTACCATATCGCCGTCACTCGAGCTAGTTGGTCCAGTCAAAATTGGCTGACGAAATTTGAGTGATCACGCGCCCGCCAACCAAGCTGTATAATGGGTACAACTTTTAGACAATTCAAGGGTACCAAAACTACATATATATTTATTAAAAGTAAAGAGAATTATCTCATAAGACAAATACATCGCTTTAACCTAAAATAAAAGTAATATTTATACACTATTGATTCGCGGCAAAAAAAAAACTACGGTACTAATATCCTAGACACTGCTTTAAATAAAAGATATACCTAATAAATAAAGCCAAGTGTAAGAAACCACGATACTGACAAACAATGATGCCTTTGAGTTGAAGTGTTGGCAAAGTCGCATACTTTGGGCTGCAAAGCAATCAAACTAGTCGATATTGAAAAAAGCTAATATAACGATGGTAATGCAACTGTATAAATATTACACAAACAAACCTTGTACTTCTTCGGACACATTATCATTGCGTCAGCATTGGTGACAGACATCAGAAATTGATGACAGACTTGGAAAAGAAAGGCACCTACTAGATAGTCTAACGCGGTAAAGATTGCTATGTACAGTAACATCACGAGGTTACTCACACTACTTATAACCGTATCAAGTTGAAGATCCCCATCAGTGAGGTTATAACGGAAAAGAAGAAAACAGAAAAGAAGCTGAGGAGTAATAGTCTGTACTAGTTCTTATTTATACATTAAATACGTTTACTGTAAGTAATGTTACTTTCGGTGCTCAAAAGTAAGTGTTTATGCTTAAAAAACCGGTGAACGTGGGATTGGTAACTATTCATTGTTTACATTTGTGCTTATAAATTTATTTTGGGTAACAATTATTATCTCGAATCACAATCATCACGCGCGTGAAACCGTGGGGCGAAACTAGTAGAATAATTTATGTGTGAAAGTAATGATGGACTTGTGTCACAGGTAGTTTATTTCTCAATAAACCGGTCGCTATAGTCAGAATCTACTAGCCCTAGTAGTCTTTTACTATTAAAACTACTGACATGGTTTTGAAAGTAAGTTTTTGTATCACTGTTACGCTATATACAAAATATGGCGACCTCCAAGTACATGTATATATTTATTTATTATACAGCCGACTTGATTACGAGCGGAACAACGAATAATGTAAGAACTTTCTTGTTGTCGTCCACAAAGTAAAAAAATATAATTTCGTATATTACATTTGGCACTACAATTGCTAAATGTACACAAAGTTAATTGAAAATACAAAATGTTATTGCATGTATATAGAGGGCCCATACTACTAACATGCGTTATAAATCGGAGGACGTTGTTCTATAACGCTATAAAGTCCGAGTAGAAACTCGTGGCTTTACATAATGGTCAAAAATAAAAACCGGAGGTCGTGGGTTCCAATCCCCGAGGAAACAACTTTAAAACCATTTTAGCAGTCGTTATGGGATGTCAGAACCTTCAAATTTACTGACAACTAATTCGTCCTTAGAATGTAGTTTACCCTGTGGGTTGTGGAGGTCAGATGCCAGTCGCTCTGCGTAAAAACGGTTATTCAGGTAAATCTGGATGGATAAGGAGCCGACCTTAATAACTTAAGAAAAGACTAGGTGAATGAGTCGTATGTAGTAGATAGTAAAGTAAAAAAATATCTAGTCTTGCTCACGGTCACTGATATTTAATTTTAAAGTTAATAATGAAAAAAACAAGCTAAATTATACAGAGAATTATTAATAAATTTTCTTTATTTACAATGCGTTTAATTCAAACAGTTTATATTACATCTTTTAAAATATGTATATTCAAAGGTATTTTATTACTTTTTCAAAAAAAAATTACTAATCAACACTCATTATATAATATAAAGTAAGCTTGTGTTCATATTATATTTGTTAAACATGGCAGTATGTATTATCAACAAATTACTTAATAATTTGTTTCATCATACCGCGCAAACAAGATTTAATGAAAGTAATTTGAGAAGAGTAACGAAGATTAACGCAATTATTATGATGAAGGGGAAGCGAGCGCTTATATCGCATAAACGAAATATTATATTATCAAAATGCATAAAACATTTTTGACGTGAATACGTAACTTATTCATGAAATGTATGTACTATTTAATGTACAAATATACAGCTGCTTTAAAATAACTCTTAAATCTCTATAAAAAATAATTTAATAGCTTGTTTATTTTAACACTTAAAAATAATTTTATCATTTATAATACACTATTTTTTTTAAAACTGAAGTTTTTTAAAAGTAAATTATTAACTAGAACAATAATAATTTCTTGCGTCTATAAGAATAATTAACTTGATTAAATAAAAGACTTACGGATTTATCGTGTTCAAATAGCTTAACAAAATTCCCGTCGTATCCGATACTTTGGTCAGGATTTATGGTCACCGGCAGACTAAGATATTGTTCGTTTGTCGAAGTTTTCTTTGTGTTTCGTCATTCTTTGTTTTTTATATAACTATACGTACGTATTGTTATACGTATACCGAGCTTAAGGTATTTTGAAGTGAAGCAGTAATTTTATGCTTTGTTTTATTTTGTGAATAATTAGTTTGCTAGCAGGTAGTAACATCCATTCACCTTATAATATTACGAGATTAGGATGTTTAATTATTTCAATATCTAAGCATGTCGTTCTGGGTAGGAATCAATGTTCTTTGGCAAAAATTAGTGGTTAAATCATATATTATGCTTAAAGTTATGAAATGTTGTGTAAAGAAATTGGAAATACAGAAATAATTATTATTTAGTTTTCCACATGTAATATAAATATACATGTTTAGATCTACTGGTCTGCCTCTGGCCTGAGATATTTTTGCAGAAAAGTAATATACGATAAGTAATATCCCTAAAAGGAGAATTTTTACAGGTTTTAGTAGGCCTTTTTTAAAGGGCCGACTGAACCAACAACCACGGTGCCTATTTTAGCCGCAAAACAGTAAAGTAAAAACTCGACTGCCATCACCAATGAAAAAAATACATATTTTAGACAATCAGATGCATCAAAAATATGTAATTGTCACATTGAATACATTATTTAAACGAGCAAAATTATACAAAAAATTATGACTGACTTTAATATCTCCAATCGTAATGTTTATTGTAAATTTAGTATTATGTTAAATTTTATACCGGCAATCAGGTAACTGATCCCGCAATGATATTTTTAGATAAGTGATAGAGTTCAAATAAGTTTATTAGCAGTTCCGGAGCCAAAAACGAATAATCTTTCCGTTTTATCGAATTAGTTTTGATAAATCGCTGTTAATTAGGCAATGACATTGATGTGTTTAAACTATTAGGAAAATTAAATATATTAATATTAAAACTCAAGTTTTAGACCTTATTAATTCATAAAACAACTGCTTCAATGACATTTTTATAGATAATATATAGTTTTACACTTCTAAAGACTTTATTAATAAGCACATAGGTTAAATATATAGATATACATGCAAAGATGTTTCTGAAATCAATTCGGAAAAATTCTAAATTCTTCATTATGCATGAAAGACATTATAAATGACATTTTGATCAAAATAATACTTTAAAACATATTAGAGATTTAAAATGTAGTGGCGGATATTGCGGGGTTGTTTCATGCAGAAACCACATTGTTATCGTCTTAGATTGCGCAAACATTATATAACCATACTGTTTAAACTTTGATATATATATTTTTAAATTCGCTTGTTTGATATCCTCGACATCTACTTTAACTATAAAGTTGCATCGCTCGGATAGTGAGTTCAAATTACAGCTCAGTGCTTCCGATTATTAGACGGGAGTAAAATCGACTGCTTTAGGAAATTCTTTGCCTAAAATATTCGAAATTTTATCCGATATCAACCATGTCCCCTCAAAGCGCTATGTATCTATATAGGCCTCAGCATTTTTTCTAAATATCCCCTTTTCAATCCAGTTACTCAACTAAACCTATTCCTAATTCCAGTCCATCGGTAAAAAAGTCATTAGAAGAACAGCAGTTTAATCAAACTACAATTGATATACATAACTTGTCGTTAGATCGTTAGTAACTTTTGTAACAAAAGTATATACTATTAAGCTCCATCAGATAGATCCATTTAATTAAAAACTGAATAGAACATTTACATAAATGTACAGTTAAGCTTTCAAAGTATTCGGCTCTTTCAGCAAAGAAAGTTTAATGTATTTGGTAATATTCTGAAATAATTGATGCTATTGGGATCGTTCGATCACCTAGTTAATTATACATTGCGTGTTAATAGTATGAAAATCGGAATAAGAGCAAATTAAAGGAAAAGGCGGATATTGTTAAATAAAAATAATAAGTTTCAGGTTTTAAAACTAAAATTTAGTGGTGTCGAAAGAAATATTAAAAATAACTAGCATCACAAATCCTACAGACGAAGACAAAGGCAATTTAGGTTTGTCATTATTTTAGGTACAGCAAGGTAATAAGAGGGATGATATAAAAGCATGAATAATTTTAACTGCCTGCATAGCCTAGTGGTATGGGCGTGCGCTTAAGAAACTGGGGTAGGGTTCGGATCGGTCTGTGGATACTCAGGAAAATTTTATTGTTGTTTTCTAGTTGGTTAGGGCAGTTTGGGCCGACCACCCAATTGGCTGAAAAGTTTATATCCATGCGTTGGTTGGGCACATAAAATGTCGGTCCACACATCAACCTGCATTGGACCAGCGTGGTGGGATACTGTCCTAAACCCCCTACTGGATAGGGGTGTATTAGGGAGGGCTATGTCCAGTAGTGGACTATCACAGGCTGATGATGAAATAAAGCGCTCATGTTTATTGTAAAAGTATTTACTTTTCAATTAAATGTATGTTTGTTTTTTGAACAATTTATTTAAAAAAATTGCATACTCTTCTATATATAACATATTTTTATATAAAAAGTATAAATATATACTTATGAATCCAAAAGGAATGGAATCCACAAATCTATCCTAAAATAAATAATCTAACACAGTTACCACAAAATTGAATTTAATTATTAAACCACTGTAATAAATGTGTAGAAAATTTCTCACTAACCGCTTTCAGGTACGAATAAATAAAACAATTACGAGGAGATCCGACAAAAGCGGGTTTATAGCTCGATGTTTATAGATCGATGCGCTCTCTATGTACAATGGACAATTAACTACCGATAAGTAAATTTACCATAGGAACACCTTTTAATTTTTTAAAACGTGACTATCGGTCAATTACTCTGTTTTATTTGATATTATTTTTATTAAGTGTTTTGTTTAAATTATAATAAATTGTTTGCTGTTATATTTTTTTATGGCATACGCGAAGCAGACGGACAGTCGGCCACCTGATGGGAAGTGGTCACCGACACCCATGACATTAGCAGTACCGTGGTATTGCCAGCGCTGCCTACCGTGAGACATAGGGTGTTAAGTCTGGTTTACCAGTAAATAGCTGGCTACAGTGCCTTTCAAACGGAACACGCAGTGTTTCACACCACTGCTTCGCGGCAGAAATAGGCACGTGGTGGTCTCACCCAAACGGTCTCCTGTAAACAGGTGACCTCCACGTATATGATAGTTTTCTCCATTTCCGAGATTATTACACTTGATTTAAATTAAATAATATGTATTAAAATAAACCCAATCAACGACTTACAGCTATAACTCAACATCATCATCATTATCAGCCTGTGTTAGACCTCTGCTGCTACAATGAGAGTTGGTGGGTGGACCATGGATTCGAAGCCACTACCTCCGGTTAATAAAGAAAGGATCAATACCTCATCATGACTACTTCTCCATCCCATGAGAGAAGCATGTTACATCATAGTCTGGACGCTGTCAGGCTAATCCTTTCACTTCAATGACAATTACAAACGTCATGTTATCAATAGGCACAGAAAGTAAGTATTGAAACAGAACAATTTATATTCTCAGAAAAGTATATTGTTGCGAGTTTCTTTGATGGCGTTCCAAATTGTCAAAAATTCTAATATACAAAGTCATTGATAAACTATATCGTCTTTGTCAAACCAAAACCTCTATGTGTATTTAGAGATCTTGATCTATTCCTTGTGTATCTTGATGAAAGAACTCTATGACCCTATTACGACTATTAGCCGAGTTATGACCTTTAAAAATATGCTATGTGTAGCAGCTAGAACTTTGCAAATAAAATGTTATGTGCCATGGCAACATGGCATTTTTTGACACGAGCTATAACAGTACCTTGTGTGCTGGTACTCTAAAATCTGCTAAGTTTTAGTTTAAACATAAGTTACTGCATTACACGCTCTTATCACCGCTTATTTATACATAATTCAATAAGAACAATGCATTGTTGAGGGTTGCTTTTTGTTTTAACCTTTGTCCACCACCACATCAGAAATGTGGCACCAAGCCAGAATGATTCTTCGTCTACTCCTACAGCCACCAAAGGAAAACGTTACATCATTTAGAGCAGTAGCAGTGATTTATCAAATAAATCTTCAGTACAGGAATCATCAAGGGATATCGAGATACAAAGTACTTCTCAAAATCAAAAGTCAGGTCAATCTACAGCTAAGTGCCGCCGTTTATTAGGAAAACCATATATGGGCTCTAAAAACGAAAAGAAAACTAGAGCAGAATACACCAAAAGAAGCTCGTTCTGTAAGAGTCGTTGTAATCATTCTTCAATTAAACAAATATCTAAACATAGTTTTAGTGTAGATTGATATCAGAAGAAGAACGGTCTATGTTGCATTACAAATTTTAGAATATGAAGACACGGGTGAAAAAAGCTTTCGTGCAAGGTCAAGAATTTTGCGTAAAAAGGAAACGTGATAATCGTACCTCTAGAAAACAAGTTGGTTTTGATATTTTGTGCCCAAGTCTGATTGCAAAACTGCCAAGTAAAGTATGCAGATCCTTTTCTTTAAACACTCTTGATCTCGGCCGTGGTTCCTTTTTACGCTGGATCAAAGATATACTAGTACCAGTGGTACGGTTGGTGAAAGACAGTATTTCCACTACCTTTCTATGATTGCAAATAGACACAATATCGTATCTACCAAGAATACAAGTTTGCGAAGTACGGTATCTGAATGGTTAGATTTACTTCCTAAAGTGCCATTATTGTCATGCATCTTCAAAGCGCATTCACGTCGAGTCAACTGTTCAACAACACTTTTTCAGAGTACAGCCAAATACTTTTTAAGTGTTCTTAGACAAAATCATATTTCGATACATAAACCGAGAAAGGATCTGTGTGATGTCTGTTATAGTTTTCAGTTAAAAATGTCTCACAAGAAGTCTATAAACTCATATCCGAAAGAAGAATGAAGCACGTAGAGCTAAAAATAGTGCAATACAAAATATGGAGAATAACCCCGATATCACAGTGATAACGGTTGACGGGCAGTTTTAGCACCAAAATTACATGCCAATGCACTGTTTTATGAACAAAAATTACAGTGCCACAATTTTACGATCTACAATTGTCGAACCGTAGATGTAACTGATTACTTTTGGTACAATTCAATATAACATGTTATGTTACGGACGGCTTTCGGGCCTAACACCGGTATGCGGTTACTGTAAATTGTTTAGGTCGGGGGTATCCCTTTCGGACTTAATGAAGCGACATCCAATTACAACTGGTACGAAAAGAAATTACAATTATAGTATAGATTTGGTGATGGCTATTCATCATTTTACGTTACAAAGAATATTATGAAACGCAAAGTTGTTTCATTTGAACGTATTTTTATTTATAAATTCAAAGATTTGGTTCCAATGTGTTATTCGCGTAATTAATTCAAGCAATATTTAATAAACATTTTTGGATTGCGTTTTTTTTTTGAAAATGAAAGCAAAAACTTGATACTTGGTATAAATTCTTAACAGGTTTCGAAAACAACGGGTAACATTTACTTGATGTATAATTTATTATTCAAGGCTGTCCATTTTAGTACCTAGTCAAATTTCGGGAGCACTAAATTATGTTTTTAAAAACTAAAATAAAAACTAAATGCCGATATTGAGGCTTAAACTAACTTAACAATATAAGGTGTTGCCGATATGGAGGCACTAATATTAATGACTTAAAATTAATTCACAATTAATAATGCGCGCTGCATTAGCCTGGGAACGCTTATTCAGATTTCTCAGAGAAGTAACATTAACGCTTACTATGCTTTCTCACGGTTGAGGACTGTGAGATAGGCTCAAATGTCTTTATTGCGAAATTGCTGAACAAGCCCTCTCTAGTCCAATACAGAAGGGTGAGGGGATACATAACTCCTCCCTCCTAAGAGAAAATTATCGGAATTCGCTACTTTTGGCATATTCCGATGATTTCGTGCAGAGTCTATAATTTTAAAATCTTACATCTAAACACATAACATAGAAACATTAAGAGCATTAAGATTACAAAACATAAAGTACTATAGGCTAAGGCACTGAATTTAGGATCTGTCTTTGATGATATAACACTGTCAAACACTTCACTATTTTTCAAATGCATATGACATGAATTTTATGTCGTCAAGATTAATTTCACGCATGTTAACTGTACGTGCGCTAGATAGGGTTGTATTCGAGTGCGCGAGGGTAGATTGATGACCGGAATTGGTGACACCGAGCTCCCTTCTCGTGTAGACCTGGTGATGCCGAATCGAATTCCGTTGATGTCTAGGTCACAAGGTCGATCGACGGTGATAAGATACGTCCCAAATACCGAATATTTGGTTAAATCTTCGTCACATTGTTTGGTTATGGTTGTTCTTAATTTGGTAAGAGGATCCAATTGTCGGTATTTAACTTCTGGACCTTGACGTCTTCAATATGAATAGGATGCTGTTTGCAATAAGTAAGATTATTAGCGAACTTCATTAGCTGTTCTTCGCAAGTTTGTCCCGGATATAAAACTTCGGTTATCCTCAGTACACAGGAACTGATCTCCAGCGGCGAGCGGACGACATGGAGCTATGACCGGCAGGTACTTTTCACCTTTTGCCAACAGGTATGGAAATTTGGGAAATACGCTAGGGTTGTGTTTTTTAGGCTCAAGGAAAATAGGTAAGGAATACATTTTGAAATAATTGTATGTCAATTATCCGTAAGTGGAACTTCCATTATAAACGTGATCTGTTTTTCTTAATATAAGATTTGACAGAAATTGTTTCTTCCAATTTAACTAAATTTGATTCGTTAGGTTCATACACTAATTTTCCGGATTTAGATATAAGTTTTAAATGGTATAATAATTCTGTAGAATTTACAATAGATTGGTGTAAAATAGAACTCTTTACTAAATGCTAGAGCTGTCTCTACTTCACTTAGATGAGTGAATATTGTGAAAACTACTCATAAATAAGTCCTTATAAACCTAATATGTATGAGGATGATAACCGATTACTTTCTTTTTACCAATTCGCCTAAGGCGCTTTCAACTTTCTTTAAACGTGTGTCAAGTATTTGCCATTTTTGCTCATAAGTTCGGTAGTGTTTATGAAACTGTCTAACATTTTGGATACAATAGTTATCTTTTAAATACAACTACTTGGTCATGACTTATCTTACAAGTTAATCTATCGTATTTAAGAGCGTCATCGTGATCCAAGTCACCCGTTACAATTTTTATAATGGGCCTAGTGGATTTATGAGACCTCTTTTGTAACGTCGTGGTATTAGTTGACGATATTTATCGACAGTAATATCACGCAGATGTTGCATGTGCTAACATGCCAATAGAATCCTGAGGATAAGGTTGTCTAAGATTCATTAGTTTTTGAAATTCGGAAAATTTTGACATTAATAATATCAAATCATCGTAGATTTTTGTAAGCTAAGAGTCTTAATGATAGTCCAGCTGTCTGTTTGTACATACGCTTGGCCCTCCTTAACGGTAGGAGTCCCGGGTTTCCTTCAAGTAATGTAGTTGGAGAGCGACTGTTGTCGCTGCTACTGTCAGAATACACCACCTGTGGAGGGCGTTTAATATTTTTAATGAGGGCTTTGTATTCTTTCTTTCGGTAATTACTTTATGTGGGATCACATTACGTTTAGTCTCACCCACAACCTTCGCTTTCTTATATCTTGGTTTATCTTTGCTCTTACGCTTATTAATATCTTTAACAAAAACTGTTTTTCCTATTGGTAGTTCAACATCGTTTTCCCCTCCTTGCTTTTGCCTAACCCTTTCTTTATTAGCTGCCATCTTTTCTGCCAGCTGCGTGTATAGAAATTTAGTACGCTTTTCATGATCTTTAACTAGCTGTTGGGTATACGCTTTTTCAAATTCTGTGCTGAATGGATTTTCGGAATCTGTGTGGCCAAATACTACCTCAAAAGGAGTTAAACTGGTAGCTGAGTGAACAGTATGGTTATATGCCATTATGGAATATGTCATAACGGACGATGCGTCAGTGCACTTTTGCTCGTACTTAGCAAGTCTATATATCTCTGTAATGGTTGAGTGAAAGCGTTCTATTAAACCCATAGAATTTGGATTATTTATTGTTCCTACATGACGGTCTATTTTATGCAATGAAAGGAATTCTTTCATGAGCTGATTGTTGAATTCTTTGCCTGGGTCGGAACTGATTCTTTTTGGGATGCCGTAGAATGAAAAAATATTTTATCAGTGCTCGAATAACTTCGGGGTGGATTTGTTGGAAATCTCAATTGCTTGTCCTAATTTACTAAATGCGTCTATTAGTGTTAGATAGTATTTTCCTTCTATTGAAAACAAATCTATAAAAAGTTCTTGAAAGGGTGCATCTTGAGTCTGCGTTAATTGTAAAAATGGTTTAAGTGGTTTCCGTCGTATTTCATTGATCGACAAGCATCACAAGCATTTATGACAGCACAACTGTTTCCTCCATTTTTTCCAACAATAATTTCTTCGTAGTTTGACCAAAGTTCTTTTATACCCCGTGGCATGTTTTTCCTTGGTGATATTGCAAAACAATTTGTCTTTGCTCACTTTCATTATCCACATACACGACTGTTCTGTACATTCATATAGTCATACCATTTCCTTTTAAATAATGCTAGGACTAACCTACTAAACTGTTTTCGATGTTCTTCTTCTTCAAAATAAATAAAATATCTAATTTTTGGTTTCATGTATTCTTTCAAGAAGATTTTTATTAATTCAGTGTTGCTTATTGGCAAAAATACTCCTAAAATTTTATGTTTTTCTCTCGATAGGTCTCTTACTTGCATCTCATTTTTTAACCACGAACATACAAGTATTTGGTTTGGCTTGTTACCTATGGCTTCGTGCAAGATAGGAATGCCTTCTAAACTAGCGGCTGAGTGTACGGTTTTGCGATTTGCTGCTTTCGGATTGGACATAAACGGTTCTTCAATAGGAAGGGCCCAAGATTGATGTTGTCCTTTCTGATGAATTATCAGAAATCGTAATGGGTGACTTTGTGCTATCATTATCTGAGTCAATAGTGGACAATTCTTCCTTTTTTCTAAATTTACAATCATGGAATCTGCATCCTCGTCATCCGAATCTAAAGCATTAAGTTTTATCCTGCTGAGTGCATCGGCGTTGGTATTTTGTTTACCGTTTTTATATATTATTTCGAAGTCAAAATCTTGTAATCTCAATTTCAACGAGTTAATTTGCTGTTCGGTCTTTTAACGAATTGAGCCATGCCAGTGGTCGGTGGTCTGTGTATATATAAAACTTGCGTCCATATAGGTATGGGCGGAAATGTTTAGTAGCCCATATTATAGCGAGTAATTCACGCTCTATTGTGCTGTAGCGGCTTTCGGTATCGCTTAAGGTGCGACTTGCGTACGCTATAGGCTTGTCGCTACCGACTTGGCCTTGGGATAGAACTGCACCTAGCGCTACATTTGAGGCATCTGTCGTTAGTATGAATGGTTTTTCAAAATCGGGATACTGTAAGAGAGGGGCGTGAGTCAATAATTCCTTACATTTGTTAAAGGCATCAATATACTTCTGATCTATAATGATCTTATTCCTTTTCTTTAGACAAGATGTCAGAGGTTGAGTTATTTTTGCAAAATCTGGAATAAACCGCCGGTAATAACCAACGAGCCCAAGGAAGCTTTTGATCTCCGTTGTTGTTTTTGGTATAGGAAAGTTTAGCACAGCGTTTATTTTGTCATCATTTGGTTTTAGTCCATCTTTGGTGATCGTATGACCCAGATAGAGAACTTCTTTGCGCAAGAATTCTGATTTGTCTAGTTGTACCTTCAAATTAGTTTGCCGGAGGCTGTTAAATACGTGTCGTAATTTTTCTATATGTTCCTGTAGGCTACTAGAGAATATAATGACGTCGTCTAAGTATACCATGCAGTGTAGGCCGATTAACCTGCAGGGACGTTATCCATGGTTCGCTGGAAGGTAGCTGGGGCTGTCTTTAATCCAAAAGGCATTCTGAGAAACTGAAATGGCCAGATTGTGTGCTGAATGCTGTCTTTGTCTATCCTCTTCTTGGACTTCAATCTGGTGGTAGCCACTGGCTAAATCTATCGTTGTAAAATAAACGCTTTTCCCCAATTTATCGAACAAATCGTTAATATTCGGTAGCGGTACTTATCGTCGATGGTGATGTCGTTGAGCCTTCTATAGTCGATGACCATGCGCCATTTAACTTCACCGGAGGCATCCATCTTTTGGGCACAAGATGAACAGGCGCATTCCATGGAGAATGGATTCTTCGATTACATTGTCTTGTAATAATTTTTCAACTTGTTTGTTTATTTCAGTCGTTTGCGTTGGTGCCTGTCTGTATGGTTTTACGTAAATCGGATCTTCATTTCTTGTTCTAATTTTGTGTTTCACTTGATTAGTGAAACAAGAGGTAACTGATCACAATGAAATATGTCTTTATATTCCTTACATAATTTTACAATAACCTCGTTCTTCCTCATTAGTGTGGCTTAATCTAATTTTTCTAGGTTTTCGTTTAACAATTGTTCGATTTGTAAATTGTCGTTTGTTGTACTCTCGTGGGTAAAATTTAAATTTTCGTCTGGCTCGTGGTGTTGAATAACCTTCAGGGGATTTCTTACAGTTAATTTGATTTGCTTCTCCAATGCGTTTTGATAACCGTCGAAGCATACCCATTTGTGCAATTAACTAATGCACTAGGCATTCGCACGCCCGGTCCAAATTCTCTATAGTCCATTAAAGCTTCGCCAGAATACTGATCGATGGGAAGCTTAACCCGATGTTCCGTTCGCGGTTGTAATTCAATAGTATAGTCCAGGTTCTTATTTATTATAGGTATGCACGCAGTTTTCGTCCTTAATACTTGGTGCTTTAGGTCGATTACTGCTTCAAGTTTATTGAGAAGGTCATTCCCTATGAGACCATCGTACCGTTTATCGACGTCAAAAACGTAGAATTTATTCCATTGGTTGCTATTAAATGTGGGCATAAGTGGAGCTTCCACTACTTCATTATGGAAACTGGAGGCGTGAGTGCTGACAACCTTAAAGGGTTCTGGTTTGATGTGGTTCGCAAAATAATCATATGCTTTTTGCGGGCTTAGAAAAGATCGCGTACTGCCCGTATCTAGCATCATTTTCGCATCGATTTCTGTTATGTGTATATAAGGCAATTTAAGTGTTGGATCACAATTTATTTCTATTTCTTCTGGCCTGAATCGGAGGCCGGTGTCGGAAAATTTTCATCTTGCCCTAAATCTGATCGTGGTGTTTCGTGCAAAACATCTTCGTACGCGTAATATTCACCAACGGACAATCTTCCATATACGGTACTCTTCTTCTGGTTGCAGAGGTATTCATTGTAACATTGGTCTTCCTCTGTGAGCTCATTTAAGCGAAAACCTTCCCGAGGCGTCAGAGGTGCTGTCCTCATGGTTACATCGGATGATTGTAATTGCGGTTTTTGTACTTGGGGGTGTCTGTAACCAAAGTTCGGAGGAGCAATGGGGAAATTCGGTTTGTAACCCGTTGGTTGATGTTGGTGTTGGTTTTGTGGACGATAGCCTAGCTGTGGGTTAATGCCAAATTGCGGTCGATATCCTTGCTGTGGGTTAGATCCAAATTGCGGCGTGCGATTTCCAAATTGATTTTGGTTACCAAATTGTGTCGGCCGATATCCGAGTTGGGGTCGATAACCAACGTTCTGTGGCATGGTTTGTGCAGGCATTTTATATGGCTGTGGTAGGAAATTTAACCTTTGTGGTATGTTCTGAGGTACATAGGATGTTTTAAATCCACCTTGCTGTGGCCCTATACCAAATTTAAATCCTTGCCCTTGAGGTACAGGAACCATCGGTTTTGAGGCAGTTCCGGTATTATACATTTTATTTCTCATGTTGTATTGGTCTTGGAAATTTATTTCCTCGAGCACAACACCTAAGGCAGCTTCTAAGGTGGAAGGTGATTTTAGACGCACTATACGAATTAAATTCTCCGGCAAGTTGTAAAGAAACACATTTAGCGAAGTATTATTATAAATAATTGTTTTTGCCCGTTTTAAATCCGCGTCGTCTGAAACATTGACCTTGGAGATAAGGAGTGACCTTACTGTCTGTATCCTATTGCAAAAGTCTAAATAGCTTTCGGCCGGTTTTATTTTCATTGATTCTAATTCAATATTTATGCATTGCTCTGTTCTAGGGTCCCCAAAATGTTGTATAAGTAAACTCCTAAGATCTGACCAAGAAGAAATGTCTTCGCGTTCTGATAACAAGGCGGCAGCTTCGTCCTTTAAACGACTTGTTATCGAATGGTACACGTATAAATTTTGATGCTCGCGACCTCTATATCTGTCGATCACATATTCACTTTTTCTAAGGAATAAGTTTAGCTGTCTCTTATCCCCACCGAATACCGGAATTAAATTTAAAATTTCTCGTGGAATGGCTACTAATTCCTCGTCACACATTTTTACAACTTATTATTGTCCAAAAAGAAATACAGAAATATCAGACTGAATGATAACACGAATATAACGCAATAACGATAACGAAAGAACACTAGTACTGAATGTAAAATCTCTAATATATAACGCTTAACAATACTCTCTAAACTATATTGTTTTCTTAATATTATTATATTTAAGAATATAAAAAAAATATTTTGTTTTTACAAGCACGCAGACTTAAAATATTACAATTAATATTTAAAATGTTGAAACATAATAATTATTTAAACACGATACTAAAATATTACTTAATAATACAATCTTTGCTTAGAGTTTGATAAGACAACCAGATTACGTTATACAGGAAGAGTTTCGATCCCACATATAACAATTAATAAAATTTATAGTGCAAGGCGTTCAGAGGAAGGAGAGGGATGGCAAAAGTAGTACTCACCAGCCGATCACGTTCATCCTCAGCTCGTCGTCCCGTTTGACGAATTTATTTGTTGGTTCTGGATTTCTTGAAATACGGCTATTCGCGGGTTTCCCGATTTGAGGGCAACTTATCGCACCGCTAATTCGAAGAAATCCTACCGGCTGCGCCAGTCAAATTTCGGGAGCACTAAATTATGTTTTTAAAAACTAAAATAAAAACTAAATGCCGATATTGAGGCTTAAACTAACTTAACAATATAAGGTGTTGCCGATATGGAGGCACTAATATTAATGACTTAAAATTAATTCACAATTAATAATGCGCGCTGCATTAGCCTGGGAACGCTTATTCAGATTTCTCAGAGAAGTAACATTAACGCTTACTATGCTTTCTCACGGTTGAGGACTGTGAGATAGGCTCAAATGTCTTTATTGCGAAATTGCTGAACAAGCCCTCTCTAGTCCAATACAGAAGGGTGAGGGGGATACATAACTACCTACTTACAATTATTACTACATTTTTAGCTATATCACAATGCGTGAGCCATTCCAATATCTGCATGAGAGCAGATTTCTAGAAATAGATGTTGAATAAATACCTGTGCCCAAAAAAATAAGATTGTATAAAAATTACATTTTACTATAACCTACCACGTAAGTAAATAACAGATCGTTATAATTATCTTGTGTAGATAGACAAACAGTATATTTATATTTATACGGTCTTATGCAATGACACGGAAACAGGAGGAAAATAAACGAGTATTTGCTAAGATAATTATCTGTCATTAAATTCTTGACTTCTTATGTGGGCATCGTTTGCTAGGAGGTAATCTGGGTAGAAGAAATAAAAAATTCAAATTCCTTGGGATTGTGAATTTGAGGCAAACATTTCGTTTTACTTAATACATTTTACCGCAACATTTTATTATGTCCTTACGTTTTGTTCTTATTAAAATGAGAAAAAACAATCATCATCATCATCATCATCATTATAAGCCTTTTTCAGTCCACTGCTGGACATAGGCCTTTTTAAATGAACGCCAAGACGCCGATCCGCCGCCAACCACTCACGCTAATACTCACTGCCAACTTGAACCGGCTAATGTGCGGAGATCGCCATACCACGATTTTTTTCTTTTTTACCGTGGGAAATGCCACGCATACCCATCCTCCTGGGGGCAAAGACGGGTTATGTCGGACTCGCACCGACTAAAACCACCACGTTGTTCCTTCCTGGCGCTCTTAGGGTGGGGTCACAGGAACGTTTTGCACTCATCTGCAACCCACCGGCGCTGGCCGCCAGAAGCAGCCCATCTCGGCCTTACGGCCATCTGTCCTCCCTCTGGGCGCGTCGGAACTAGCGCCCTTCGTCTCGGCCCCTGTATTCGGGTAACAGACTCCCCGAGACTGTTACTCCAGGGGCCATGAACTCAGGAGTTCCCAAACCACGCAGGGACGAGACTCCCAGCCCCAGCGGCGCCGGATGTTAAAGCTCCGCCGCTAGCTCCTTTTCGGCCGCAGAAGGAGGAGATCGACGACACCATGCACTGTCCCCTCCTCCTACAGCCCCTCCACACGCACTAAGCGGTGAGCCCCCTAAGTCGCGGAGGATAGGGAGGCGGCCTCACGGAATCCGACACTCCTCTTCCCCGCGACTCCTCCTTGGTTGCGAAGGACAGGAAGGGCGGCACGTCTACCTCACCACCGTCCCTCACCCTCAAAGGCGCATCAAACAGGCTCTAGCCCGCTTGGAGCAACCTCCTCCACGCCGAGCCTTACACTCAGGCCGGCCAGGTTCCTCTTAGCTTCCCGCGCTGACCCAAGCCGCAGGTACTGAGCTCCACCGCTACGACAAAGCGAGAACCTGTTCGGGGGATCGCTATACCACCTGGTCGGGGTCCACCAACCTCCGTTTCCTAAAATGGGCACTCCCAGAACCTTATGGGCCCATCGAGCTATCCGTTCTTCGGACCACGTGACCGTCCACTGCCTCTTCAATGAGCTAATCTAGCGCTATGTCAGTAACTTTCGTTCTCTGTCGGATGAATTCATTACGAATCTTATCCGACAGAGACCTCGAGCATAGCGCGTTCCGTAACACGTTGAGCTACGGCAATCTTGTGGACCAGTCCGATAGTCAGAGCTACGTTTCTGCCCGTAGGTCAGACGGGTATTACGCATTGGTTAAAAATTTTGGCTTTAAACTCTGCGGTATCGGCGACGCAGAGAATGGTGAAGCTTCTGAATGCTGCCCAGCCCAACTGAATCCTCCTATCGGCTTCCCTCTCGAAGCTGTGTCTTCCCAACTGCAATATGTGCCCGAGGTAGACGTATTCATCGCCAACTTCGAGAGTAACACCATCGACATAGACCAGTAAAACCAATATTGAGTTTAAATTATTTAAGAACATATAAAGCAATAGTTAGAAAACCAGTCAAACATAATTTAGTGTAGCGTCAAGACGAGCAAATCGTTCTCCTAATGGTGAGTGACACGTTTTGCCCATTACAAATATAGCCTATAGGTCACAAGTCTAGTTACCGTGGGACTTAGGATGTAACTTTTCGTTTATCGAGATCGTATTTTTACACAACTACTGCGCGGCAAAAATAAGCACTGCGATAGTACCGCTCCTGACGGCCTACTGTAAAGGGGGGCTCTAATCCTAAACCTACTAAAATACAACCCTATTTAACAAGTAAAACTTTTCTATCTACTGTTTTTTTGTCGTTGAAAAAATCCAGCTTACGGATTCCCCGCCGTCAGAGTGAGTGGGCAGCAGGGATATGTGGGGCTCCCCGGACCAAGATGGAGCGGCCGGTAAAAAACCACCGGTTGTTCCTTTTTCGTGTAGCTGTAGCCGGGGCCCCGGGCGATGATGACAGTCTTTGGCGACTCCGACGCGACGTGGCCCTCGCCTCTCTCGGGCCTCTTCTCTCCGGGTGAGTTGGGACACTCGGACCGTCACTTTAGGTGCCGTGCCAGAACAAACAGCACGGTGCTCCCTCTTGAGCCCTTCTCTGGGCGGCGGGCACCCTCTTGCTGGCTGCCCAGAGGCTCAGTGTCAGGGGGAAAGGTTTCACGCGTACACCACTCTTCGGTGCCCTGGCCTTGATCTGCAGATAGCCAGGGCCCTGTAGGCCTCCCTCTCCCTTTCCGCGGCTTCCTTCCGGGCCATCACGTCCTCGCAGAAAGCAAGGATGGCGCCCCACGACCTTTCGCTCTCAATCATCCTGCGCATTACGGCAGGAAGCGAAAGGTCGTGCCCCACGACACTACGCAGCTCTCGGCGTTGCTCGACCGAGGCTGGGCACTCTTCCAGCGCGTTTTGGGCCGTCTCTTCGGTACATACGCCACAGTGGTGGCACTTGTCAGTAGGCTCCCTACCGGCCCACGCGGCCCAGGTACCTCCCGAAACAGCCGTGTCCCGAAAGAACCTGCGTCGCGCGGAATGTTAGGAAGCCGTGTCCTCTTTCTAGCCACCATGTTAATAAGGGGCGTATGGCCTCCACAGTTCAACGGCCGGCGCTTACTGTTATACGTTACTTTATAGCAAGGGAGCGAAATTCGTCTCTGCACCTACTTATGTCTTCTGGGGCTGCAGCCCCGCAGCCCCGAGACCTCGCCTCTTCGCGGTAGAAAAACAGTGACGCGAAGATTTCAGCATCCAGGTCCCAGGGCAAGGAGCCAGCCAACAGGCAAGTCGCTTAGCCGGGTATGGTCCGGTAGCCCCGTACGGCCTGGATAGCCAGACAGAGGGTGTTGGCTCTCCTCAGTACCGCGGTACTCTCCTCTTGGAGGGTGTCAACCCACACGGGTGCCCCATACAGGACTTATTCATTACTTGGACCGACTTGTTCATTGGTGGTTTAATCTACTATACTTCCCACATCTTGTATTATTTTTTACATCTTCCTACATCTTGTATATATTATAACTAATACAATATATACTACCTAAGGATATTTATCATTTACTTCGAAGGGCATGGAATCGTTATATCTTACTTTCAGTAACTAAAACCCTAAAAGTTCCTTTCGTACTTACTGATGCCTAAATGATAGGGTCACAGGAGCGTATGCGCAGTTTTTTGTAGTTCAAGCCATTGCAGACAATACAATTAATATTCGTAGTTGTTTTAATTGGTAACCTTAACATAAAATTAAAATGTCGCTTTTGCTGCCTGTACGTCACAATGTAGGCTGAAATATTTAAAACGACGAATCGGAATTTCAAGCTGTTTTTTTTTTTGAAAATTGTGGTTCAAGAGGGAAGTGTATATATATAAGTGTATAACACATGCGTAATTTTGTGGAAAAGATTTGTTAATTTTAGAGTTTTCTCATGTGATGCCGTTAATAAACCTATTAACAAATTAAGATGAACGTAAGTAAAAGGGCGGTTATAATAAAATATCATGAATACTCGTGTGTGGATTGTTCAGTGCAGTAGCAGTTCAGTTCATAAATTTAGTTTTGGTTTATTATTCAATCATTTAGGATTTGAAACAGTACAAAACGAAGTTATTTGATCATGCAAACATTAACAAATTTAAAAAAGGACAATTTTTACTACGGTTAAACATTTAAGTGCTTAACTTTTTTTATGATTTTTGGATACTGCTTAAAAATGGTGTAACCTGGATTACAATCAATACTTACTGTTGTCCCCTTGAGCTCTTTAAACTACACCCAGACGCCTTGGCATATCTCTAATCATAGTATCAATAAAATATTGAGGAATAGCGTTCCATTCTTCTTGTGATGCATTTTTAAAACCCCTCAAATTAGCCAGGACCGGATTCCTTTTTTTTATTTGTCTTATGAGCTTATCTCATACTTTCTCTATAGGATTCAAATACAGCAAGAAAGCGCTTTTGCCGTATTTGAATCCTATAGAGAAACCACCCCTTAACATTGATTTTTTACAGTTCGGAGGTATTCGGAAACTGCGGCCCCAGTACGAGGACGTACGTTATCATGAATAAAAACAAATCTGTCTCCTATAAAAAGGGCAAATGGCATTATAACTTCTTCCAGCACCTCAGTTATATAACGTGCCGCTTTTCGCTATGACGCGGAGTTTCTTACGTACCCCCTAAAATACCGCCCTACAAATACCGCCCCATACCATAACAGACCCTTCACCATAAGTCTCTTTGCCAATAATATTAATCAAAGCATACCATTAAGGTTGGATTTCAAATCACACTGGTAACGATGAACTCATGTCATCTCTGGCCACAGATTTTCTTTTGCTTCCTTGTCTTGCGAGTCTTGTATACTGTCCGGTCTGTCGGTACCTCTTGACAACTATCTGTATCATAGACTTTGATACTGATAATATTTAGGCCACAAGTTGGTAGGTGTGCCTAGTTTCAAAATCCCTCGCCACTTGGGTGGAATTAAGATCTATCATTTTGAGTTTATTAGCAGTAAAAACACACTTATCACGATAATTAAAACCACATTGGTCAATATTAAAGAAAACCTCAATTTAAACGCAAATTCAATGTTAGATTATTTTTCGTAGTATGAAAAGAGGCTTATTATGCCATAATTAAGAAAAAAATACAAATGAAATTGTAAAAAAAAACTCAAACATTCGTTTTTAGTTGAGGATTTAATATTATTTGTAATTTTCTGCATTTAATTTTGAAAAACACTGGCTGAACTCCACGAAACAAAACAAAGATCGAACGTCAACATGAAATATACACCGGTGGTAGGTCCCTGTTTACAGGAGACCGTCTGGGTGGAAGCCACCCGGTGCCTATTTCTGCCGCGAAGCAGTAGTGGAAATCACTGCTGTGTTCCGGTTTGAAGGGCACCGTAGTCACGTATTTACTGGGTAAACGAGACTTAACACCCTATGTCTCACGGTAGGCAGCGCGTTGGCGATACCACTGGTATTGCCAATGTCTATGGGTGTCGGTGACCACTTTCCATCAGGTGGCCCGACTGCTCGTCTGCTGCGTAAGCAATCAAATAAAAAAAAAAAAAAAATGGTCTGCATTAGTATATGTCTATCACTAAGGATAACCCTCATCCTCCATTGAATATATATCAATATAGATTTTTACGTACTCTTCATTTAAATGAAAGTTTCCGAAGATATAGATATAAGCATTTCACCTTTGCAAAGCACGAAGGATTCCTACGGATTGCTTGTAACCAATGTAATAATACTTAATAACTAAATAATCGAGAATATAAAAGATGACATAAAAGAAATATGAGTAGGACTTATTTGAACCCTTTTCACAGCAGCTCATTGGAATCTAATAAATCAATGTATTAAAAATGGGTTGACGTCAGTATTACTAGGCTCTTACCATTGTTGAATAACTTTCTTAAGTATTTATTCATAATAATTTTCTTGTATTTAATTTAACGATATTTAGCTGTTTATAAATATTTATTTTTCTTTTTTTATACTGTCAATGTATTGTTTTACCCTAATTCCCTTTATTATCCTTTTCAATATTTTTTTGGTATCGTAAAAATTGCAGTTATGTTTTTAAGTTATGACTAAGTCAAAAATACAAAGCGCCTTCATAATTCAACATTTAAATTGAAAAAAATAATTATTACAACTGCTTCTGGACAAAACATCCTATTTTTATTTATCCAGTATTAAAACTGTTCCTTGACGTTCTCTTGATTTTCACTTGCCCAGTTGAAAAGGAGCATAAATTATGCTATGAAACTGACTTTTGAACTAGCCAAGTTAAAAAGTGATTCTAACATTTTATTTGTGAAATATTTTATGATATACACTTGATGATTATTAAAATAGGTTAACCCTGAAAAGGAAGCAGTAAAATATTCAATAAAGTACACTTCTTTATAAATTTTTAGTACATAATTTTGTTTCTATCATCAACAAAGCTATTTTTATATTCCTTGGCCTTATATCAAAATGTAAGGATAGTATCGCATAGCCTGAGTTGGTTCAAATTGTGTGAACCCTTTTTATCAGAGCTTATTTGGATCGAATAAACTGATGGTTTTTTTTTTTTTTTTGATGGATCTCGTGCTCTGTGGAATAAACCTATTAGAACACTAACCGGGTTTGGGGGCCGTGCTACAGGCGCGTCTCCCCAAGTGACTTAACTTCACCAAGGGCCCCAGAAGGGAGCCTAGCTTGGGCTGTCACTTTTCTGGTACCCGTTACCATGCTGAATCGAGGGCTGCCCAGGTGGGCCGACGCCTCGGCTCGATTCAGACGCTTTGCAATGATCATTTAATAGCTAGAAGAGCTCTATCTAAATTTTACTACCACTTCTTAAAGCGTTGGCGCTGGAAGAAGAATGGCAAGAAAGCCACCAACGCTCCTATCTAATTTGGTGTTAAGCTGCAGTGTCATATAGCAAAGGGTGTGTAAATTCGACCTCACCGGTGGGGCCGATGTCATGTGGTGTGTGTATGTCCTACACTCTAAGTGTAGGGTGTGTCCTGGCTACTGCTAGGGATGTCGCTACCTAAGCCTTAAGGGCAGTAATTAAATTCTTGTATTTAACAAGAAGGGAAAACCTAGCCATTGCGTCGCCGGCGGCGCGGCGAAATCATCTGCGCCTGGTTAAACTCATCTAAATTGAACATATCTAGTGACTTTAAGAATGACGCGGCGTATGTGCCAGTGCTGCCATTGCTATGGCTAGCATGCTGGCTCTTTGAGGCAGCGGCGGGCCGCTGAGCGCTCGAGTCGGCTCCGGCGCTGGCTGTTGCACGCGGGCGGAACTGTCAAGCGTTTGAAGGACGGAGGGTGGGAATGCGGTGGTGTTGGATGAAATTGGTGGTCGCCTGGAAGAGGCTTCCCTTGGGATCGCAGGAACTCTGCGTTTTGGCGCCTTAGGGCAGCGAGGTAGTTGCCGTGTGGCCGGGAGTGCGGCAGTTTACGCACGCGGGAGGTTCAAAGGTGGCGAGACTTCTTTATCCTTGGGTCTGGGACAGGATGCGGTACCGTGGTCCCCGAGGCATTTGACGCAACGGGGCGTGCGAAGCAGTTCCGCGCGCGTGACCGAATACTTGGCAGGTTATGACACTGCCCTGGCAAACCGTTAGAATGAGGCCGCTCAAAGAGACGGCCGATCCCACAGTTGCTCGACATCTATATGCGCTTACCCTCCTTGGTGCGCTCGAGCGTGACTAGCACCATACCACAAGGGCGTTTGTGCGTGGGTGGTACAACGTTGTACCGAGAGGACTGGAATATCTAATTCTTTTATTGCCGAGGTAATCTCGGAGCATGGGACCCTCCTTAGGCAGCCCTATGACCACTGTCCTAAGTACGCGCTCATCAGGGAGCGCAGAATGTGTGATATTGGTGCTCCTTTTCCCTAAGGAATAAGGTCACCTTCCTAAAATCGTCCGAGTTGTCTAACTAATTTGATCCCCTGATTTGCTATCAGAGGCTTCCAAATTTAAATCGTTTGATAGGGCCGAGCGAATCTCGACCCATTTCTCCTTCTCGCGGAGATAGATGGGTGGTGGGCGTTTCCTACGGGTGCCTGAGAAGGCTGGGATGGCTGGGGGCAGGGGCGTGGGCCGGGGTCGCCTAGGATCGGCGGGATGTATGGAAGGGGTTTGTCGCCTAGAGGAGCGACGGTTTGGGAACCTGCTGAGGGCAGGTCGTGGGAAGTCAGGCTTTGCAGCCTTGACGGGGAGGACGGGTGGGGATGAGGTGCGCACCTTGCGCTTCCTCTTGGATTTGACGGTTTTTGAAGCCGTCGTCGGGTTTAGGGTTTTGAAGGCCTCAACCTCCATATCGATTCGTGTAGATGCTAACGTCGACATAATTGTCGTCGCTATCATCCACAGGAACGGATCGGTAGGTCCAGGCGTTTGAGCGGGAGTTGGAGCGGTGGGGCAGTGTTCTGCGATTAGGATGTGCATCGCGTCGGTTAATTTTAATATACTTTTCGACCGAGCTTCTCTCTAATCGCCTTGTGTCGAGACCAAAGCGAGGTGGAAAGCTCCCGGTCGACCATCGTAGGGCTGTCTTTGTCTAGCTGAGGGCGAGACATCTGCGGCGTCATCTGACGCAATCTGTGTGCCCGGCGGTTGCCGGGCGTAGAATCTTACCGCTCTGCCGGCTACGGCAGGGAGGTGTCTGACTTCTTCTGAAACAGGAAACAAAATATTATAACGTTCGGTGGGCTGGTAAAGTTGTAAAAACAACTTGTTCGGCCAAGAAACACGATAATAAACCCTAAGAAACAAGATTATGCGCTTAGCACAGCGGCTAACAACACATGTGTTATGCAAACGAGTTGCAAACACAGCTGCGTACAAACCGACCGCTTGAGGTAGCGCAATAAATTCCACCGCGATGACGTCAGCGGTGCGGACAAAAGCTCTATGAGCGCAGGTGCACTTATAAAACGCAGATGGCGCAGCGAGACGATTTCACGGCGGCGGACGATGACTTCTGCGAGGCGAGCTTTGCGACTTGCGGCGAACACGTGCGGTCGGGGACCGCTGCTGGAGGCGCTCTGACTGATGGTTTTCTATAACGTGCTTATTTATAAAGATTTCATATTCGTATTTACAATATTACTATAAGACGGCGATAAGGGTCCTATAGCTTCTAATATCTTGATTAACAGCTGTGTGTATTATAAAAATAATTTATTTAAAGTTTTTTGGAATTCAGTCACGTTCAACATTGGCTACTTTACTATTTACAAAATTTTAAAAATATTCAAAAGCAGTTCGACCTAATTACAATATTTTATATTTAATCTATTCCTTTTCTCTTTTTTGTGGGCAACAAATAAGAGACTTAAGCTGTGTAAGGTATTGACAGACATCCAAAAACTGACAACTAGCAACTTTCCTTACAAAATTTTATTAAATTGGTAACTGAATACATTTATATACTTTAGCTTAAAAGGAATTTAACTAGTATTTGTGTTTTGTACTCGTTTATTCTGTCTTATTAAGAAGAAGTTTTCGTATCATGCTAAAATGATTTTTTATGGAATAAAACTGAACGCTACATGTTTTTTCTATATGTTTCACAATCCCAAGAGTGTTGACCTACTCGTTATTCCTACGCAGATTGCAATCCTAGCGTTAGATGAGAAGTAAAACTGAACGGACGTTTTTAGTAAAAAATTAAAATTGTTTATTAGTATCACTAACAAATTATTAAGAAAAGTTATTTAAATAGAAATATTTGAATTCTGTGTTTTTGACTGACTTCCCAAAATAAGGTGGTACTTAATTTGGAGCGTTTTGTTTTTTTTTCATATATATATATATATATATATGTTACCTCGGTGCTCCGCATCTAGATATTTGCTTCCCATTGGTATCATTTTGTGATAATTAACCTCAAAATAAATATTTATATATATATATATAAATAAATTGATTTTTGAAAAAACGGTAATAAAAGAAATTACACTTTTGACAATTACAATGTCTCATTATTATTTATATTCAGTTGCCTTCCATTAAAACATATAAATAGTTATAACATCAATACTTTATGAAAAGAAAGCTTAACTGCCTCCGTGGCCTAGTGATATGAAATTCATCATCAGCCTGTGGTGGTCTACTGCAGGACATAGGCCTCCCCTAATACATCCCTATCCATTAGGGGGCTAGCACCGTATCACACCACGCTGGACTGATTTTTTATGTGCCCATCTGACGCATGATGATATGAAGTTACGCTTTATTAACCACTGGTCGTGGGTTCAAATCTGGCGGGAACACAACAATTTTTCATAGATGTTTTCTAGTTGGTTAGGATAATGCGCGCTGATCACCCAATTACCTGTGAAGTAAGATGATCCATGTGGTAGATGGGCATGCAAACGTCGGTCCTGTGCCTGATCTCTCTCCGTCGTATCGGTTATCAGTCCCATGGGATTTTCAGAATAGGAGAGAACTTGTGTTTGCGTGTACTCTTGTGCACTATAATATGTTCTGCGCAGTTGAGTAGAGATATCTAATACAGATAAGCTGCTGTAGTCATAAAAGACTTGGAGGACATTATGATTGTTACCTTAAAGTTATTTAAAAAGAACAAAGTTGTAAAAGGAAACAAAACTTATTATATTTTTACGATAATTTTGTTTACAAAGCCTTCTGACTACAAAATATACTATCATAAATATGTATATCATATAAGAAATGATTAAGAGAAATTGGCATGGCAAAAATTAACTCACAATAACATAATCCTCCCACATAAGTGAAAGCTCCATATTAAATCAATTTGCCAATTTACGTAAGCTCTGCGATAGAGGTTCAATCCACCTTTCCTTAAGCTTTCCCAATACTTCCTTGATCTCAATAAGGAAAATAGGAATGACAAATTGGCCAAGACAACAAAATCAATGGCAAAGAGTAAGTAAAAGTTTAAAGGTACTAAACTTATCATTATAATAGTATGACGAGAATGGATGCTGTCGTTAAGCTAAAACCATTTGTTTATTTCTATAATCTTTATTGTGTAATATTGACGGTTAGACTTATTCTATTGTTTACGAATATTATACATTGTTAAATAAAATGACTTTAAGGATTATATCGCGTTTATTTTACATTTTAAATTCCTGACGTTTCGAACACTTTTCAGCGAAATTTATTATTATATATATTATTAAAGCGTTTTGAATAGAAATGTGACTCGTTAAAAGTAAATAACATCGCTTAAACCTGAAAACAATGTTAATTCTGATTGTTGAAATCAAATAGCGCTTGGAACCGAATCTTAACGAGGTGCCTGAACACAATGGCTAACCTTCATCGATGGTAGGTCCCCTTTTTACAGGAGACTGTCTGGTTGGGTACCACCGTGGTGCCTATTTCTGCCGTGAGGCAGTAGTGTAAAAACACTGATGTGTTCCGGTTTGTAGGGCACCGTAGCCAGCATATTTATTGAGTAAACGAGACTTAACAACTTATGTCTCACGGTAAGCAACGCGTTGGTGATACCAGTATTGCTAATGTCTATGGGCGTCGGTGATCACTTTCCATCAGGTGGCCCGACTGCTTGTCTACCTGCGTATACCATAAAAAACCTAGAATAAATTTTTGTACCAAAATAATAATTCCTATTCCAGTAATAAATACAAGAACTCTTTACTTAAAATGATGTTAATCAATTGTAACAAGAGATGATTGTAAATTATATAAGTCTGCTTAATTATAATACGTTTTGACCCTCATTCCTATTCATAATTGCTGGGACTGAATCATAATCGAACTGTCTTTATTAATAGTTCAAGTAGACAATGTGACTTAAAGATACAGCCATTGATTTCCACACATATTTAAAAACAGAACTATGAAGCTAGTCACGTAGCTATAGTCATATTTTGAAACGTACTCTATTAAAAGAAATAGCTGATCTTTTGTTTACCTAAAATCAAAAATTAATAAAGACAAGGACAATGAAAAGATGAGTTTAAGTAAGTACATATCCCTTATACTCAGCTTCTATTTTATTATACTAAACAAAGACAGCGTCTGGTTGAGCGAAAACTACTTTCTTTTGCAGTAACGTAATACGTTGTACTTATCTGTAGTTGCACCAGATCTTTTCCAGACATTATTTTGACAGTTACATTACAATTTGTCAAAGTAATAAGGAATAGGACGGTGGTTGAACCGTTTTTTAAATGTAATAGGACGAATTTGACGTTCACCTAATGGAAAGCGCTATACCCTGCCCATAAGATAAGCTGCGTAAGACGCGACTAATCTGTTCTCCATCCTCAGACATCAGTTGTTGTTACTAGAAATATTCTTTGTTAAATGTGGCTTAATTAATAATAAGTCACAAGTAAAACATTTAAAAAGCATTATAATTTCAAATATGTACTAGCAGTGATTAGTTAATTGCTGTTTCAAATATTCAAAAAAGTTTACATATTATAGAATGAAAATTAACCAACTGCGGTAACAGTAATTATTAATTATAAAGCACAACAAAATAAATTTATAATTAACTAAATACTTCAGTTTAAATTGAACTTCAGTTTGAATCACTGAAACTGCCGTAATGAATTTACTTTTTCCTTTTTTTGAGTGCAAATTAATGCAGCCCGAGTCTGGCTTAATTTTCACGTTCGTATTTTGTTTGAGTTATTATGAGGTTTAAATTTGCTCTCCTGCAATTGTTACAAATGTTTTACATTAAAGTGTGTTTTTCTTAAAACATAGATATATGCGATTGATAACTTTATTATACACATTTCAAATAAGTACAACTACGTATAGCTTAATTACAATTGAATCACACGAAGTTGTGATTTTGTCGCCGAAGTTTTCTTAATTTTTAATATCTATTAAACCACTAATAACAAAATTATTCAATAAAATTGGACCGAATGACAGCTAATACCTATCATTTAAAAAAGAATGAACAAATTGGGGAGCACTAGGAGGAGAAACGTACCTCGTTGCTCCGCTTACAAATAAAAAAGCTTGGAATTGAGTACCTCCTTCTTTAAGAAAGTTGGTCTAAAAATGTGCCTGGAAAGAAAAATTCAAAATATCATTTCATAAGAAAAATTACGACAAACAGCACATAAAATTATTAAAAGTTCAACCATTTGCCACTTTTTCATTTTAGACTCTTATATCGCAGTTGAACAGGGTAAGTCATTTATTATTAAAGTAAGTGATACTGTATGAATTTTAAAGATCGATCGAGTTGACCAAGTAAATTGAAACTGAAATGTATTTGGATTTTCTTTCGGAGACACATCGTAAGACTTTATTCTTATTGTCTAAATTTTTATGACTATACTACGGAATTTCTTTATATTATTGTGCAAAAATACAATATCAATAAAATAAATTGTTAAAAATTATAGATAATACAGAATTCTGAAAAGATGTTACCTTGAAGATATTTTAAGCATTTAAACATATTCATGTTAAACGTGAGTGAACAAGAAATAACTCAAATTCTTGATCATAAAATAATGATACTATTAATTTATTAAGAGACTGTGATACAAATGTTAATGGTTGACGATAAATTTTTGGATGAAAATCGTATAAAAGTTGAAGAAAATATTTAGGTCTACATACATATGTACTAATAATATTTTACAATACTATTCTAATATAATAATTATTATAATATAATATATATCTAGCAAAATGGTAGAAGTCGCTTAGAAAGCCTAAATCCTCGGGCATTTAATGAAGTTTTTAATAATACATTACGGTAAAATTGTTATTTATAGCATACAATAACTCAATACGTGACTGAGCTGACACAAGACTTACTTCACCGAGAATGTCAAAACAGTTAAAGTAAGACTTTGTTTGATATAAGTCATAATGTTGTCTAATTCCGCTTGTAAAGACATGAAATGTTTAGCACTTACCTTACATGCAAAATTTATTAAATCCGTTATTTTACGTTTATGGGACGTAAGGATTTCAGCTGGCTTAAGTCTTCACAGAGTTTTACCAAAAAGTTTTAACATTGAATATGCACGAATCGGGGAGCGCGTTGGAATATGTGCCGCATAAAAAACACTTGCGATAGTACAAAAGTTTACTATACTTACATTTTATTACCGTGGCATATACACTATTTCATTTTAAGACAACCATGCTACAAAGTCAAAGTCAAAGTCAAAGTACTGAGCACTTATGAACGTCAAAATTATCCATTTACAATAAAATGAATAAAGCGATAGTTAATACATAAAAAAAATATTTGAAAAATGCCAACGTTTATTAATAATAATAATCAATAAGCATAGGAAGTGCTGTTAAATTAATTTTATAAAATTAAACTACTAAATTTTTAGTAGGACTCAAGAAAGGAAGAGATTGTTTATGTGAAGGAAGCGAACATAAAAGGTATTTGCGATGGGGAACAAATTTGTAGAGTGTGGTTCACCGATTCTATAGAAAAACTTTGGCTTCCAGAAAGTGATGCCAGTTCGGATAGCGTGGAGGCAAAACTATTATATTTTAAATATAGTACTTTTAGCATCAGAATTGGAATTTTATTAAAAAAAATACAAAATTAACCAGAAATCTGTTTAATTACAATTTTAGTCACAAGTAATTATTATAGAAGCTATGTATGTACATTGAAAACAGTTATTAAGCAAATCAATTACACGCTCCACAATTAAATAGGGAATAGCGAAAACAATATTTGAAAATGGCTTAGGTGACCTTTTAAGACGACTCAACACTGATTATCACAATACTTCTGTACACTAAGAGAGCTGACCGAAAAAAAAAAAAAAATTACCGATTATTTCTAACTACCTCCCTTATATAGCCTTTCTCGGAGTATTTGATGACGGTGTCTGGAGATTTCCTACAGTACAAACATACTAATTCCACGATTCTCAGTTGTTTTCACGATTCTCAAGTTAGGACCTTGACTGCTGCGCCAAAGGGTGTATATATGTATATATATAATATGCATTTTTTTTAAAGTAAAGTCTATGTATTTATCAGTTATCTAGTTTCCATAGTACAAGCTTTTCCTAACTTGGGGCTGAATGATGTTGTTTTAATTGTCCAGAATTATTATCTTAGTATATATAAATCTCGTGTCACGATGTTTGTCCGGGATGAACTCCTAAAAAACTTAACCGATTTTAAAATATAGTTGCCCTCCAACACAAAAAAAAAGATAGAATAGCTAGCGAATATTCTTTTATTCACAAAACTCTATTCCAAAATTTATACATAATTATTTTTATAATTTACAATCAAAATTATTATCATGAAAGTAGTCCATAATTTCCATTCAAATTGCGTCTAGAGAGTACCAGCGACATAATACCATTATATCTCTCTTCAACCTTCATTTGCATAAGGATCTTAAGACAGGCGTCTCTTGTGATTAAATATATGACATATTAGATGTAATTTGGCATAAAGAAGGCAGTTTTGCTAATTATCTGCTGTCACGAAGTATAATTTATTTTTAAAAATTTAATTATTATGTATTGATTATAATTAAAATAAGATGTAGCAAAACTTTAATATTTAATCTATGATGATATGCTAAGGATTTGTAAATTATAATGGAAATATCTGTAATTCCAGGATAAAGATTGTTTTTTTTTAACTATGTTTTTTATGCTAATTAATGTTTAACATTCACATGAAAGATACATTAAATTTAGAGCCTATAGTTTTTCAGTATGTTTTTCAACAACAATTGTTTGTGCTAGACAGACAGTTCCTATCACGTGAACGTATTTCTTTAATTAATAAATATTGGATTACATATATTATAGATATTTAGAAAGTAAAATAAAAAAACATTTAATCTGGTAAAATGTAATATAAAACTGCCTCCGTAGCCTAGTGGTATGGGCGTGTGCTTTAGAAACCGGAGGTCGTGGGTTCGAATCCTGCGGGGGGAAGCAACAAATTTTCATTGTTGTTTCCTAGTTGGTTAGGGCAATTTGGGCCGATCGCCCAATGGTCTGAAAAGTAAGATGATCCATGCGTCGGTTGGGCACACCAACCCGAATTGGACCAGCGTGGTGGGATATATATGGGTGTATTAGGGGAGGCCTATGTCCAGCAGTGGACTAACAAAGGATGATGCATGAATGATAAAATGTAACAATTATATGATTAATATGATAATACAAAAATTATTAAGCAGAACGCTAAATACCTACTACGAACTTACATAGAAGACGTCTTTAAACAATGGCTAATTGGTGATTTTAATTTTACTGGGTGTGGTAGTCTATGGTATCACAAGGATATTAAAAGTTTCTTGACTTTTTGTACCACCTTTAGCTTTACACCACATATAATATCTAAAAATTGTTATTTTCACGAGAAAAAAAAGTTATTTCTCCGAAGATTTGATGTTGTCTTCAAAATATGATAACAATTAGTTTGTTGGTCTTCGGGGTATCGTTACTATATTTATAACTATATATACAACTTTGTTAGAAATCAAATTTCCCTATGAAGTATTAATTAAATCCATTCCAACATTTACGATACGACTAGAAATAATCCTCGTATCACGAGCATTGGAGATTGAATTGAAATCTGTCTGTGACCACCGGTTCGCAAAAGGATAAATAGTACTATAAAAGTATAACTATAACCTCTGGATTTATTATTTTTTCTGTATTGAATTATTGGATGCAATGAAATGCGAACTGCGAGTTTTTTTTAAATTAAGGATTGACAATTCAAATAAATTCATCTATACAAATAAATAAAATTGGAGAGTCTGTTTGTAACATCAAAATAATCGTTTTTATATATATATCTGTTGTAATCATCATCATCATCATCAGCCTGCGTTAGTCCACTGCTGGACATAGGCCTCCCCTAATGCACGCCACCGCTTCCGAACTTCGGCTATTCTCATCCAGCCCACACCAGCCACTTTGCGAATGTCGTCACTCCATCTTGACGCAGGACTCCAGAACTTTTCGACTCCAGCGGTCGTCAGTTCTGAGGTTTATATGACCGGCCCACTGCCATTTCAGCTTACTAATCCGGTGGGCTATGTCGGTGATTTTGGTTCTCTGACGGATCACGTCATTTTGTTGTAACATATAAACTATTCTCTGCCAAAACAACTTTTAATGGGACTTTCACTGGCAGATAGCTGATGTAACTGAGAGTAACGTTGGGATTTTACAAATAAAAAAATAACACATGGTCAAAGTCATGCGCACCAGCAAGTCATATATAATTGTAGCATAACTCCGCTTAACACTGTTAAAGCAAGAAGGTATAATAATAATTTTCATTATTTCGTTATGTATATCTATGTATATAAGCGTTTAAGGTTCACATACTATACCTTAAAAAATTGAGAGAAAACAGCTACTTTTATGTCTACTAATATATTAGGCCACTTTTACATTTATGAATTATTCGCTTTTATTTATTTTTTACCCTTTTGTTTCACACAAAAGAACTATGGACAAAACATTGTTTCTGCTTGTTTCAACTTTTTCAACCTTGTAGTATTTCATTCGCATCACAAATACTCTTTCAATTCGTTAAGAGAAAGCGAGCAGCTGTTATTTATGTCGATCAAAACTACGTTCTTATTTTCCTGTTTGTTACTCGAATTCAATATCAAAGCAATTCATTTCTTGTAAAGAATTATGTGGGTTATGGGGACTATTACTAATTGCATAAAAGTTAAAATAGTCTTACAAAGTATTTATAGATATTTTATTTATTTATATTTAAAACATATAGCTGATGTCGATGATGATGTATAGCTGATGATGCTGCAATTTGCGACCATGTTCTAGACAAGCCCAATCATTATATTAGATTTGATGAACCAAAAATACTGGCTAATGAACATCGATTTATACCAAGGATGATTCAGGAAGTAATTGAAATTATAAAATATCCAAATTGTAATAGAGAAGATGGTTGGTCTTTGCCACCTTCCTGGGATCCAATAATTTCAAACATTAAACGCAGAGTATAAAAAAAATACAAATTCGGTTTTGTATTTTTTTTTAACATAAATACTTTTGTCAAACCAACATTAAAAATTAAGAAATCGAAAGATATGTCATTTTTTTAAATAAAAACTGACGGTTATTCGAAAACATAGAGATACAGACATATGCCAACTTAGTGTGCCCGTGATCATGGATGCTGAAAAGAATCCGAAAAGTCGGGAATAAATATATTTAAGTAACGCGAAAAATCCGTAGATTAGTGGATTTGATATGTATAACAATCGCGTAAATAAAAGAAATAATTATTTACAAAGTATTTGTTATTGAAAATCGAATAGTCTAAAAAAATCGAAGAAAACCTTAACCGATCAATGTCATATATATTAAAAACACTTAAAACAACGTGTAGAAATTAGAATACGACTCGTTTATTGTATTTAAGAAAGAATAAGACAGTTTTAGATAGCGTACTTGTCAATATTGATTAGTTAGATGCATATTTGCCCTTTAGGTATGTTTTTGAAAATATCAGTTAATTGTTTTTCCCTTTTTTCACTAAGGAAATTTTCATCAAATTATTATTTTTTATTGGCTACGCAGCCAGACGAGCGATCGTGCCACCCAATGGAAAGTGATCACCGACGCCCGTAGACATTGACTATACCAGTGGAATCACCAACGTGCTAACTGCCGTGAAACATATCATGTTACGTCTCGTTTACCCAGTAAATACGCTACTTTGCCCTTCAAACCAGAACACAGTAGTGTTTTCACACTACTGCTTTGCGACAGAAGAAGGCACCGCGATGGTACTGTCCCAGGCGGTCTCCTGTGTAACACCTACGAAATTTAATAAAACTGAAAAGCTAAGCCTGTCTCAAAATGATAAATTGATATTAAACAAAATAATTGACAAACTACAATATATAAATAGAAAGGGTTAACTTGCTTCTAAGGTTAGTTTACAAAGTTCTTTTTTAGGTTTCATATAATTGAATAATATTTTTTTTACCTAAAATAAATTTAGAAAGATAAAAAAGTAAAATAAAAAACAATAATTCTAAAATGTATGTGATATTAGCTATTAATAATACACCTGCCCAAATTAATTTTACGCCTGTAGATGTGAATGTTAAATATTAACGACAGTCCTACAAAAACAGCGTTCTGCCAATATCAATTATTAAGGATTTTTATTGGATCCAGCACCATGATACGGTATTCAATTACTCTTTCTTAATTTGAATTTTATTTCGCACACCAATTATTTTGTAAATATTTTGGCAACTGCATTAAAACCGTATAATATACATGAGAACTATTGAAATATAAATAAATGATGATGATAGATAATATTATCAACTTTGACTTGTAAGTAATTAAAATAAAAAGTGGGTTGTTTATTACATAATCAATAAATTATCGGATAAATATAAATCAAATATAAAGAAGACTTAAAAAATCTTTCCTACTATCATTATCATAAAGATAAATTTTTCATGTAAAAAATCATTATCGATATTCTGAGACGCTTAAGAGTAAAATAAACAAGTTGTTATAAACAAAAGCTTGTTATGACCTTTTAAATAACATTCTAACTATTTACTTAATACCTACTATTTAAATCAGACCAAACACATAGACACACGTAGATTTAAAGCAATCACTTGATATCATTAGTTAGTTTTCTATTTCGAAAAAAATATATACAAGGTTCTATTTATATTAATATCAATTGTATAATTTTGTCAAATGATGGGTCTGATTGCATTTACATTTAGGTTTTCTCGTTTTAGAGCACAAAAGCTATTTTTATTAAATAATAGTTTATCGAAATATTATCGTAAATACGCAATGATTTGCTTTTCTGCCGTTTTCCATTATTTTTTGTTATATTTATCAATTCTAAATTATCTGAATGAATGATAACTAGGGGGAATAAATTAAACACTAGGGATTTTGTAAGGCATGTTTAACTTACATTATTTTATATCAAAGAAGTTACTTGCATGGTCAATAGCAGGCAGAACCACTGCCATTCGAAAGCACTTTGGATGATTTCAGCTTCATAAATACAATGAAACATAAAATAACTTAATGCGTTTTCATTCAGCTCCACGTGAATGTAAAATGAGAGTGCACTTAAAGCTTTGCAATATTCTTGTGAGGCATAAGACTTAAGCTAATATCTAAACAGTATTTAACGACTGCACTTTTTGTCTATGTTGTGTTCTACTACTAGGTTCTTTTTACTTTTACACGCTTCTAACTGAGGAAATACGAGGAGCCTTTCTTTGTCAAGTTTTCGAAGTTTAATTAATGCTGTATTAAGGCTTCATTACTACGTAAACGTGTTGTTACTTGTAATGTGTGTCAGGTAGTTGACCGAGTTGTCGTCATAACCTCTCTATTATACATTCACCAACGTCCTTCGATTACAGTATTCAACAATATTAATAAAACTGTTAGTAACAACCTGAGCGTAGAAAAACGTTATAAATTTTAAGGCTTTAATCCGATTCGTTTAATTCAACAGTTGTTTAAACAGTTCAGGTGTTTAAAAAGGGTCGGATGCTTATATCAAACGCAAGCAAGCTCCTTGCTCCTCCGATAGGTTGATGTCCTGATGCAGGTACCCCTATTTGCTACAAAGGAATAGGAGATGCAAGCTGACCTACCCCTAGTGGATGCATCAAGGCCTCGCTAAGCAGCGTGATGTATGAAATAGTAAAGGTATGAGGGGGATCACCTTTTTAAAAATAGCTTCTTGCTGAGGGTAATAAATGGAATTTATTGGACTTGCACCGACTAAAACCACCACGTTGATTTTTCCTGGGGATTTGTAAGGAGGTCGCAGGAACGCTTTGATAGCCATCTGTGACCTTACCTGCGCTGGCCGCTGAAGCAGCCCCATCTCAGGCCTACAATTCTCTCCACTTTTGACTAAATTACGCGTGCCCTTTGTCTCGGCCCCCATACATGAGAAACAGGTTTCCTGAATGTAATACAAAGAGGCCATGGGAGCTATGAGACCCCGACTCACACTGAGACAAGACTCCACGACCCCAACGGCGGACTTGATGTTAAACTCCGCCGCTAGATCGAACAGTTTGGACAGCAGAAGGATGAAAGATTGGAATTGAACAATTGGGCGTGCCGTTTTATTAAACTTGATATAGCCAGTTTTATTGTATATTTGAATACTAGGAGTCCTTTAAAAGCAGAAACTGATATGCATAAGTATACGATTAGCTATTTACTCAATTCGCAGCGTTTTTTTTTTATATATTACATGTACATCGTTGCTTAGCTCTAGACCATATTTTATATTTCATTCATATTAATTATATATTATAATGGTAGGTAAAAGCTGGCACGTGGGCCTATTACACAAAATTATTCTAACATTAAGGAGTTATAAGTTATTAAGAAATATAAATAACAAAACGGCATAAATCATTACCTCAAGCGATTGCTCAACCTTAAAAGATAGGCTTAAGCTATGTTTAACATAATTGTACTAAAATTATGTATACCGTAACCATGACATAATTGACAGAAAGTTTAAAGAAATTTTTATTTTTCTCAAATTTGCAACAGAAAATTAAACAAAGTAATGTAATTATAAGTATTATAAAAATACCCTTAACATTCATGCACACGTTAGAATTGCTCTAACAGATGCCAAAAATACAAAACGCTGTTTTGGCAACACTTCAAACCAGAGTTTTGAAACCGCTACCATGCTACCATGTATGCAGGCATACATCTTTCAGCTAGTCATTTTCCCAAGTTATCTTGACATATTAATTTCGAATCTATCTAGATTTACCTGAATAACAGTTTCAACGCAAAGCGTCTGAAATCTGACCTCCGCACTCCAAAGGGTAAACTCCAAATATGAATTAGTTGAAAATAAATTTGAAGAACCTGATTTTTATTCCTTATTTTAAAAACCGTTTGTCACTTAAATTATTAATTCAAACGTATATTTTAATAAATAACACTCAAAAGTATATATTTTACACCATTCCGTAGCAAAAGATTTTTCGTGCCATCAACCAATTTATTTTTGATAACATTACTGTCGGATTGGTGTCAGGTACGTTCATCATTATTATCAGCCTGTGATAGTGCACTGCTGGACATAGGCACTAATATACTACTATTAGGGGGTTTTGGACTGTATTACAGTTCAGAACTATTTAACATATATTTAAAATGTTTTACACACATATGCTTTAATTCATCGTCATCATTATCAGCTTGTGTTAGTCTACTGCTGGACATAGGCTTCTCCACTAGGGGGTTTCTGTACTGTATCCCACCACGCTGGTTCAAGGCTCAACCGACTTTTTACATGCCCATCCGAAGCATGGATTTATTCTCAGAAAATTGGGTGAGCGGCCCAAATTGCCTTAACCAACTAGGAAACAACAATGAAAATTTGTTAAGTCCCCGCAGGATTCGAACTCACTACTTCTGGTTTCTAAAGCCCACGCACATACCACTAGACCACGGAGGTAGTCCCTGGTACATTACTGTTTCATAAAATGAGGAAACTACAGCGAATCCACTGCCAATCATAGTATTGTAGAGAAGCTATGATAAATTTAGAGGTTTTTAATGCAATGTCGTTAAATTTGTTTTTAAATACCCTACGAGATAAATCAGAATATTGAAGGTCAACATAAAACGGGCTGCGATGATATTCGTCTATCACTTAAGGATAATCTACATCGTCCATTTAAGGTATATCAAAATGGGTTTTTATAGCCCGCAATTTAAAAAAATATTTCTGAAGATGTTACAGATATTAGAGGTGCACCAGTGCAAAGCAGGTGAGGATTGCTAGTTACTAATATAATATGAACTGTTAACAAAATAATCGGGAATATAAACAGTAAGATAAAAATATATCATTGTAGGACTATTCTGGGAAGTTTTCGGGTAATAATATATTTGATATAGATGTCTAAGCTCTTCTTATTATACTTTTTATTAAAAGAAAATATTGTGAAGCCAATTCATTCCAATCAGGTCAATTGAAATTATTCGAACCCTATTCAAAGCAGCTTATTGGAATCTAATAAATCGGCGTATCGAAAAAGAATCGAAGTAACTAAAAGCGCGGCATAAAATGTTAACATCAATAAAGGTTACAGTATTTTCGGTTAAAAATACAAGTTATGTAACTGTTCGTTATAAATTTCACAAAAAACTTTGTTTAAATGCAATTTTATTTGTTTAATAGATTACGAAATATCAAGTCACAAACTCAAACTAATATCTCCAGACTTTTCTTAAAAAAGATAATTTTTGACACAGGTTGATGTATTAATTATGTTCTATATTTATTTAGTCAGTTATGATGATTTTGGAGTATTTTTAATGCTAATTTTTAACGTTTTTAAAATACAACTTGGGTCTTCAGTTAAAATAACTACGTTGGCTACAGTGCCTTTTGAACAGTAAGACAGTTTACACACAGATGATAGATTTTCTGCAGAAACAGTCGAAACGGTTTTTCATAAGTTAAAATAGAATCGTATTCTCTTTTGTCGTATAAAATTATACGTACTTTGCTGCGGTTTCATTATCATCATCAAACCAGCCTATGTTAGTCCATAGCTGAACATAGGCCTCCCCTAATGCAAGAGTTCTTCATTATCCGTATCCCACCTCGCTGATCCAATACGGTTTGGTGTGGATGGATCGCCTTTTTACATGCCCATCCGATGCATGAATCATCTAACTATTCAGACAATTGGGTGATCTGCCCAAATTGTCCTATACAACATAAAAAAACGATATAATAAAGTTGTTTTCCGTGGAATTCGAAACCACGACCTCCGTTTTATAAAGCAAATGCCAATAACACTAGACCACGAAGTGGTTATTCCAGCGGTTTATTACGACCGTAACGGCTACAAGCAACCGAAAGTAAACGCCAAATTACAAGAAATTATTCTACGAAATTCCATTTCATACTAGCCCATGTCTAGGAAATCCTTTTCTCTCACTAAGCTCGTACGATTGATAAAATAGCTTTCTTGTAATAAGTTCTGTTTGTTACAGTAACGCTATGTATCTGTATACAAAATTTTAAGTTTCTGTTTTATATTGTTGATGTTTTGATTTACTTTGCCGTTTACAATACGGTTTATGTCGTTAAAATGCATTTTGCTTAGTTTTTAATTTAGGATTAACTTAGTCGAAAAAACAAGGCGCCTTTATAATTCAACTTTTAATTGGAAAAAATAGTCGCAGGAAGTTTTCTTCTAGAAACTAATGTTGTACTTTTTATCCACTATTGAAATTTTTGATATTCATGAATTTCAATGGAAAATTTTTCAATGGAAATTTCATGCTTATGGAAAATTTATATTACACACTTCATTATTATTAGTATAAGTTATATCTGGAAAGTAATTATATTTTTTCTTGTGTGCAGTTGCCTTGTCTTTAATATCACTATTATTACGTTAAAATAGTTTATAAAGAACAAATTTGTAAAAGAAACAAAACTGGTGATATTGTTACATTAATTTTGTCTGCCTTCATCAAATACTTCATACAGAGGAACGTCTTAAGAAGTAACTAAAGAATTTGATTAAAAGTTTAACACAAAATAACAAAACCTTTATGTGAAAGTCTTCAAAATCAATTTCTAATTTACGTATGCTCGGCGAAAAGATTAATCCACCTTTCTTTAAGCTTCTTATTTTTTGACCTGAGGAAAACAGGAATACAAATTGGATAAAGCAACGAAATCAAAGGCAAAAGTTAATAAAAGCATATTTCGACTAAAATTTAAAACAATAGTTTCACAAGAATTCAAAATTAAAACGTCGTTGCTGAAACTATTTGGTTATTTGTCTTTTATTTATTAAATATTTATTTATCTTTTTGTTAAATTGACAGTTGGTCCAAACATCAAATAACAATTTATTTTTTTACACATTTTTAATTATTATACAATCTGTGGGTTCCGTCGGATATGTTTAAATATCCGTTAGTTTTCAACCTAATCAAGTAGGGGGATCAACTATCTTTTATTGAAAATCTCCAACAGTGGAGGACAAAGGCCAAAAATGATAATATTAAAAAACCATATATTATAATTTTAAAAACTATTGAAATTTATTAATTTTAAAAAAATCGATTATTTAATTCAAATTGACTTAACATGTGGCTTAAACGACAAATCATAATATATCAAAATTTAAAACTTGAAAAAAAAAACAAGTGAAATTTATCTATTATTCGTATTAAAAAAAATTTAAAAACCAGGTGTTTTGAAACAAAATGTGACTCTTTAAAAAAAAACTTTAAAACTGAAAACAGTGTTATTCGGTTTGTTGAAATAATTATCCGCGGAAACGTGTCTTAACGAGGTCCGGAACCAATTCCTTACCCAAACAATTTTCCCTTCATTGTACCAAAAAATAATTCAAACCCAGTAATAAATACAACACTTTACAAATGAATTTAGCAATTTTCAAAGGGAGTAAATTATTCAAATCACTTTTATAATACGTTTTGACCCCTATTCAAATTATAATTGTTGTAAAAAATTTTGTATACAATAGCTCAACGGACAATGTGACAAAGATACTGCCACGGTTTTCCAAAATATTTAAATACAGGGCTTTTGGGGATTGGTTAACATATTTTGAAAAGCATTATTTAAAAAATAGCTATCTTTTTACAACCTAAGATTAAAATTAATAAAGACAAGGACAAAAAAGAAAAGTTTAAGCCTGTGGCTGAATGTAGGAAATTATCCATTCTATTTTCAGGATCCATTTTATTTTCGAAAAAAGACAGTGAGTTGGCACATTTTCTTGTAAAAAAGGGTTATCTTATTCTAATTACACCACTTTAATGAAAAAATAAAAATTTTTTTTATTTCAAACAAATCAAGCATGGGGTCAAAACAGAAATGCAATGTTTTAATTTTTTGTTATTTTCAGTGGATATAGGACACCGCAGTGGTCTTTTCCAGACATTATTGTGACAGTTACATATGGAAGTTTGCACTAGAAATATTCTTTCTTAAACGTGGCTTGTTTAATAGTGTATGAGTGGCTAGTGAAACAATCGAAAACCATTGTAATTCCAAATATATATTAGCAGTCATTAGTTAATTGTTTTTTCAAATATTAAAAAATAGTCTACATTTTATATACGGAAAATTGACCAATTGCGGTACCAATAATTATTAATTATAAAGCACAACAAAATAAACTTATAATCAACCAAAATTTCAGTTTAAATAATTTAGCTCTTGTTAGCTCACTGAAACTACCGTACAAATTTACTTTTTTCCTTTTTTGCGTGCAAATTAATTCAGCCGAGTTTGATTTAATTTTCAACGTTCGTATTTTGTTTGAGTTATTATTATTATGAGGCTTAAATTGACTCTCCTGCTATTTTTAAATAATATTTGTTACAGAATGGGTAGAGTATGTTACCGAAATAATAGAAGTAAAAACGAGATTTTCCTTGTCCGATGGCGGCCTCAGTATCAGGCCGCTAGCCCCAATGAAAAGAGATTAATGACACTATGCTGAATGTCCATTCCTTCCACAGCTCCTCTGTACTACATCTGTGATGCGGCCTCATAGAGTCGCGGAGGATGCAATATTCGAGCAAGAGACAAAAATTACAATAACAAAACAGAAACAATAAAACCTTTCTGATTGTAAAAACTGACTTCTGGTGCGAAAATTTGAAAAGAAGTCGCTTTTCAATATCCTTTATATTTCTGATATACTGTTGTCACATATGACCAATTATTTGTACACAAATAATGTCGAAAGTAATTTTATGCACATAGTTGTTTTAAATAACTAACTGTATTATATTAAAATGCAAGAATTATTCGATATATTGAACTGCCTCCGTAGCCTAGTGACCCTAGGCTGCGGAGGCAGTCAGAAACTAGGCGTGAGCTTTAGAAACCATAGGTTGTGATTCGGGGACTCAATAAATTTTCATTATTGTTTCCTAGTTGGTTGGCAATATGGGCCGATCACCCAATTGTTCGTAAAGTACGTATGGGTATGTAAAAGTCGGTCCACCCACAACCCGCATTAGACCGGCGTGGTGCGGTACGGTCCAAAAACGCCCTAGAATGGAAGAGACGTGCATTAGGGAGAGCCTATGTCCAGCAGTGGTCTAAAATAGGCTGATGATGAAGAAGAAATTATGTCATAAAGTATAATTAACTAAAAGGGTTATTATTACCGCAACGCATGGTGCTTTTAATAAAAAGAATACAAAACCACAAATATTTCCTAACCAAAGAAACGGAGGCTGAAGTGGTTAAAATTTAACCAAAAAATAATATAGTAAAATACTACCATGAAACTAAATTTTAATAAATCAAAACCTATTTTTTCCCAAATGAAAGAAAACGGACATTTTAATTCAAACCCATGCCGGATAAAAACACTATGTGTTCACAGATGTTTATCCGCGATTGGGAAGAAAAAGTAAAAGCCAGGGTCCTAATCATTTGCCAAACGGGTCGTCGGAACAAAATATTCTTTTTAATATAACCCGATCTTCGTTAACAAAATGGATGCATTTGTTTAGAAATAGCAGGGTCAAAAATCGGTTATAGTTCAAAGGTGTATATTTTGTTGCTCGTAACTTTCCATAACAATAACCGCCTTCCAAGGCCTAGTGGAGGGCGTGGCCCAAGAATCCGGAGGTCGGGGGTTCCGAACCTGCGGGACGCAACAAATTTTCATTGTTGTTTCCGGTTGGTTAAGGCAATTTGGGATCACCCAATTGTCAAAAAAAATGATCCATGCGTCGGATGGGCGAAAATGGTCCCCACCACCAACCGCATTGGACCAGCGTGGTGGGATAATTCCAAACCCCAATGGATAGGGGTGTATTGGGAGGCCCAGTCCAGCGGTGGAAACAAAGGCTGATATTGATGATGATGATGATGATCTTTACCACAAAAGTCAAGTTGTTTTACGGGAAATTAATAAAGGAACTTTTTATGGTCGGGAATACATTGCAAAACAAACTTTTTTATACAGGATCAAGTTTAATGAATTAATCATACTTTAAAAACCATGAGTCCACGATGGCACCCCTTAGTCTGAGATTAACTAAAACTATAAAACATTTTCTTTGTATTTTTTAACTGAAAACTGTTTAATATTTTATCAGGAAATGAATAATTGATTTAAAGAAAATATGACAAATATTGTTTCCTTTTTACTTTTTCAAAACATGCTTATGGAATATTTTATGTTACGCGCTTGATTATTATTAGTATAGGTTATACCTGAAAGTAGGTACATATTTTTTCTTGTGTGCAGTTGCCTTGTCTTTAAGATCACTATTATTACGTTAAAATAGTTTATAAAGAACAAATTTGTAAAAGGAAGCAAAACTGGTGATATTGTTACATTAATTTTGTCTACAAAGCCTTCTGACTCTAAAATATTCTATCATACAGATGTGAACGTACGTATCAAGAAGTAACTAAGAGAACTTTGCATGTCAAAAGTTTAACACAAAATAACAAAATCCTTATATGTGTGAAAGCTCCGTCATAAATCAATTTCTGAATTTACGTATGCTCCGCGAAAGAGATTCAATCCACCTTTCTTTAAGCTTACTGAATATTTCCTTGATCTCAATGAGGAAAACAAGAATGACAAATTGGATAAAACATCGAAATCAAAGGCAAAAAGTTAATAAAAGTATATTTCGACTTAACTTATTATTACAATAGTTTCACAAGAATGTCAAAATATGAAATACTGTCGTTAAGCTGAAACCATTTGGTTATTTGTCTTTTATTTATTAAATATTTATTTATCTTTATTGTATAATATTGACAGTTGGTCCAACCACTATCAAATAACGAATTTCTCTTTTTGACACATTGGGCTTTTTAATTATGTATATCAATCTGTGGGCTCGTCGTCGGATATGCTTGTAAATATCCGTCAGTTCTTGACCTTACACCTAATCGAGTAGCAGGGGATCAACTATCTTGGCGTTCATTGAAAATCTCCAACAGTGGACGGATAAAGGCTGCTAGTGATGATGATGATAATTAAAGAATATTTGTTCATATATCATAATTTTAAAAACTATTGACATTTTTTATATTTTAAAAAAATCGAGTATTTAATATCTAAATTGACTTACACATGTGTGGCTTGCAAACGACAAATCATAATATATTAAAGTAATAAACTTGAAAAACCTTAAACAAGTGAAATTTATATATGTATTCGTATACTTAAAAGAAATATTTAAAAAACTCAGCGTGTTTTCGAACAGAAATGTGACTCGTTGAAAAAGTAAATGAAATCTCTTAAAACTGAAAACAGTGTTAGTTCGATTTGTTGAAATCAATTATCGCTCGGAAATGTGTCTTAACGAGGTGCCAGAACACAATTCCTTACCCAGAACTAATTTTTCCTTCTACATTGTACCAAAATAATAACTTAAACTCCAGTAACAAATACGAACACTTGTTACAATTGATGTTTAGCAATAGTTACAAAAGGTGATTGTAAATTATTCAAGTCTACTTTTTTATAATACATTTGACCCCTATTCGTAATTATAATTGTTGTGAAAAATTTTGAATATCTATAGCTCAACTGGACAATGTGACTTAAAGATACTTCCACTGGTTTTCACACGTGTGGCTATAGCTATATTTTATAAACATGAATTATTTAATAAAATAGCTGATCTTTCTTATCAACCTAAGATCAAAATTAATAAAGACAAGGACAATGAAAAGAAAAGTTTAAGCCTGTGGCTGAATGTACGCGATACATATCCATTCTTTTTTTAGGATCCATTTTATTTTCAGTAAATAAAGACAGTTTACGGTTAAGCGAAAACTACTTTCTATGTAGAAACGTAATGCGTTATCTTATTTGTAGTTGCACCAGCTCTAATGCAGAGGAAAATATAAAGTAAATTGAAATGTAATTTTTATATTTAAACAAAGCAAAGCTATGGGGTCAAACAGAAATGCAGTAATTTTGAATTCTTTGCTTATTTTCAGTGGATATAGGACACCGCAGTGGTCTTTTCCAGACATTATTATGACAGTTATATATGGAAGTTTTACTAAAAATATTCTTTCTTAAATGTGGCTTGTTTAATTATGAGTTACTAGTGAAACAATCAAAAGCATTGTATTTCCAAATATATATTAGCAGTGATTAGTTAATTGCTTTTTCAAATATTTAAAAATAGTCTACATCTTATATAAGGAAAATTTACCTATTGCGGTAACAATAATTATTAATTATAAAGCACAACTAAATAAACTTATAATAAAATTTCAGTTTAAATTAGTAATTTAGCTCTTTGTTAGCTGACTGAAACTACCGTACAGAATTTACTTTTTTCCTTTTTTTCGCGTGCAAATTAATTCAGCCCGAGTTTGACTTAATTTTCAACTTTCGTATTTTGTTTGAGTTATTATTATTATTATGAGGTTTAAATTGACTCTCCTGCTATTTTCAAATAGAATTTTTTAAAGAATGGAGAAAGTATGTTACCCAGAAATAATAAAAGTAAAAAAACGAGATTTTTCTTGTCCCCAGCGGCGGCCTCAGTATCAGGCCGCTAGCCCCAATTAAAAGAGATTAGTGACACTATGCTGAATGTCCATTCTTTCCACATCTCTACTGTACTACATTTGTGATGCGGCCTCATAGAGTCGCGGAGGTTGCAAATATTCGAGCTTGGAGACAAAAAATTACAATAACAAAACATAAATCAATGAAAACCTTTCCGATTGTAGAAAACTGACTTCTGGCTGAAAAAGAAAAAGAAGTCGCTTTCAATATCCTTTATATTTCTGATATAAATGTTGTCACATTTTACAAATTTTATTTGTACACAAATAATTATTCGATATATTGAACTGCCTCCGTAGCCTAGTGGTAAGGGCGTGCGCTTTAGAAACCAGAGGTTGTGGGTTCGGGGGACTCAATAAATTTTCATTATTGTTTCCTTGCTGGTTATGGCAATATGGGCCGATGACCCAATTGTTCGTAAAGTACGTATGGGCATGTAAAAAGTCGGTCCACCCACCAACCCGCATTAGACCAGCGTGGTGCGGTACGGTCCAAAAACGCCCTAAAATGGAATAGACGTGCATAAATGGGCCTATGTCCAGCAGTGGACTAACATAGGCTGATGATGAAGATGAATTATGTCATAAACTATAATGTAACTCCAGGTTGTTATTACGGCAGCGCATGGTGCTCTTTAATAAAGAATACAAGTACAAATACTTCCTAGCCAAATATTAAATCCTAAACCTTAAAAACGTGGATTATGTTTGTAGTAAAATTTCAAAATTTAAATAGAAGAAAACGGGCCGATTCCGACCTTTGTCTAAAATTTACGACATATGGTTTATAAGATGACAACAGTTTTAATTTTTAATAAAAAGAAAAATATAGCTGTATTAAATAAACCCAATTAAAAACGTAAAAGATCAAAATATGCGAATGTTTGCAACAAAACTGGTCAGCAACTTATTTAAAAATATGAATTTGCTTATTGCTCGTAAGCAGCTTTTTTTAATCGTCTTATTTTTTTTATACATAAGCGTTAGAAATCCATTAGCTGACACTATCTACACAAAAACTTTCATTTAAATTAACTTAATGTAAGTAGAATGAGATGATTAAATTTAATTTCTTAACTTATAGTTTCTAGGTCGACGCTTCTTCAAAGTAAGATACATTAATTTTCAATAAAAACTTTTACCTACAAATATAAACAGTTTTTTTTTACTATGCTGATTTTCTCATGTGTGTGTGTTTCGTATTATAATTCAGTGCATCTTTTTTTAAAATCTACATCGCCAAGTAATTTACACTTACTTCATTAAGCAAAAGATCTTGTATATTACATAAATCCATGAAGTACCCTGTAAACATATATTCTATATGTTTTATTCGTTTGGGAATATGCTAGGTAACGTGTCAAATGCAATGTCAGCCACTCGACACTCCAGAGCTGTGACAGCACTTATAGATTCTATTTATACACTTTCAGTGTCTGTAAAATGAGTTATAGCTATTAGAAAAGCTTTCGATTTAATGTGTACGGACTTATCGAAAAACATTTTGAGAGTATCGTCAGTATTTCTATATATTAAGAATCCTCATAACAATTGATAATTGTATGATACCTACTTTTTGAAATATGACAGTAATGGAGTATTATTAAGGCCTTGCACTTTCTTTATTATTGTGTAGGATTTCAAAATTGTTAAGATTTAATAAAAGTTTAGTTAGTTATAGCGATAAAAATTAAATAATGATACAGGACTCGTTTAATTTTTTTATAAATAAATTGTACTGTATTGATTTTCGGAGTAACAATTTTAGATATTAAAGTTTTTTTTTTTTAAGAAAGAGACTTAAGCTTATGGTAAAAAACTAAATTTGTATTGCTCTACTGTCATATTTCGTTTCAAGGATAACTGACACGACTGGAGAGGAACCCAGAAATGGACCAAATTTGTACATGCCCATCTGAAGCATGAATCATCATATTTAACAAGCTTTTTATTGAGGGATAAGCCGGCATCACCCTAGCCAATTCACCCACCCATGAATTTGAACCCACGACACATGGTTTTCAAAGGCGCTAGACTTTCGGCTACTAAAGGCACTCTTCTAGAGATATGTTAAGGCACATAGATACTTAGAACCTTTTCTGTAGAACTTTTAAATTTCAAATTTTTATCGTAAGCTTACAAAATTAAGCTGGTGGTAGGTCCCTCTTTTACAGGGCCCGTCTGGGTAGGTACCACCCCGGTGACTGTTTCTGCCGCAATGCAGTAGTGTAAAAACTATGCTGTGTTCCGGTTTGAAGGGAACGGTAGCCAGCGCATTTACTGGGTAAAAGAGACTTAACACCCTATGTCTCACGGTAAGCAGCGCGTTGGCGATACCACTGATATTGCCAATTTCTATGGGCGTCGGTGACCACTTCCCATCAGGTGGCCCGACTACTCCTCTGCCTGCGTAGGCAATAAAAACAAAATTAAATTAATTTGGACGCATTGAATTCACATTTTTTGTTATTTTTTTTTACAGAGTTTTTAAACGAATTGAAATTTAATATTCATGTTCAGGCAACTCTAAAACCCACAAAGAAGACACTGTCAGTTTTGTACAATTTTTACTAACATATGACTACATGAGGCAAATATTATATGAATATAAAAAAAAATATAAAAAAATTCTAGGGGTTACATTTAGCACATTACTTACAAACTGTCAATGGCTTATGAGCGATAGCGGTCGTCAAGCTTTATCGGTCTGAAAAACTTTCTCTTTCGAGATGTGGGATGTCGAGATTTAAAAAGTTTTATGTGTAAAAGAAATGATTATAAACGAACCCTATTTTATTTATAAATCGGATAAGTGTCCTTATTTATAAAATCTATTAGTTAATATCGTGGGGGATAAGTAATAGAAGAGAGCAATATATATTTTAGAGCGAAATTGAATTTCCTGAAGCTGAAAATCGTTAGTTTGCGTAGTTGAATTTGATTACAGTGTGGAAATTTATCTAAGCTTCACAACTAGTATTGTTGTGGCAATAGTTTATCTAAAGCTGTACAGAGCAGTTTAAGAAGTTTCTAATATAACGAGTCTTATATGTTTTCCTAGTCTTTACTTAAAGAAATCACTTTACAGATTTTAGTAGACCAATAACAAAATACTACGCTCGAAAGTTTCCAAGCTTACAAAGATGAGTTGTACTTAATTCTAGCCAACGCCATTGTCTGTAACTAAGAAATATATGCTTTGCCTTAGGTTTAAGCAATTAACATGTATAACTGAATATTTTCTATATTTCAAAATGCAATACTATGATCATGATGAATGATTTATATTGTTATAAGTTCAGAGTTTTTCAGGAAATAAATACCAATAAACTAACAAGTCTTACTCAAAACAATTATTTACAATAAAACAGAATATCGGTTAAAACATGTTTTAATTTTTTAAGAGACAATGTGTAGCCTATGTACATCAAGGCTACATTGTTGTTTTTGTGCGTACCCTGAACTTATAAACGAAAACATTTTTACAAAAATGCTTTGTTATGCAACAGAAACACGTTGTTGTTTCAGCGAACAACAGTATTGGTATTGTTTTAAGGATTATATTAAATCCTCCAAGAGGAACAAGTCGCGTGTTTTTTTAATTTCGAGTTCCTGAATTTATCTGTTTCATCCATCCGTTTTCCAGAGTTTTTATTTTAGAAATGCCACGCAGAGTGTGGTTGTGATTAAGACCGTAACTGGAAATTGCAATAAAGATAATAAAGAAAATATGTTTAGCAGCTCGGTTTACCTAAAATTATGAAGCAATTGATAAAATCCATTTTATTTTCATTTTTGTAACATTTCGAAGGTGGTTGATCGTTGTTTATATGGGACTAAATGAGGGAGTACTGCAGTGTCTATTCCTTCCAACAGTAATATAAAAATACTTCAGTGGCTATTATTTGGGTTTTTAATATATTCATCATGCGGAGGATCTTGCAGGAATGTGAATGTTTGAATTGAAAGCCAAATTATTCTGCAACCGGGAGTCCGTTAGACGTCTTAAGCCAAATACAGCATCAAAATCATAAAGCGGTCTTGTAAAGTCTTGTAAGTTGCTCATATATCTTTCCTAAGCCCTTGAGGAGACTTTCAGAGCGATAAGTTTGTCAGGATCATGGTTTGCTGGGTTTTAAGAACTCTAAAACTTTAGCGTTTATTCGAGTATTTAATATACATTTGATTAGAAATTAGGAGAAGAAAAATAAATTTGTACTTGTAAATATATATGTAGTAAGATATAAATCTACAGTTTGCGTAGCTGTCAATTACTTATTACAATGTTTTTATTAGCTAATTGTAGAGAGTAATGTTTTATAATTTTAAATTCACTTTTTACAGATTCTACTTGTTTGCAATTTATATTTACTTACAGACATATCCGACTCTTTTTTGCATTTATGATCACGGACAGGCTAGTGCATAAACGCGATAAGTCTATATAAAGTGAAAGAACTTATAATGCAATGTCGTTGTGGCTTACTACAAGTCGCCGATAGAATATTTTTGCTTAATTAAGCACTGTCTATTAATTAATCCTGCTTTAAGAGACTAAGATACAGTAATACTTTCTTTATCTACAACATAGAGTATATACTGGAACTTTTATTAGGTAACTTTAGTATTAGCAAAATTATAACAATATTATTTAAACGTTAACTTATCAACTTAGTGTTTAAATGAAGATTTTAGAATTTTTGGTCTTTTTTAACCAATAACATAAAATAAAAACTTGACTTCCTACAACGTTTATCCTTATGGAGGATGTATCTTATGTGATTACACAAAACGTCAATACTTTTTATCCCCTGAGAAAGGATGATGGATTATTGACAAGGGATTATAAATAAACTGTTCATTGGCGGAAAGAAATCTGTAGTAGCGCTACTTTTAAAAAGTTTTCTAATTATTTACTCGCCTCACAAAATTCAGTTTTCTTTATTTTCTAATTATTTTTTTAAAACATGGTCATGAACACTGTACGAAAATATGAATACATAATTTTTTCACGACTTATCAAAAGATGGAATCTGAATTGAATACAATTCGGAGCGGATATTTCCTTTTTATAACAAATGTTACCTCGTTTATCCTTGAGCCCCGATTTTGACCATTCTTTTTTTAAACGATAGGTACTAGCTATTATGTGAAATATAAACATATTGGAGGATAGCACCCTTGATAATTGATAATCTTTTTCTTTCTCCTATATTAACAAGATATTTTCTTTTCAACATATAATTTATAAACAAAACAAATTGAAATGTTATTGCTTTTTAAACACATTTAGAATACCTTTTGATTTCTTTATACGAGTGTTAATTAGGTAAAATAAAAACTATCAAGCTTTTTTGAAACAATTGTATTCATATTATTTAAAAAACAGTACAAATGAGTAAAGTTCGTTGTTTTAAGTTTATTAAGAGACATTTTGTCAATATACTGAAGATAACGATATACTATGTAACTCAATTTCATGTAACTAATTTTGCAACATTGTGTGATAGTCACAGGATGCTGTGCAAATTTACATCAAATGTTTCCACTCCGTAATTGAATCTGACAACTTGCCCTAACGACGCTTTCAGTGTTAGGAAATTGAATTTACCTCTATGGTTCTGAAATCGTCAAGTTTTGATGAAGTCTTCATATTCAATTGCTAGACTTGTACACGCTGAGTTTAATATATTAGTAATGCTTACTAATTATTGAAAATATACGTATATTTAGAAGCTTTTGTTTTCACTTATAACATTGGGTCAGAATAATATTTCTAATTAGAGAATTAGTAATTAGAGAAAAGGAGTCTCGATATTAACGTTTTGTCTCTACAATGTCGTGTATAAAAGTCGCGTCTGAAATATAGACAGGAAAGATCCTTGTAAGCCGATACTCGGAACGGAACTCTCCTTGTATGTTATAAGTGTTGTGCATCTGTGAAAGTGTTAATGTGTTGAGTGGTGTTGCGCATAGACTTCTCGGTACGAGACATAGTCGCTGTTGTCGGGGTCACCTGAGCCATTTCAATGTTTTTAAGTATAAGAGATGTTCAGTTGTTGTCATTAATTTAATTTTTCGTAATCTCTTTGAGATTTCTAAAACTTATATTACATTATTCCATAAATTTGTACATGATCGATAAGGGTACAACTTTGGGACATGTATTTTATGAAAATTGTACTTAATATAGTTATTTAAGCATCAAATTCTTATAAAATTAGTAGTTATACATTCTTATTTAAAAATGAATCATGTAAAATAATCTTATTTGCAATTATTTTAACAAACAAAGAAATTAAACAAAAACAATTAATTATAGTTTAAAGTCTATGATTTAATTTGTATTATAAGTAACAGTTATTGTAGCACTTATTAAGAATACTTTAAGTTTCTAGTAAAACATAGTAAAGAAATTTATTTCTTGCAAAAACTGTTAAAAGCAACAAGAAATTTTGAGCAAGAAACATTTCAGATGAAATTTATGACACATGAAGTTTGTGATATGCGAATTACTATGCTTATTAGTTATACTTTTGCCAAGTAGTAGAGGGACTTAATGCTTAAGCAGTTTCTCCAAGTCATACCTTGAAGGGTAAGAGGCAAGGAGGACTAAGTTGGTCATGTAGACAAAATCTAGTAATGACTTAGAAGTTATTTAAAAAGCATACATGTGAATACCAATAAATGGACCAGCCATGAATATAGTTGAATGACTAATTTACTAAACATACAACTATTTAGTAAGATAAACAAAAAACATATCAAATTAACTGAATACAATAAAAGTGCATATATTAAATAGCTTACTAATTAGACTAATTTATGGAAATTTTTAAAGGAACTCTTACATTATTATTAAAAAGTCATCAAAATCAATTTTCTTATTAAATTTTAATAATTTATTACAGTACAAATAAAAGCACTGGTAAAGCTAAATTAAAACTAATAGTTTGTTTAAGTTTGTATATCCAAAGTTCCAAACATAAAATAAAAATACAAGCCTTCGAACAAGTTGAAAGGGGATGGTTTATTAGTTCAATAGATAAACTTTTACTCAGGAAAATGGATACAAGTTTGAAGAGTGTGAACGCAAAACTACTAACTTATTGTATTAAAGAACAAATATTATTCTAGGTTTATGGTCCTGAGAATTAAATGAAAGTAAGTTCATAAAGATATTTATAAAAGTATTTCTTCATGTGAGAACACACATATCGTGGGAAATTTAAATAGGTGATATTAAGATTTTTTTTAATTTTAGTATTATAATCTGCTTCCCGTAGTCTTCTAATACGGCACGTGCTTTAGAAATGTGGGTTCGAATCTTGCGGGGATGCAACAAATTTTTTGTTTTCGTTGGTCAATTGGACAATTGGCTGAAAAAGTAAGATGATCCATGGTCGGATGTAAAAGTCGATCCACCCACCAACCAGCATTGAACAGGGCGGCGGGATACGGTCTTAAAACCCCTAATGTGGAAAGGTGTGCAGGGAGGGCCTAGTCCAGCAGCTGATGATGATTATTCTTGATTATACGGTGCTTTCCCACTGGGTCGCTTACAAGAACAGTATGAAATTTAAGTTAAACACAAAAAGAACTGCGCCCAATTGCTATACATGTACACATACTATATGATTTGAATAAATATAAATTTACTTGTGAATTCGTTGAGACTGAGTAATGAAACTGGAGATCTAAATCATCCATCAAATACAGTTTACATTTTACGTTGCGTAAGTCAGATGCAATGCAGAATATTTTAATTGTTAGGACAATGAATGATTGAACGTTCATCCCGCTAGTAAGTGACAAGCTGGCCATAAGAGAAAAACAACTTAGAAACCACAAATAACTGACGTAACATCCCTTTACCACCGCCTCCTCACCGAGATAAGGGATGTTTTTCTCGTTCACCTAATTAATAAGCTGGATATGGTACTGGCTCTATAGCGGGCAATTATTCAAAACCAGAAGATAGCAGTGTTTATAGCTACTGATTTGCGGCGGAATAGGCACGGACGGTCCCTAGTACATCCTTGGAGGTGAACTTGTACGTTGTTTGTTTAGATGTATTTAAGTCCCAATTTTAATACGAGTGATGTTTTAAATCGTAGAGGATTAGCATATTCGAACAAATGATTCTAAACGTTTCTGTTAGTACCCTAAAGTAAAAACGTTACACTTTGGAGTCCTTCAAAAACGGTAAAGTGCGCGTTCTATTGAGTAAATATTTCACTCGAGAATCCAATCTTTTAGTGGGGTCAGAAAACCTAAAGTGAGGTTCTTGAAATACTTAGGGAATTTCGGTTAATAACGTTTACGTAATTGCGTACCAGAAGCAGAATTATTAGTTCGGTCAGGTTAGGCCAAGTCGAAATAAGACTGATGCTTTAATTAGTTCTCCAAAACCATATGTGGATAAGTTTCTGGTGTTGGCTAGTTATTTTCTTATGTTCATTAGGGATATGCCTCTAAATATTCTTTTTGTCCCTGTCTTTACAATAACAGCGAGCCTTTTGTGCGGCGCCGTCTTGAAGCCGTATGGAATGGTATTATTAAAGTATCATTGTCTTGGTTTACAACATTTTTACTAATCGATAAAATTAAAGTTACATATTGCTATTCGTTAAAAAGACCGCGAGACACGTTTGGGATTAGTTGGGATTTTAAATTTAACTAGTGTATTGGAAGAGATAAATCACAGAATTCGTTTTGCTTACTTTTGGTGGTTTAAGAACTTTTAAAATAAATATGACAGAGCTAAAATACAGTTTTAATGGTTCGTTCAGATGTTTTGGTTCCCTAACTAATGGTTTGATCCGATAATTATTAATAAAATGAATCGTTTTCTAAGTAGTGCCGGGCGGTGTGATATTTTATGGAAACGTTATTGATTAAGTAACCGCCTCCGTGTTCTAGTGGTGTGGCCCTGTTTTAGAAAACTGAAGGTCGTAGGTTTAAGTTCCGCGGGAAACAACTTTGAGTTATCGTTGGTTTCAAAACCAACTGGTTAAGGATAACTTGGGCCGATCACCCAATTATCTTAAAAATTAGATGATCTATGCGTCGGATGGGCATTAAAAGATCGGTCCACTCACCAACCCATATTGGTCCAGCGTGGCGGGATATGATCAAAACCACCTGATGGAAGAGGCGTACATCAGGGGACAGATATGTCCAGCAGTGGACGAACACAAGCTTGCGATATGATGTTCAAATTTAGATGCGTATACGGCAAGCAAAATTCGCATACAGTTGACAGGCATTGAAGAAGCAACTTGGTTGTCTTGCGCCTCGAATAATCGCACACCAACCATACAACTTTGTTAATATTTATGAGACAGAGGCTTCCGTATTGCTTTTGAAGAAACAACCGCGGGAAGGCCACGATTTTTTTTGGCGATTTTGGTCGTTACTAAGGTCCCAAAGCACTGGAAGCTGGACTTCGGCGGCCGCGGTCCTTAAAAGGTTATGCGGACGCTACCATGTAACCGATGCGAACGACACTATTGGCTGGTTCGTATTGTAGAAGATCAAACCGCTGCGGAACACATGGTTCAGCGTGTGGTGAATAACCCGGAGACTTGTAAAGCATTTTCCAATGGTGGTGAGTCATTTAGCCGCCCCATTGCGGCTTTTCTGTGGCATGTGACATTGTGACAACATTATTTAGTTCCGAAATTGACTATTTTGTAACCAGACATTATAGTAATTGCAATTCGGACGACATTTGTTCTTCGACATTATGGCACTCGTGCCTCGACATTAGAGACACTCGTGTTTGGACATTGTGGATTACTCGAGCCTCGACATTATGGAATACCTTTCCGGACATAGTAGCACTCGTACCCTGACACTGCGGTACTCGTGCCCCGGCATTGTAGCACCGCTGGCTTAACATTACGGCAATATGCTTTTATAGCTTCGACATTTAGCTATCTTATGCTTTTTAGCTACCTGCTATAATTTTACTATATCTTTATTGTTTCAGAAATGACTCCGGTTAAGAACTGTTTTATTAGTGACACATTACTAATTACTATTTTTTTAATGCATTCGCTTGAGATAAACGCTGTGAAATGTTAGATAGGCAGCTCATGGACATTTTCTTAAGTTTTGTTATGTTTGGAATGATTCAACCGATGCCAGACCAGCCATTAAGCGAAGATCGGACAAGTGAGCGCAGAGCCAGCAAGCTGACAGGACGTTCAGCCGTAGGAACGGCTGTCTGGGATCGGTTAACCTAGGTGGCGGACGTCACGATGACGCGATGGCGTGGCGGGCGGAGGGAAAACGGGTACCGCGGGCGCAGCTTGCACGACCGCCTCTTTTCCTTGGGTGCTCGGACGCGTCGGACGTATTAAATTCTTTTAGCCTAACCATTTGTATTACGTGATCTCGCATGTTTGTTACTAAATTGAATTATTGATTAAATTGTTCATAGTCCTTTTTGTATTTGTTCGTTTATTTTTAATAAAGTTCTGATCCTAAGAAATGACGAAATGAATAATTTCGCAGTCGCAATTTTTAATACAGTTCAAAATTTTTCCAAAACAAACGTTATAATTCATCATTAAAACATTTTGATCATTGTCTTTGCATTGGAATCACTTCGAAATTTCTTTTAATTGGAAAAAAAAAGAGATTAAAACTGTTATAATATCCTTTGTGGCTTTACTAAAACAAACACTAAGCAAAGTTTATTATAGTTGTAACTTGTCACCGTATCTATAATTTTTATTACTTGTTAAGTTGTCTTCGACAGTATATATTTTAGTCTGTTGTAATCATTAAGAATTCTTTTTGCAATATTTAATTCCAAACTTGGCGAAATCTTCACAGTTGATCCTACCAGTATAGGCTGAAAGAAAAGGGAGGAAAGAAAGTTTGAAAAGTAATTTCGTCTTCTTGTCAGTGACCTCAAATGTACTTTGTATAAAGAAAAGAAAATGTCAAACAAGTTTAACAACATTAGCTCGTTTTTACATTTAACACAATCTTCACAAAGATTTTAAGAAGTAATAATTATATCTATAATTGTGCTATACTAAGTCCAGTGGGGCAATAAGTCTAGTGGGCCCGATGGAGTATCTCTAATGTGCTAAAGATGTGTGCTCCAAAGCTGGCACCGGTTTTAACACGCTATTTAGACACTCTAATATCCTAGGCGTTGTCCCATCATGGCGACCGCTCAGATCCGTCCAACTACAGGCCTATCGCTATCACCTCCTTACTTCTAAAATTATGTAACCATAATTAACCGCCAGCCATGGGCTACCTGAAGGCACCAGCTGATCAGGTGACGCCATAAGCTTCACGAGGTCAATCAGCGGGTGATTTACTGGCTTCACAAACTCACGTTGGGCGCGGCGATTGAGAGTAAGGGCGTTAGTTTGGACATAGCGAAAGCCTTCGATCGGGTTTGGATACAGCCTTACTATCAAAGCCTTCCATGGGCTTCCTGAGAGACTTTGTTGGTGATCGGCAGTTCCTTCAAAACGGAGAGTTAAAATCGTCGTGACCGGACCGTAACGCTGGTGCTCCTCAAAGGCTGCGACATTGTTTCGACATTGTTCATTCTGCTATCAATTTTGCATACCATGGATTCATTGCTATGGGATGAAACCGTGGATTCCTGTTTTGGCCGCCAATATCTCTGGGATCCGTCAATGGTGTCGGAACAAACTTGGTCTGAAATCGAATCATCCCTTGAGGAAGATTTCCCGATGGGGACTAAATCTGTCCAGTTCGTTTTCAAGACTCAAAATTTGCGCGTTTACCGCTAAAAAGCCCCCTTTGTCGCATCCCACTCTTCGGCCTTCCTTATGAAACCCCACAGTATGGTCTTTGCGCTTTACGGCCCGGAGTCTTAAAAATCTTTTTTTCATGGAGATTTTTATCTGGCCAAATTTTATGGAATATTGGTAAAGTTTGGATCATTTTCCTTATCTTTTCGGAACACCTGGATAAAAGTGCCTTTCTGCGGCTATGTGTCGAGATTGTCTACCTGCTTGAGCACCCTTAATTTGTTGACGCAGCAAACTCAGGATACCAAATATCAGCTCCCTGAAATTACGGAGCTCCTCAGCAATTCTGGCAACAGTGTCCTGGAGGACCCTGCATTGCTGATCTGTGTCTGCAGATCATCCAGCCTCCTGAGATATTCTCTTCAAGTCGGTTCTGTGTTGAAGCTATTTGTGCCAAATTAGACATTCTGTTTGATGTGATTTGAAGTGAAGTGAAGTGCAATTTTGTTGGAGCTGGCAGGTGGTGACTATAACCACAATTAATTAATTAAGACTTGTAGGTATAGTAAGTAACAACTAAAATAAACTTTGAAGATAATTTAAAACTTTGTATTACTGTAATTTGCCGAATAATTAATCATAATCAGTAAACACAACAATTAGTAGAGAAATAAAAAAAATGCATACAATTTACCTAAGTACAAGTAGAAGAGTGCCTTATTTAAATAGTTTACTAACTTAACCTACCATATGTAATTTTGGAATGATTCACAATAAAGTAAATAGTATCAAAAATGCAATATTCTTATCAAATTTTAATAATTTATTACAGTACAAATAAAGCACTGGTAAAGCTAAATTAAAACTAATAGTTTGTTTAAGGGTGTTGTATATTCGCCAATGTTCCAAACATAAAAATAAAAAAAAGCTTCGAACAAGTTGAAGGGCATGGTCTATTAGCTCAATAGATAAACTTTACTGAGGAAAATGGATACAGTTTGAAGAGTGTAACATAAACTACTAACTATTGTATTAAAGAACAAACATTATTCTAGGTTTACGGTCCTGAGAATTAAGTGAAAGTAAGTTCATAAAGATATTTATAAATGTATTTCTTCATAGTGAACACACATATCGAGGGAAATTTAAATAGGTGATATTAAGATGTTTTTTTATTTTAGTGTGGAAAATATGAATATATAATATAATCTGCTTCCATAGTCTACTAATACGGCATATACTTTAGAAATCAAAGATCGTGGGTTCGAATCTTGCCGGGACGCAACAAATTTTATTGTTGTTTTCTCGTTGGTCAATTGGACAATTTGGGCCGATCACCCAATTGTCTGAAAAGTAAGATGATCCATGCGTCGGATGGGCATGTAAAAAAAGTCGGTCCACCCACCAACCAGCATTGAAACAGGGTGGCGGGATACGGTCTTAAAGCCCCCTAATGTGGAAAGTGTGCAGTAGGGGAGGCCTATGTCCAGCAGCTGATGATGATTATTCTTGATTTTACGGTGCCTTATCCACTGGGTCGCTTACAGGCAACAGTATGAAATTTAAGTTAAACACACAATAAAGAACTGCGCAGTTTCCTTCCCTAATTACTTATACATGTACACAATATTAGTATGATTTACTTGTGAATTCGTTGAGACTGAGTACTAAGAACTGAGATCGAAATCATCCATCAAATGCAGTTTACATTTTACGTTGCGTTAGTCAGATGCAATGCAGAATATTTTAATTGTTAGGACAATGACATGAGTTCATCCGCTAGTAAGTGATATGACATGGCCATAAGAGGAAAACAGCATTAGAAACCACAAATACCACTGACGTAACATCCCTTTTATCACCGCTCTCCGCACTGAGATAAGGGATGTTATTTCTCGTTTACCTATTAATAACGCTGGCTATGGTACTGGCTCTATAGCCAGGGCAATTATTAAAGCAAACCAGCAAACCAGAAGATAGCAGTGTTTACATGCTACTGATTTGCGGTGGAATAGGCACACCGGACGGTCCCTAGTAGATCCTTGGAGGTGAACTTGTACGTTGTTTGTTTACGAGTGTATTTAAGTCCCAATTTTAATACGAGTGATGTTTTAAATCGTAGAGGGGTTAGCATATTCGAACAAATGATTCGCAACGTTTCGTTAGTACCCCTAAAGTAAATAACGTTACAACTTTGGAGTCCTAATAAAAACGGTAAAAGTTCCGCGTTCTTATTGAGTAAATGTTTCACTCGAGAATCCCAATATTTTAGTGGGGGTCAGAAAACCTAAGTGAGGTTCTTGAAACACTTAGGGGAATTTCGGTTAATAACTTTTACGTCTTTGCGTACCAGAAGCAGAATTATTAGTTACGGTCAGGTTAGGCCAAGTCGAAGTAAGACTGATGCTTTAATTAGTTCTCCAAAACCGTATGTGTGATAAGTTTCTGGTGTTGGCTAGTTATTTTCTTATGATCATTAGAGGATATGCCTCTAAATATTCTTTTGTCGCCCGTCTTTACAATAACAGCGAGCCTTTCTTGCGGGCGCCCGTCTTGAAGCCGTATGGAATGGTATTATTAGAAGTATCATTGTCTGTGCGTTATAACATTTTCTACTAATCGGGATAAAATTAAAGTTACATATTGCTATTCGTTAAAAAAGATACCGCATGAGACACGTTGGTGGGATTAGTTGCGGATTTTTAAATTTACGCTAGTGTATTGGAAGAGATAAAATCACAGAATTGTTTTGCTTACTTTTTGGTGGTTTAAGAACTTTTAAAATAAATATGAAAGAGCTAGAAATACAGTTTTAAGTAGTTCGTTCGATGTTTTGGTTCCCTAACTAATGGTTTCGATCCGATAATTATTAATAAAATGAATCGTTTTCTAAGTAAGCCGGACGGTGTGATGTTTTATGGAAACGTTATTGATTAAAAACCGCCCGTATCTAGTGGTGTAAGCCCTTGCCTTCAACTTTGAGTTATCGTTGGTTTTCAAACCAACCTGGTTAGATAACTTGGGCCGATCACCCAATTATCTTAAAATTAGATGATCTATGCGTTGGATGGGCATGTAAAGATCGGTCCACCCACCAAACCATATTGGTATAGCGTGGCGGGATATGATCCAAAACCACCTGATGGAGAAGGCGTGCATCAGGGGAGAGATATTTTCAGCAGTGGATGGACACAAGCTTGCGATGATGATGTTCAAATTTAGATGCGTATACATGGCAAGCAAAAATACGCATACAGTTGACAGGCATAAAAGAAGCAACTCTGGTTGTCCTCGCGCCTCGAATTACTCGCATTCCAACCATACAAGCTTTGTTAATATTGATGAGACAGAGAGCTTCCGTATTGCTTTTTGAAGAAACAACCGGCGGCGAAAGCCGCGTATTTTTTTGGCAGATTTTGTGTTCGTTACTAAGTGTTCCCAAAGCACTGGGAAGCTAAACTTCGGCATGCGCGGTCCTTACAAGGTTATGCGGACGCTACCATGTGACCGATGCGAACTGACACTATTGGCTAGTTCGTATTGTAAGAAGATCCAAACCGCTGCGGAACACATGGTACAGAGGTGTGGTGAGTGAACACCGGAGACTTGTAAAGCATTCTCCAATGGTGGTGAGTCATTTTAGCAGCCCCGGCATTGCGGCTTTTCTGTGGCATGTGACATTGTGATAACTTATTATTTAGTTCCGAAATTGACTATTTTGTAACCAGACATTATAGTACTTGCAGTTCTGACGTGGTAGCACTTGTTCTTCGACATTATGGCACTCGTGCCTCGACATTATGGCACTCGTGTCCCGACATAGTAGCACTCGTACCCTGACACTGCGGTACTCGTGCCCCGGCATTGTGGCACTCGCTGCCTCAACATTACGGCAATATGCTTTTTATAGCTTCGACATTTAGCTATGCTTATGCTTTTTAGCTACCTGCTATAATTTTACCAAATGCTTTATTGTTTCAGAAATGACTCGGTTAAGAACTCTTTTATTGGTGACACAATTTACTAATTGCTATTTTTTTAATGCATTCGCTTGAGATAAACGCTTGTGACAATGTTATGATAGGCAGCTCATGGACATTTCCTTAAGTTTTGTTATGTTCAAGGTAATGATTCAACCGATGCAGACCAGTCACTAAGAGAAGATCGTACAAGTGAGCAGCAGAGCCAGCGAGCTGACGAGGACGTTCAGCTGTCAGGAACGGTCGTCTTAGAGGATCGGTTACCCTAGGTGGCGGGATGTCACGATGACGCGATGGCGTGGCGGGCGGAGGGGAATACGGGGTACCGCGGGCGTAGCTCGGCACGACCGCTCTCTTCTCCTCGGGTGCTCGGACTCGTCGGACGTATTAAATTCTTTAGCCTAAGCCATTTTTGTATTACGTGATCTCATAAGTTTGTTACTAAATTGAATTATTGATTAAAATTGTTCATAGCTTATTTTGTTCGTTTAATTTAATAAAGCTGTGATCCTTAAGAAATGACATAATTTTGCAGGCGGCAATTTTAATACAGTTCAAAATTTTTTCCGAAACAAAACGTTATAATTCATTATTAAAACATTGTGACTGCCATTGGCTTTGCATTGGAATCACTTCGAAATTTCTTTTAATTGGAAATACAAAAAAAAGAGATTACAAACTGTTATAATATCCTTTGTGGCGTTTACTAAAACAAACACTAAGCAAGGTTTATTATAGTTCTAAATTATCACCGTATCATAATAATTTTTTATTACTTGTTATATTCGTCTTCAACCGTATATACTTTAATCGTCGTTGTAATCATTGACCGAATTCTATTACAATATTTTAATTCCAAACTAGGCGAAATCTTCACAGTTGAACCAACCCAAGTTACAGACTGAAAGAAAAGGGAGGAAAGAAAGTTTGAAGAAGTAATTTCGTCTTCTTGTCAGTGACCTCAAATATACTTTGTATAAAGAAAAAGGAAATGTCAAACAAGTTTAAGCAACATTAGTTCGTTTTATACATTTAACACTAACGCACACAAAGATTTTAAGAAGTAATTGTTATATCTATAATTGTGCTATAATAAGTCCAGTGTGGCAATAAGTATAGAGGGCCCGATGGAGTATCTCCTATTGTGCTAAAGGAATGTGCTCTAGAGCTGGCACCGGTTTTAACGCGCTAATTAAGACACTCTTATATCCTAGGCGTTGTCCCACAATCATGGCGACCGCTCAGATCCATCCAACTACAGGCCCATCGCTATCACCTCCTTACTCTCTAAATTTATGTAATACATAATTTACCGCCAGCTCATGGGCTACCTGGAAGAGCACCAGCTGATCAGCGACCGCCAACATAGCTCCCGCAAAGGTTGATCAGCAGATGATTTACTGGCTTCTCAAACTTACTGTTGGGCGCAGGCGATTGAGAGTAAGAGTGAGGCAGCGTTAGTTTGGACATAGCGAAAGCCTTCGATCGGGTTTGGCATACAGCCTTACTATCGAAGCTTCCTTCCTTCCTTCCTGAGAGACTTTGTTGGTGGATTGGCAGTTTCCTTGCGAAACGGAGAGTTAAAATCGTCGTAGACCGGACCGTAAATGCTGGTGTTCCCCAAGGCTACGGCATTGTTTCCCGACATTGTTCATTCTGCATATCAATGATTCATTGCTATGCGGATGACAGTACCGTAGATGCACTGTATTTCGGCTGCAGCAATATTTCTCGGGATCACGTCGATGAGTGTCGGAACAAACTTGTGTCTGAAATCGAATCATCCCTTGAGAAGATTTCCGATAGGGGGGATTAAATCTAGTCCAGTTCCTTTTCTAAGACTCAAGTTTGCGCGTTTACCGCTAAAAAAGCCCCCTTTATCGCATTGCCACTCTTCGGAAACACTTACCTTTGTGCCAAGTCGAACATTGGCATTCTGGGCGTCGACATTTCGATTGTTGTTCAGTTTGGCGGTCATTTAGAGAACAAGGCTAAAACGGCCTCCAAAAACTCGGAGTTCTCAACAGGCCACAGTACTTCAAACCGACTCACCGCCTTAAACAACCGCGTTATTCAAGAAAAGAGAATATTCTTACTTGAAGGGTAGGCAACGCACTGGCATCTCTGGTGAGCATGGGCGGCGGTAAATCACTTACCATCAGGAGTCTTGCTCGTTTGCTTATTAGATGTTATAAAAAAAATAGCTCTTACATTGTATTACAAATAATAAGTCATAAAATTGAATTTTAAAGTTATTAAATTCAACGTATTTTAATAATGCATCGACAAATTCAATCATTGTAACAAATACATTTAATAAATATATTTTTTAGACTTACTTTACTTTTTTTGCTTGCTATCAAAGGTCCAGTGAAAGTATATATTCATAACTCTGAACTACCAATGAAATGTATATTAACGTAAAATAATCGTCCAGTTTGTATAAAATGTGAAACACTTTAACTAGTAAACAGTACATCCACAATATATGGCCATTCTGTGGAATCGCTAACTGACGTGCCTATTTGAGTAAAATTCAATTTCCTAACGCTGAACGCCTCGTTAGCTCCAGTTGTCGCACAAATCTACATAAGTAATGTGTTTTGCACATTATGTGTTAACTTCATTAATAAAATAAATAACAATTATGTTATAACAAATTATAAATTGTTAATATTATGTAGCATCGGTAAAATTCTTTCTTGAAACATCCTAAGCTAGTAATTCACAACACTGTGTAATATACCATGACTATATAATACAAAAATGAGAACAGTAACATTGTTAAAAACTGTACTAAGATTTAAGCAAAGAAGTAGTTAAAATACTTCCAATGCTCCATATGACAATAAAGTAGGAGAAAGATATACCAAACTTCCTTTTATTTAATATTTCTGTTCTACATAAAGTTTTTCCAACATTTTTACATATGTAATTTAATACTGATACAATTGATTTTGTCCCTAAGCATGTAAAATTAACAAATTGTAGACAAATTAATTCATAGTTTCATCTTGGTAAGATACGTAAGGCGTTTTACTTAAAGTAACATGTTGTAAAATTATGCACTATATTTATTTGATTTAAATACAAGAATGTGAAGCTATAAAGTAGCAAAGAAACATGATGCTTACAAATAATATAAGTATTAAATCCCAAAGATTTAATAAATGCCTTATCTTTATCCCTTTTTGGTTAAAACCATATCATATTAACGACATAATTATTACTTATGATAAATCAATAGTGACAAATATTGGCAACAAAAATTAATATATTCTTAAATAAATTAATATTTTATAAATTAAATATTTTATATATTCTTAAATAAAATTTAAACATCCATAATTTAACGTAAAGCAAAAACGCTGTTAAAACAATATGTTTGGGTAAGGTATACAGACAGTTCAGCAATATTAATAGTTGCAACATTTAATCTGTATAACTTGTTATGGACTAGTAATCCAGTTTTTTTGTTTATTTGTACGAAAAGCTGCCTCCTATAAATAATTCTCCAGTTAAATTTTACCATTCAAAGGTTCGAATTCTTCATTAACTAGTCTCTACACTGCCCTGTTTAGAATTTCTTTTAATACAAAGAAAATTGACATATCAAAACGCGATATGGCGTTTATGTCTTGAGTTTCTTTTACATAGTTAGGTTCTTTAACAGTGTATATTATATTTAAAATAAACATCGTCCGTAGGTTCTATCTAGTAAATGAAAAAAATAAAAGAGAAAGTTTAATAAATTATATTCTGCGAGTTAAATAATTCACGTCTGTTACTTTCGCAAATACTCAACGAAAGAACCGGCCGTATAGAAACCGTTGGACGAATTGTAATATTTATTTTTCAAACTACGCGTCATATTTTCAAACAAACTTGTTAATGTTACAAACTAAATTCGAAAGACAAAGTTTCCAGAAATCATATCTTGGAGACAAGGGAAAAAACTATGTAATGTAAATGTAAAGTCAAATATGGTTGTGTAGGTCTGTCCTGTTTAAAATTTTATTATAATTCTTGTAATTTGTTTTGATTTTTTTCCTAAATAGTTTTAAAAAAACAATCTTACAACCGTTAAATTACTCAATGACTTGCTCCAAGGTTATTTCAACTTCTATTGTAAATTTTTAATTGTTGACTCTAACATTCCCGTTAAATTATTACCATTGAAAACTGCTCTTTCGTTAATTGTCACAATGAAATACTAGGAATAATAAAATACTTTGACGGTCGTTAAATTATCCATCGTTTGTAACATATTTGCAACTTGCCATACCAATAACATTAATAATGTGAAAGCCCATTTTTCGGAAAATTTATTAATAAATCTTAACATATATAAATCTCGTGTCACGTTATTTGTCCACGATGGACTTCTAAAATTGTTAACCGATTTTAAAATGTAGAAGCCTACCATGTGCAGTTTAATCCAACTTGAAAGATAGAATCGCTTACATCTTAATTTAAAATCGCTATAAAGTTTTATAACAATTAATTTTTTGTTACAATTCGATGCAAATGTCAGCTACAAAACGATTGTGACAGTTGGCGATTGATTTGATTTATAAAATATTTTAAGAACTACAAAATTTAAATTGTATATTTATAATTTTTTTCGTTGTTTCTTATGATAAGTTACTCGAAAAGCTACGTTAAAGGCATTAACGAAATCATTAATAATAAAATAATTCTATAATCATAAACGATAACTTTAGTTCTGCATTTTGGTTTTTTTCAGTACAAATGCTGACAAGCAGGACGACGTTAGACGTCAGGCCATGTACCCACATGGCCTGGACCGACGCTCATGGACATCGGCAATACTAGGGATATTACCAACACGCCTACTATAAGACATAGAATGTTAAGTCTCGTTTACCTTGTAACTACGCTGGCTACAGTAGCCTATAAACCGGAACATAGTAGTGTTTTAATACTACTGCTTAGGTGGCACAAATAGGCATCGCAGTGGGACCACCCTAGACGGTCCCCTGTAAAAGGTGGACCATTTGCTGATTGATGACCATTGCCCACTTTTCTAATCGAAATCTGTTAATGTTATTAAATTATTATTTATTAAAACCCACCCAGTGCATTATACATAAAAAATATTGGCGGTACACATTGGCAATTTATGTTTACAGGTAATATTTATATTATAAAATACAATAATCTTACCAGCCTATAACAATTTAATCTAAATATAGACTATTTAAAGTAAATATTGTAAAAATGACACAAAGATAAAGAAAAGTTTCAAAACTATGTCTACTGTGCACAGATTGTTCTAATATTTCTTTATACTTACTACTCATGTTTGGTACTTCATTTTGTCTTTGCAAATTATTAATAATCCTTATGCAGTGAAGCACCAGGGCAGCTAATATACGTAAAACCGGTAAAAAAACTTCTTAGGAACGTAGCTCAAAATTGTTAATGAAAAAGATACTAATGTTAAATATCAATGTTGATTTACAACTTGTATTTAAAATGAAAAAAGTGTATATACAAATAGCGCTTAACTACTGCTCGGCATTTTTAACGAATGAATAAAATTAAAATAAAGACACTTCGTGTAAATTTTTTGTAACTGAATTTGGTGTAATATTAAATATAGCCTTTATTATTCAGAAATAATGTACCTTTGTTACTATAGAAGTTTTGAATCAGGTCAATAGATTTCTAAATTAATTTGTTAGGTACAGAATAATCTTTCCTCTTAACAATAGTATAAATTTACTAGTGCCTCAGCTAATAGAAGTTAGTTCCCCGCCCTGTTTTTAAACGCAGGAACAATTCGTAAGATATCTTTTACAAAACAAGAGTAACAACATCACTTTGCAAAATTATTCGAGCAAACTATTTGTTTTCGTAACATTTCAGCTAAATTTTCGACGCAAAACTGAACACGGCGCCCATCTACAGCCGGTGTTGACAAGGGTCAATGCTCGGACCACGTAAGGTCCATATACCCGCTATAGTTTAAATCTACCAAAACAATTTGTATTTTATGCTTTTCGACATGTTAACCATATTCTAAATGTAAACCATATTACAATAAAATGTGTGTTAATAAAGCTGCGTAGTTTATTACTAAATATATAAAACATTATATTAAGATTATGCTAAAGTAGTTAAGTTCATTATCACAACATACCTTACAGTTCCATACTAACAATATTGAATAATAGACCTTTTTTTTAATTTAGTATGAATATAATATGTTTTCTGATGCGGCCTAGAAATAGCCAATGCAGTGTAGGGGTAGATCACAAGAGATTATGTGACTACCTATGTGAAATTTAAAGAATTTAGAAGATTTATTTCTTGGCAGCTCACAACTATTATCCATTTAATGTAACAAATGTCAGTGTGTACGTAAATATTACACGTTAAGTGCTCTCACGATTTAAAACTAAACAGTGAGCCTCGCCACCACTCTTCACTATGGGCGAATAGTTCTTTATATAGACCGTATTAATATTTGTGTTTATTAAGCAAGTGCTGCGTTCAGTATAAGGTACAATGCGCTCTAAATTGTAGGTTTGTATCGCAGTCACCGTGCAAATTTTAGCTGTTCTAACTTATGTTATAGGAATCACAAACAACATTGGTTAAATAGATTAATCAGGATCATATTTTAGGACGATAAGATATAGATAGATCCGAAAAAATATATAAATATAATTTGGCTTTTGTTCAAGGTAAATTGAATATAAAATGGCGATTAACAAGATCACCTATAGTTATTATATAGTATTCGGGAATTTTTCATACTTTTCAACGCTATAAAAATATTCTTTTTTTAAATGTTTAATTGTTCTGTTCTCTTGATACTAATAACTTTAAATAATTTATGAGACTGACAATATAAAATGAAATTTAAAAGTATTAAAAAAGAATAAATATAATTAATTCAAAAATAAAATTGTACAATTAAATTGAAAAAATTATTTAACAATTTAAAACCCCAACGTCGGATCGCTATTACTTTAGATAAATAACTAATGAACTTGTGCTGGGCTCACCAATGTGCTCGATGGTGCTCCAAATAAGAAAACTGTTCCAGTAGATGCGATTCAAGCAAATGAGAATTTATGGTGCCGCGAAAATCTTACTGTTCGAACCTAGTTTGAGCCAATAAAAATTTATTAGGAGAATGAAACTGTTTTAGTAGAAAAATATATTTGCTTTGTTGAGTTGCGTTGAGTGACAGATTCATTTAATTGCTTTTTCGGATCATATTACCTAATTAGACAAATCCTTATTATAACTTCATTGCAAATAGCACGGAGAGATTTTATCAAGTTGGCGTATTTTTTTGTAACACATCCCTTTAATTGCATTGACAATCAGTTTTACTTATTACTAGCAGCTGCGCCCGACTTCGTCCGAGTGTTATGTCATAAAATAAATAATTGTTTTTTTTGTGAAAAAAAGTTCAGAGTTCAAATTCCAGAGATTTTAAATAACAAGCAGATTGGCAGACAGACAGAAAATTTTGAATCTTTTGCTATATGTACCGGTTATACATCACAATTGAATTATTTAAAAACGGTCAATTTGATGTTACAAACATACAGTCCAAAGTGTATAGAACACTGCTGCAAATAGTTTCGCTTCAAAGACGGAATTTGCTGTGATACAGAAAGATAAGTAAATATAATTTAAAACGAAATAAAATAAAAAAATCGAATCATTAACTCTGGTTACATTATGCAAATCATGATTATTTGAGATATTTCAATCTCAAAAGCTCCTCTAAACAATTTAACCAATATCGACAAATAAAAAAAAGTTTGAATTGTTTGTATTATAATTATATATTTACATATAATTGAAATTGCCCCCGTGCAGCTTTATTATTTATACCAACATAAGCGTCATACATAAATGATGTAACATACATAGACAAACATCCGTAATGACTCTGATAATTTGTATATAATCACTAGGAATAATAAATTCAAATTCGTAAAAAGTACCTGAACAGTAAATTTATAAATGTTTGAAATCATTATTTTTATAGAATAATAACTATAAAATATTTTAATTGCTTATTAAGATAATAGGCGCTTTAGGGGTTGGATCATCGCATAAAAGGTCCTCTGAATTGCTTCAAAGCCAGTTGTTGAATTATCCATAACATGGACCGCAATTGAAGGAAGTTATAGGGACGGGCCCTTAAACTTTTGCAAATTGGAATGTGTCAAAATCCTGTCTATACATTAATATATATAAGTATATTCCGGAATCTTAAGTTAAGTTTTCTTTTATTTATATGTATTCTTATAATGATTTGAGAAATGTTAAAATCCAAGTTACAAACAATTATTTTTATTCATATCAAACGTTATCAAGGACTACTGGGAAATGGAATTAAAATAAAATGATTGTTTAAAATTAAGCCATATCAAGCTTACTTTGCTTTTAATAGTCTCACAAGTCGTTGTTATGTAAAAATAAAAACCGTGTCGTTTTATCAAGTAAATACATTGGCTACGCCGCTCTCCAAAATAGAACTGATTAGTGTATTCACACTAGTGCTTTGTGGCAAAAATAGACACCATAGGTATTAAATGTTACGTTGCATAATCATTATATATTATCTTCTTATTCTTATATTATTTTTTAACGAAAGGCCAATTAAAGTAGCAGGTGACTGTTTCATTTCCAATACTATAAGTACAGTTTGGCAAAGCATTTTTAACTTGTCAACAAATAGATTACCTCATTTATATTTTATATTTCTTATTATCCTTTAGATAACAAATGTGTTATCACTGTCAAATAATTGAATATTTAAAAGTGATAACATCGACAATGTTCTCCTATTAACTAATAACAAAATAATTCATCTTTCAGTAGGCCTCGCGGGAGCTTATTAAAATTTCTCTTTGAAGCCTCTTACTACAAAATTATATAAAAATAATAATCTCTCGTTATAAACAAGAGGACATTAAAACTTAAATATTAATCATCTCTCAACGGCTTCCCATAAATTAGAAGAACAAAAGAATTGATAACATCGTTTCAAATGCATTAAGCGTCGATGTAACAATGACAATTTTCCAAAATTAAAACAAAAACGACACAAAATATTTTAACGATCAAAAATGCAACGATGGTTAATCAGAATTTAAATTAAACTTTTTTTTCTCTATCTTGATTTTGAGTTTAGCAAAAATAACTTACTTACCATTGTCATGAGAACTGGTCTTTTATATCACTTTATTTTTGTTAAAGGTTGTAACGATAAACCAACTCTCTAATAGTCAAAAGTCACCATCATAGTCTGCCCCGTTACCACGGAAAAAGTAGAAAACGTCGGAAACAAACCTCGAATGAACCCGAAAAATTTCGCACTAACTAGCATCCATATACTTTTGACTTTATTACTTCCCTAGTATTAATTTTTATTTATTGAAGTAAATAGTAATCGTGATATCATGAAAATTGTTGGCACCAAATTGATTTCACTGATAAAACAAATCAGTATTTCAAACGTATAAAATATTTTAATTTTTATTTTAGAACAAAATCTATTTAAGACACATCTGTTAAAAGAAATAAACCAATTACGAGCAGATACGTCATAGGCGGATATGATCGATGTCCTCTATGATATGTAAAGGCGAAAACATAATTGGACGTGACCAAATCAATAAGACCCCAGATTTATGGCGGCACACTTTTATTAATTAAACAATAATCAGTATATACTTTATTCAAACTCTATTTGCTAAATAAATATTTTCATTATATTCTAAGATACCGCCACCGTGATCAGTCAGAATTGGCCTTCCTTTATAAACTGAGGTTAGTTTAATTTGGACCGATTACCCAATTGTCTGAAAAGTAAGATGATCCATGCGTCGGATGGGCATGTAAAAAGTTGATTCTACCGACTTTGCATTAGACCAGCTAGGTGAAATGATCCAAAATCCACTAATGAGGAGGGCGTGAATCAAGGCAGGCCTAGGTCTACCAGTAGACTAACACAGGCTGATGATGACGATAATAAGTGTATTCGTAATTTTTATTTTCTAATATAATGTGTACTGTTTTATTAAAGTTAAAAATAATATTTCTTTAATAGATAAATTAAATAAAAAACTTCTTTTTATGAATATTAATTAAGAAAATAATGTAAATAAGCAGGAATAGACCATAGACGTAGGAGCTATTCAAGCTTTGCCAAAATCACATTATAATCAATATTGCAATTAATAGGCTTTGCACTTCCTCATATTAGATTAAATAAAGTATATTTCAAGACATATCATAGTAACCGACTCGGTGCCTATTTCTGCTTCAAATCAGAAGAGCTTAAACAGTACTGTCTTCCGGTTTGAAGGCCAGCGTAATTGCTGGATAAACAAGACATTATATCTTATGTCACAAGGTTAATGGCGACTTAGAGATTTTCTTTTCAGGACATTGTAACATTTTCCACCTAAGGTTGCACCTATTCAACACACACACAACGTTACACTAGATGAAAAAGTATCGGCCAACTAGTTCGTGGGGCGGGAGCTTCCCGAGAACTCTATGTTAGAAAGAGCTTACCAAAGACAAGAGTCTGCAAGCGTACATACGGACGTACGATTAGTCGACTGTTGCCAAGCTATTGCAACCTCAGTGACAATTCATCGATAAAATCAATATTTATGTGTATATAATAGTTCATGTAGTTCGAATTTCATCATCAGTTTAGCATAAGAAGGGTAAGATCGCGTGCGCCACGTTTCGATGTTACGCGTTTTAATTGAAACTAACACGGTTATGCGTGTGTTTTTATTTATTTCTTGTTTTAGTCCGTGTGTTTTTTTGGTCTTATGTGCGTTTTGATGTAAACAACATCGAAGTAAATTTTGATACGCAAATGGCAAGCCGTTTTTTTTTGTAAAAAACGTTTTGAGGGAAATAACATCGACACACTCTATAGGTATTCTGCTGATCATTTTAAAGCAAACTGTTAAAAATAATAAAAATTCTAAACGAGACTAATAATATTCATTGAGACAAGAAAGCCCTCAAATCACTTCTGTTTTAAATAAGATGACATTGTTCATTCAAAAAAATATATCGATTACCAATTAAAGGACGTTACATAAACTTTACGTTTATTAAAAGTCGTTTCTCATCAATTGATTAAATAAAAGAAAAGTGTTTAAAAGTTGGACTTGTCTTAGCACAATCGTTGCGGAATAGTTCCACTTTTAAACCTAGAGGAACTGAAGATGCGTACGAATCAAATACGGATGATTTTCTTTAGCAAACGTCTCCCAACTATATGGGAAATAAAGAAAGATTTTTGAGAAAATACCATCGAAAACGGATACTAAGACATTTTTAAGCGAAATAATTATGCAATCATCGTTTATATTATAAAAGTAATTTGGTTCAATATTTTATCGCACTTTAGTGTTTCTTAAAACATCGATTATTTAAATTCGATGGCTATGCCTTTTAAACTGGAACTACGTAGTGTTTTCACACTAATGCATATATTTATTTGCATTTATTTTTTTACATTATCAGAAGAGATTTCAACAAACAAAACAATCCCAATATTTTTTTGACCGACAAATAAATAGCCTATGTTTTTGTTCAACTTCTAAAAATACATTACAGATGTCCTTTTAAAATTAGGGTTTATATTACAAAAAATTTGATTGTCTACAAACCTTTATATACGAGTCCTTTGTTACTTATATGGTTAGTTTAAAATATGTTATGAAAGTCATAACCTTTCATTACATCAAATTACATTTGAGTCTAAAGTTTTACTTTGTAATGACTCGAGGACTTGTAACTCTTAGTGACACAAAATCCCTCAAAGTAATTCTTGTTTATTAAAATAAAGAGAATGAACAGTTTAACGACTGCTTTGATTGAGTGAGGGTAATGATAATATTTAAATGAGAAAAGTTTTGACAAAACACGGCCTCGACTTCCAGTAAAAGGTGATTCGAATGTATAAATGTATAATTTATTCCGAAAATATATAATAATAAATATTTTAGGTTATTCCTTCAAAAGACAAAATTACATCAAAAATTGTATTCACGCAGTCAACAACACATATAGAAAGGAACGGTAAGAAATTTGCATTTGCATTTGAATATTGACACTTTTAAGCCAAGACCGTTTGACAACTCCCCAAACCAGCGTTGCAAACTTCAAATCCACGCTGAGGAAATATATTGGTTGAATGCGGTTTATGAAAAATTGAAGCTTGAGATGTTATGTCTCGTGTTACGTTTTGATAGTGTAATAGCTCACTAGCTACAGTGGCCTTCACACCGGAAGATAAAAGCGTTTCTCAATGATTTGGTAAAATCGATAGCGTGATGCTTGTGAAAAAAAGGACCTATCGCTTTGAAAATAAATACTGTTAATCTCTCAACTGCATTTATATTTTAATTTTAAACTGTGATGTTATTTATATCTAACTTTTTTATATTATATTTTTTTTTCTTTTCTATTCACTATATATTTGTATACACACCAACATAACTGCACCATAACATTTCCATTCCATGTTCTACATATGCCGCATATTTAATGAATAAAGAAAACAAATGGCTCGGCAAGCACTTTGTACTGTGCAATATCGCTAATGCACTTTTTTATCTGATGTCTATTGTTACTGTTAATAAATTCAGTAAGTGCGTTTAAATAACATTTGCATAGAAAACATATATATTATTGATTTAAGAGTACTTTACAAAACTAAGTTTAGATAAAAACTTATCATTGTCAATAACGAATCACTGCTTAGCACTACTTATTATATTTAAAAACATATTCAAACAAATAAATCTTAAAACTATCGGATAACTCTAAATTACATAAAAGTGTCAAAAGTCGGTCCCGGTTTTCAAAACAATCTTGGCAATCGTTACAGGATGTAAATGCTCTCAAATTTACTGGCAACTAATTTATTCATAGAGTCACTGCGTAAACACTGTTGTATGCATATTGACTCGATGATGAAATAAATGGCTAATATGGGATACAGTAAACTAAGCGAAATAAACGTTAAATGTAGATGTAGCGTGTATTTATAAACTCTCAAAATATGGAACGTTACAGGCAATGAAAAAATGGGAAACGGTGTCTTTTGTTTCCAGCTAAAATAGAACAAGTTAAAAAATAACTTGTACTCTGCCACTTAAAACCTGACATGTAACCTAAAGATTTACTATTGCAATAGATAAAAGTTTTTTATACTCAAACAGTACGAGTACGGTTGAAATAAATAACATTAATTGAAATAATTACCATAAATTTTAATATTTCTTTATAAAGAGTATGTTTGACTGCTTGAGCATATAATCATTATTACTGCTTTTAAATATAAATAGATGTGTTCATACTTAACTTTAACTATAACTTTTTGAACTGAATGAAACACGAACTTATTTCATATCATAGCGTTTAGTAGTCATTTTCAAGTACTAACTAAACGCTATATTAAGATACACAAGATGTATTCAGTTTAGCAGAAACAATAAACAAAATATCTGTTCTGCCAAAATGTATGTATCCAATCTATTAATGCACTTTGCATTCAATGTATTCTGATAATTGAATCACAAAGGCTAAAGAATCTGTCCCATTATTATCATACATCTACATGAAGAACGTCTGATTTTTCTGCTTTCAGTTCACTTGAATATAAATATGATACCGCTTCGCTTTAACAAGATATGTTATGCATGCAATGCAAACTCTACATTTACCAAAATCAAATTACGTTTTACTTAATTAGTATCGTACATTACAGAGGTGATGTGTTTGATGTTTTAAAATGGGTACGAGCTTAAGAAAAATTTTAGTGTCTGCCTCCTAAGGTTTATATAATTGATCATCCATCCTTCACCTAGACACTTCCTAGACTCTCTTTGCTTTCTTAAAACGTACGCGTAAACACAAGTGCACACCCTTTTTCTTCACTCTATATGTAGTCCGATGGGACGGAGTAAAACCGACGCGACCGGGGAGAGATAAGGCGCAAGACCGACTTTTTCCATACCCATATAACAAGTGGACTATTATAATTTGTATACAATCGGGTGATTAATCCGCATAGCTCTTACCGACTAGGACATATCAATGAAAATTTGTTTAGTCCCCGCAGGATTCAAACCCACGACCTCCGGTTTCTAAAGCACACGCTCTTGCCGCCGGGCGACGGAGGCATTCAAGTGAGGAACTAGGGTAGGTGCGGTCACCGAAGCAAGGGGCTGTATCGGTCTACACGATCTGAATTATTAGTTCCTTTGCTAAGGCATCAGAACCAACCAAATGGTAATCGATACATCGAAAATCACCAGAAATAAACTAAAAAGCACAAGAGTAATTAAATATTACGATTAGATTCCAAAGGAGCACGCCAAAAAACTAAGTAAATTTTAACAAAAATTACAAAAGATTACAATAATTATCTTAATTACTAGTTAGCAACTTTATTGCACTTTTTTTAAAGCTTTTATTATTTTAACCATTATTATTTTATCTTTTAACCAATGACGATTGAATTTGACTATCAAGATACATACATATATTATAGCTAATATGCCTTCACCTCTCCTTCATATATTAACCAAACACTAAATAATTTTACTCAAAATGAAAATTAAATTTCAGTCCAAATCATAACGTCTGAATGAAACATTCAATAAAAATCCATTCCGCCGCTTACGAAATAACTAAAATAATAATTACATCACAAGCACTGGATATTAAACGGCATTGATCCCGTATCGACTTGGCTGCAATGAGAAAAAACATTCTAAATTAAATATTATTCGAAGGGCAGTTGTAAGTTGAACAGTTATTAGTCCAAGTTGTTGTATTTTAATTTGTTTCAAAAATATAATTAATAACTTTGTAAACAAAACCTTGTGTCTGGATATACAAAGCGGTATCTGCATTAAATTCCTCGGATATTAAATTCTGATTGTTCTTGTTCATTTTAGTATAAGGGTTGTAAAAGCGTAAAACTTTAGAAGAATCAAACCAAAAAAGTAGGGATTGAATCTGTAAACTTAAACCAAGGTAATTTACTAGATTATGATCGATGATATTGGTAACAGTGCGTAAAAACATTTTAAAAAATACATAAAGCTACCTAATTTTCACAACTACCCGCATAAACCACCCACCCTAGTACATAATAATAATACTTTATTAATAATAATACTTGAATAGAAGTAAAACTATGACGGAGACAAGATTTATGCGTTAAACTTTTACTTTCAATGCAAATGACAAAGTCGACCGCTTGCAAAAAGTCCTCTCCCGTGACCAAGATGTAGAAACTACTGTGCCTGTACTGTGCCCTGCTACATCCACCCACTACCTGCAAACTGGCACACATCGTGAATCTATATCGTAGGAGATCGTCACTTATTGTGATGGCCATTACGAGAAACCTTACTTTTCCCACGGTTGTACGTTCAAACACATTTGATGCCGTTTTATTGCCTGTTCTGCGAGCTATGTCGGTAACTATTGTTCTACTGGATGTCTGCATTTGCAGTTATCACGCAGAGAAATGCCGGGCATGGCTTGATCAATAACTCGGAACTTCCTCGTATAACGTCTCAGTGTCAGGTCATCATTGCCAATACATATTGGATGAAGACAAGAGGATACGTCCAAGCTTCTCGATAGGTATTAACCGAATTGATGGATGGATAAAAATAATAGTGGTATTAAAAACAGATGAATGAGAGTGTCAATTGTTTTTGTTGCTCTTTCACACAAAAACTACTTTAGGACTTTAATGAGACTTTATGACGACATAGGTTTGTACATACATAAAAAACATGTAAGCGTTCGTAAAGAGATTTATTAAAATTATATTAAAATGTCAAGTACAGCAGAAAAATAATATTCCGACGTTTCCGACTAAAACTTTTGGGCTTACAAATATATTACGTGTAATCATACTTTTCTCAAATTATTATCATTATTACACGTCGAAACCATTGAGCAAAGCTAGAAGTATAACAAAAAATAAACAGAAGGTTATCGTAGAATATTCAGTACGAAAGTGTAACAGACTGTCCTATATTTAGAGTTATTCGCACAAACATTCACAGTGTGACATATTCAAGACAACGCTAGTCAAGTGCGCCGAGGGCATGTGATGAATTTTTCAAAATTTGTCTCACTGTACCCTCTTTGTGAACAGCATCTTGTTGACTGAATTAACCCACTTTGCAGCATAAACGTGAACTATAAAACATGCTCAAACAGGGACGTTTTATATAAATTTGATAAGTAATTTACTGAAAGGGTTTAATTATTCCTTTGTAGTATAATATTATGTTACACTCATCCACCTTTATCCAAGGTAATACATGATACGTAAGATTATATTACGGGAACGATATTATGCTTGTGTTTTATAAAAGCAATATGGACTTATCATTAAATTGTGTTGTAATGTAAAACATCTAAAAAGTCACGTTTGCAGTTACGTTCTAACAACACAACAGTGTCTTTAAATATACCTTAAATTATTAAATTTTTAATTAAGAGTAGACTTACAAGACTCTACTTTGACTGTAAGCGTCAAGCCCCGTCTGAAAACTTTTTATCCTGTGTGTGTTTAAATAGGCACCGCAGCATTACCTCTGTAAGTTGTCACCTATAAAATGGAGACTACATATCTATAAACGTAAGACCTATTGTAGTTGTTAATTTAAATTAAAAGAAATATAACTTGTAGCGCGTGTACATGAGTACGCACACTTTTTTTATTTAATTTAAGCTATTTCACAATATTTAATTTAATTCTGTGAGCTTATCTTCGATAAACCTAACATTTTATATTCCCGTGAAATAGCTTCAATTGTATATTATACTCATCTCGAAGTGACATGTCCAAAACGTAATATTATGTCCACGATGTCGTTCCTGCGTAAGAAAATGGCTCGAAGCGTGTTCTTATTTTTTAATGTAGGATTTTTTTAGAAATAAACCCAAGCATTTATTATTACCATTTTTTTTTATAAGCATAGAATATTTACAATTTATGGTGAACTTACGAGAAGTCTGTCTCGCGGTCATGAACGCTGAAAAATATCTATAAG